>CM040762.1:12135052-12235052 GCA_022829145.1 Albula goreensis
AGTGGTGGGGCCAATAATAGGTAAGGCTTCACACCTGTGAGTTTTGGTTATGTTTTCAGTGCATTGTGAGTACTTTCGCTTTCAGTGAGAATTTCTGTCTCTGTTTCAGTGCTTCTCCCTCCATCTTCAACCAGCCCTTTCTGCCCATCTCTGCAACCACACCAGGTAACCATGTAATAGTGCGTGTGTGTGTGCGTGTGTGTTTGTGCGTGTGTGTTTGTGCGTGTGTGTGTGTGTGTGTGTGTGTGTTTGTGCGTGTGTGTGCATATACATTTATTCTTTGTACAGTTGAATGTGTGTATGTTGACCCTTGTATTTGTGCGTGAACAGGCTCCTTGCCTCAGTCTACCTCAGCATCAGATGCAGAAGGAGGGAGCCGAACTTGGACCAAGAAGCCCTTCAGGTAGGTCTCCTTATCTCCACTCTCCTCCATAAAACCTCAATTTATGGAGGACTTTGTGTTGCACCTTCAACTTGCCTTTTGCTAAACTAAAAATATTTTTGGAGCTTGGCTAATGCTATACTCATATATATTTATTTATACTCTCTCTCCCCCCTCCTTTGTACTTTCAGCCGTCCACTCTCGGGTGTGTCCTTCAGTATTCCCTTTGGTCTGGACAGTGATGTGGATGTCGTCATGGGAAACCCAGTGGAGGTGGTGCCCCGCTCGGCCAGTTCGGATAACCTGCCGCGAGTCCCCTACACCCCACCGGAGGACCTGAGTCATGCGCTTGGCAAGACCCCTGGGGCCCCTGTCCCCCATAATGGTCCCCTGCCCCCACAGCGCAGTACCTGGGGTGCCCAGACAAACCCTGCCCCCGTGGGGGAGGGGACAGAGCTGCCCACCATTGAAGAGGCATTGCAGATCATCCATAACGAGGCCAAGCTGGAGCCCCGCCTCCACCCCGAGGGTGCGCCCGACGGGTTCTACCTGCACTCACCTGACAGCCCTGCCCCCATCAGCAGCTCCGCCCCCTCCCGCACAGGGACACTGTACCGACCAGCGGTGACTCACGGGGCCGCGATCGCCACGCCTCCGATGGCTCTCGCGACGACGACTCTGTCCTGCGTGATGGCAGTGTGGACTCTGATGCTTCCGAGGACCTGCCAAAAACCCAGTCCACCCCAACCACACCCCGCAGTCAGGATGCGCCTGACAGTGGTGTCAAGTTGACCAGCTTCGCTGAGCGCAGGAAAAAGCAGGCATCGAACCCACCCCCTGCCGTTGAGCCCGTCTCCCCGACTAAAAGCCCTGCCCTTAACACAGAAATGACAGAGCTTGGGGTGCGGTTGGAGGAGAAACGACGGGCCATTGAGGCACAGAAGAAGAGGATCGAGGCCATCTTTCAGAAGCACCGGCAGCGACTGGGAAAGAGCGCCCTCCTGCAGCTGAACAAGCGGCAAGATCGTGAGGGTGCAGCCAGTGAGGGAGCTGATGTAGGTGGGGCTGAAGAGGACCTCAGCAAACTGACTCTGGAGGAGCGGCTGGCACGCATTGAGGATGAGGAGCAGCAGCAGCAGGAGGAAGGAAGTGACACAGCTCAGGAGGAGGGGGTGGAGCCTCTCCCCAGAGAGAAAGGGGTGGGGTCAGGGGAGGAGGAGTCTGAGGAGAAGAAGGCAGAGTCATCGGAGAAGGAAGCAGCCCCACTAGGGGACTACAACAACGCTGTATCGAGGCTGACGGCTGCACTCAGCTCTTTGCAGAGTGACATGCAGCGCCTCTCTGAGCAGCAGAACCAGCTCATCCGCAAGAAGGCCCAGTCGCCATCCACTAAGGCCTGGGTCATCCCAGCCAGCCCCAAGCCCTCCACAGCCTCCACCGCCCCGCCCCCTCGCCTGTCACGTGAGTCCACCCGTGACCGCCCCACCCCTTCCCCCTCGCCGTCCCGGAAGGCCAGCTATACCACGCCCCCCAAATCCCCCCAGGTCCCCCACCGCAGGGCACAGTCCGCTCCCCCCAAGAGCCCCAAGCAACACCACGTCCGCCAGCTGGACCTCAAGTTCCCCCCACTGGCTCGCGTGCTCACCCCCCCGCAAAACGTGGACACCATACCCCACCTGCGCAGGGTGACGTCCAGCCAGTCCCAGGTGCAGACCTCTTCCTCCTTCAGCATTGGGACCCCGAGGCCTCCCCGGAGCTTCAGGCCAGCCGAGGACAGCTCCTCGGAGGGTGGCTCCATCGAGGACCCCTCCACCATCTTCGGCCTGGAGCTGGAGGGGGGGCCCCCAAGGGCCCCGGGTGGCAGCAGCTCGGGGGCTCCATCGGAGTGCTCCTTTGAGAGTGACGTCCCAGCTGCGGCGGCCTTCGGCTCCAAGCGCGGCAGCCTGATCGAGATCTCACTGTCCTCCCTGCGGGGGGCCGAGACCGACGACGCGGATGATGACACACACGACATCCTCTCTGACTCCATGAGTGACCACACGGAGCCTGAAGTTAAGGGCGGGGTCGGCTTCTTCTTCAAGGTCAGAGGTCACTTTTCTGTCGAGAGTACATTGTGTGTGTATCTGTGTTTTGTGTATGTGTGTTTGTCTCTGTGTTTGTATTTATGTATGTATAATGTGTGTGTTTTGGAGCACTGAAATCAGCCCTCAGGCCTGTGGGTGGCATGCAGGCTGAAGGCTTATTTTCAGAGGCTCTTTTTCCTCAGTCTGTGGAGGAGGCTTGTGGTGGGGCTGATTACATAGCTCAATTTGGGCATGGAAAAAAGGCAAAAATAGCTTTCAAGTGAAGAAAACAAAGGGGAAGTGTTTGCAATTGAGGTTTGTATTATCTCAATCAAATCAAATTTCTGAAATGTCAAGCTTTCACTAATCAAACAAGCTATCTAGGCTACAAGTGCCATCCATTAATGGCCTGGGGCATTTTGTGAGAGGATTACAAATTGTGGGCCTCACCAGAAATAGAGAAAAACAACTTTTGAAGTACTGCTGTGTTTCAGCTATGGTGGCCAGCCTCACAATTTGGAAAAGATGTTTATGGGTTATGAACTGTTATGACATACTTATTTAAATTGATGTGTGTGTGCGTGCGTGTGTGTGCACGTGTTTTGTAGGACGAGGCGCAGCCAGAGGATGCGATGGCTCAGCGCAGAGCTGCCCTGTTGGAGAAGCAGCAGAAGAGAGCAGAAGAGATGAAAAGACGGAGAGAACAGGAGAGAGAGTCTAGGTAACACACATACACATGTACTCACACAAAACTACCCAAAAAATACCCACACACAAATGCACACACTCAAAACAGGTCTAATCTTATTCCACCCCACTCCACATCCCGGTAGGCCCCCATCCTCAGAAGAGCGACCCAAGACCCCCATTACTCCCCCACCCCCCCGGACGCCGCCAGCTGAGGCCACGCCCGTGCGACGAGGAGACTTCACGCGCCAGGAGTACGAGCGCCGACATCAGCTGAAGATCATGGAGGACCTGGACAAGGTTCTGCGGCAGAAACCCACCACAGTTCGCGGCGTCAAGAAACAGAGGCCCAAAACGCTGTTCCGTGATGACTCTGCCCTCTCCCGCAGCCCTGCCAAGGGCTTTATGGGTAATGACTCATCCACTACGCCCCTTAAATTACTGCTAACCAAACCAGCATCATCTCATTTGCCATTTCTTTACCAGTATCTGTCTATCTTTGTCATTCCTCTGCCAATCTCCATTATTTACCCATCTGTCATTTCTGTATGTGTTTATTATCATTTCATCTGTGTCATTACTGTGTTGTATCGATTGTTCTCCCTTTGTCATAACAATGTAGGTACAAACTGTCCCCTCCTTTATTTTCATCTTTGTCCATTTCCTTTTCTATAATACCTGTCCTGTTCTACATTCTTCTACAGTCTTCTACATTCACAGCTGTCACTACTGTACCTCCATCCATTATTAATCCCACCTTGCTGTGTATGCATTAGTTGTTTCATCTGTCTCACTTCTCTTGTATCTGACTGTCTCTTTTTACCCTCCAGGTTCTAAGATGAATAAGGTATACTCTCACTCCAGCCTCAATCTCTCCAGCCTGGCCAATGATAACACTAACACTGGAACTCTGACTATCAGGAAATCTCCAAGGTAACCATAAATCCATGCTCTCTCGTTCTCTCCATATGCGCATAAACATACCTGAAACTTGTGGCAGCAGGGTCTTAAACACACAGTTCAGGTTTCATTCAGAGAGAGCCTTATACATGCACCTTCATGACTGCCTCCACACTGTAAAGCTATGTGAAACAACAGAATCCCTGTGCTGAAGGGATATAATCTAAACCCTGTGATCTGTTACATCCCTAATGCATACACTTGTCTGTATACACACCTTTACTCACTCTCTACTCTATCCTCATCAAGCCGATCCCATTCACCTGCAAGGCTGATGTCACCTGGCCGACTGGCTAATCACAACGGAGACAAAGACTGGGACATTGCATCCACAGTCTCCTCCCCTGCCTCAATCCCTGAGTACACAGGTAAAGAATTATGTGACATGAAAAAAACATCCTGGTCATTGAGTTTTATTTGATACGGAGAGTTAATTTTAGTCTCTCTGGAATGTTTTGAATATGTGTGATATTAAATGGATATTCTCATCTCTGAATGTCTGATCAAATCATGTGATGTGAAATTTGATATGCTCACCTCAATAGAACAGTCTCTGCACAGAACATGCTTCTGTACTTCCAAAAAGCTTCTCAGACATGGTCAGCTATGACCAGCTATTCAGTAATTAGATTTTTTCTGTTGTGAAGTTGATTTGCAGTGCTTTTTCTAAAGAACGCACTCCCCTCCCTCCCTCTCTCTCTGTCAGGGCCCAAGCTGTACAAGGAGCCAAGCTTTAAGTCCAACAAGTTCATCATCCATAACGCCCTGTCCCGCTGCTGCCTAGCAGGAAAGGTCAACGAACCCCAGAAAAACAAAATACTGGAGGTCAGAGACCAAACACCTTCTCTCCCTCCTTCCCTCATTTCCTTTTTCTCTTTTTCACCATCACTTTCCTTTCTCTCCCTTCCCGTCTTTCACTCAGTCTGGTAATTGCCCCTTCTTTTTGCACTGTCTATCATTCTCTCTTTAACTATTGCCTATTGATCCTTCCCTCCACTTTCTCATTCGTATCGGTCTCTTAGACACACCCATAGCAGTATTTAACACACTCTCTTTCCCTCTGCTCTTCTCCCACTCTCTCTTCATTTCGCTCTGCAGGAAATGGAGAAGTGCGCGGCCAACCACTTCCTGATCCTGTTCCGGGACTCCAGCTGCCAGTTCCGGGCAGTGTACGCCATGAACCCAGAGACAGAGGAGATGGTGCGCGTGACGGGCATAGGTCCGCGGGTCATCAGCGCCGACATGGTAGAGTCCATCTACAAGTACAGCTCCGACCGCAAGCAGTTCACCGCCATCCCGTCCAAGACCATGTCCATGAGCGTGGACGCCTTCACCATCCCCAGCCAGCTGTGGCAGAGCAAGAGGCCTGGCACACCCAAAAAGCCTGGCACACCCAAATAAACCACTACTGCCTCCCGGGAACCTGCCCGCGTTCTCCACCCCGAGGGAGCGACCCCTCCCCCCATCCTGAGCACGGTAAAGACCCCCGAGCCCTCTCGACTTGCTTTGGGACAGTCTGATTACAGAGATAGAAACAGGCCACCAGGGGCTATCGTTCGTATTAGTGCCAGTTTACTTTTTGTACTGCTTCCCTGTCCACTCTTCCCCCTACAAAATGACTTCCTGTCTGTGACAGTCTGGCACATGAAGGATCTAGATAAAAGCAGGTGACTGAAGGTCATTCTTGAAGCGAACACTTAAGCCCTTTCACCTGGGTCTCTCTGGGAATGCCCTTATCTTGGAACTGCCCTCCTCCAGGACACACCTCCCCTCAGACTGCCCTCACCAGTTGGTGAGGTAAGAGCAGAAGGGGCAACGCTGCACTGAAGCATCTGGAGCCGGGACATCTCTCCTGAGCTCAGTTAAGACTTAAAGGCAGGACTGAACCCAGATTGCTGTGTAATCTTAATGCCACTGAATTTGCCAACAGTAAAATTAAAGCTGGACGTGCCCCCATCTTGCTCTGTGTAGGCCCCCCCCTGCCCTGCCCTGCCCTGCCAAACCTGACCAGGCCCTTGACTCAGGGGTGGTTTGTGTAGTCACTGCCTTTACTGTTGCCCATGTCCTGATCCCAGAACAGTCCCTCTGCCCTGCTAACCTTACAATACTGGGTCAGGCTTTGCCCCCCACCTGATCCTGGAAAAGCTGAAAACATTTGGTATGATTTTTATACTCCTTTTCGCATGTGGACGGTACAAACCCTCAGTGGCCTTCGGGGTGCAGCTCACCCATATAAGACTGTTTAAGATCGTTCAAAACCATTTCAGACTGAACTCAAACTCTTCTGTATGGGCTTGTTTTTCCCAGGGAGCAGAACTCGTAGCGTTTCTGTATTTTCTGCTTAATTAAAGAGGAATGTGAGGATCCAGCCTTATGCTGTGTGTATAACAGTAATCACAAAGAAGATCAATCATGTACAAAAAGAAATTATTGAAAAAAAATCATTGATCATGTGTATATATATCTGAGGGCTATTTACTGATGATCATGTTTCAAGTTATTTTCTGAATATGATTTAAATGAAGTGGAAAGAGGGCTTCGAGAGCTTTGAGTAAGAGCTGCTTCAACAGGGGAGAGAAATGTGTGAATGTGTGTGTGTCTGTGAGAGAGAGAGAGTGTGTGTGAGGGAGTGAAAGACAGAATGAGCGAAGGTTGAGCGGTGTACCTGGCACATTCACACACAGATATACCTTCCCCACCTCCACCTATCATACATCACCTCCACCAATCTCCTCCACCTAATCCTGCTCCAGCCATTCCACACACTGCCTAATCCTGCCCCACAAAGTACTCACTGCCTAATCCTGTCCAACCTTTACATACTGCCTAATCCTGCTCCACCCCCACCCATCACTCACACTGCCAAATCCTGCCCCACTCTAACCATCACACACACTGCCTAATCCTGTCCTAACCCTATCCATTACATACAGTGCCACTGCCTAACCCCACCCCAACACCACCCATCACACACTGCTTAATCCTGCTTATGTTAGAAACATGGAAGGTGGAGGAATATAGTGGTTAGAGTTGAGATGGTCTAGGTAGGGAAGTATGATAGCCTTGAGAAGGTCCAGTGAGAGGAACTAGGATAGATATGGCTGAGAGAAAGAGTAGAGTGACTGCAGTGAATTTATGAGCTGAGTGGTATAAATGGGTGTGTGTCTGTGGGTGTGTGAGGCTGAGAGCTGACTGGATTCTGTGCAATTCTACCGTAAGGTCCTGTCTCACCCGGAGATATTTATTTGGTAAGAAACAAATGGAAGGGTTTATTTTTTGTTCTATTTTGTTTTATTATTTATGTTGGTTATGGTGTTATTTTTTGTTCATCTCATAAAAGTGTAATGTCTGACCTGTTGGTCATGATTTTCTCTGTTAGAGATTCCTACCCTCCACCCCACCCCCGATTGTTAATAAATTCAGATCCATGCTAAGATACTGGATCACGTCAATAAAATCATTTTTAAATCATTCTGCTCTTTCCTGTTTTAGGTTTGTCCTTTTGACCATACATGTTAAAGTGGAAACCTGCACCTTTTCAAACTTGCATACTGGTTTTATAGAAGTGCAATCACATCCACACAAAAGTATATTTGAAGAGTAAACAAAAGATGGTATCTAAACAGTATAAATCGTTCAGACCTTTTTAGTTCCCCATCTGCTTTCTGAGAAACCAGTTGAGTTTGGGCTTGTCTGATCCGTGGATTATAATGCAAATCCAGGAAGGTTGTTTAAGCATCTATTGCGAAGTTATTTGCCCATTTCTAGGCTTTAGGTGTTCTGAAGTACTTAACTGTTTCCTCCCTTAGTTTGGTATCATCAGTGTCAAAGTGGTTTGCTTTTAACATCGGAGGTCCTAACACTGATCCTCAAGGAACACCTATACCAGCATGTTACTTATTGTAATTGGGTGTTTTATCCACACCATCTATTTTAGTGATGTGCTGATGATGGGTTATTCCGTTCAGCGCTTTTAGAGAATCCAGACCTTTGAAACCAGACAGGCCCAATTTTAGGAAGTTAAAATAATTTCAGAGACCAGCATTCCAGGAAGAGAGGACTCAGTAACAGCATCAACATAATGAAGTTATTTATTGAAGCTCTGCACCTGCAGATATGCAGTGAGGACCAGATGCAGAGAAAAGGCAGTGAAAGGGAGACTGGTTCTGTCTGACAGCCCAGAATGAAACTGGAAGGGCCACTTGAAGTTGGGACATATTCTGGATAGACATATGGTGTCCTGGAAATAGAATGGTGATTGATGGTGGTTTCAAGGCAGGGCATGGGGCCGTGATTGTGGCATTGATTGACAGGCAGGGGATGGCCCTCAGGTCTGCTTGGCATGCAGCATCTCAGTCAGTAGTGAGTTGCAGGGTAGATCTCCCTGCAGGTGGCGCTGATACAGATACTCCTCCACCTGCAGACTGATGCTGCGGACCTCTGGCAGTCTGAGTAGCAGCTGGCCAAAAGTGTCCGAGTGTCCTGGGTGTGTCTGCAGGGCGTGGTCCATCAGAGTGCGGTTAACCTGCTCCTGTGTGCGCTCCACCAGCGCCCGATCCTGCACTGCCTTCACATCTAAAACACAGGCACAGTCATTTTTACACATATATACATACTGTACAGCACATACACTCACTGTTATACTTTATCACACATATGAATGTTTTTATTTGTGTAATTTCCTCATATGCATACATACATGCTTTCATGCTCTCCATCATACACACACACATGCACTTTTTTACATTCTTTATCATAATACACACACTTGTCAGCACCCACATACTTATACTACATCATGTACATATATGCATATTTCCACCCACATTCACTCAAACACTCACACCATGCCTGAGTAGTTATATTACCTGGGTTGAAGAGAACGAGGTATTTGAGGCACACAAACTCCTGCCTGTCCATGTGCAGTGCCCTGAGTTTGGACACCATGTCCTGTGTGCGGGACACCAGGCTGCTCAGCATGACCCCAGCCTGGCTCAGAACCGTGGATATGTCAATCTGGGCAGGGCAGGGCAGGGCAGAGAGCGTTATTCTGCTTGTCTTACTGTACTATGGACTTCAGTCACTCTGAAGTATCTACAGCATACACTGTGTACTGTATCTTATTCTCACGGCTGACTGACCCAGCTGACCTGCTTTGGACTCACCTGTTGCCCAGTGACCAGGTAGATGCAGCCATCTCTTCCATATGCCACCTGTCTGTACAGGTGATCTAGCACCAGCAGCTCACTCCAACAGCTCTGCAGTAGACTCATCTGATCCTCTACCTGATACCATGGAGACAGTCAGTAAATCTGTACCTGAATCTATACCTACGCCTCATTGTCTGTACCTCCTTTCCCACACCTGCAACTACACCTTACAGTCTGTATCTACACTCACACACCTGTAATTAAACTCTCACATCTGTGCCTAGACCCTTATAAATGAATAAGATAAATACAAAAAAACATACCTACATTCTTACACCTGGTGCTTTACCTTCACCTGTATGGGTGTGTATGTTTGTGCATCTATATGTGGATGAGAGGGTGTGCTTACCTTCAGCTCCTTGAATAAAGTACTGTTACGTGCCCACTCCACCAAGGCGAACAGTGTGTGGTCAGCCATCTTGCACATGATGCTGAAGGTGTTGAGGCGGTCATGCTTCCTCGGCTCGCTTGCTCCCTCTGCAGGCTGGCCAGTACTCTGGCGCAGAGCTGTGACTCCTCCGGCTCACCCTGCAGGAGCTCTGTGAGAAAGGAGGGCGTGGATGGGAGTGCAGGCAGGGCTGGGGAGTGGCCACGGGCAAGGTGTGGCTAAAGGATGAGCTCTGGGCACAGTCCTGGTAGTTGTAGTGGTACAGTCCAGCATAGCTGTGAGAGGGCAAGGCCAACGCTCGCTCTCTGTTGATGGTGCAGTCCAAGAGCACAGGGCTATCTGACTGTGCTGTGCTGGAGGCCATGGGCTGTGACTGGTGGAAGGCGTCAGAAGGATGTGGTGATGGAGTGGGGCAGGACAGGAGCTGTAGGTCATGTGATAGGGAAGATAGCGGTGTGGGTGTGCTTTCCAGTTTGACCCTGTAGGGAGTGCTATCCTCTCTCTGCTGCTTTAGCTGCCGGTCACGGCGGTACAGGGGTCCAAATTTGTTCCGTCCGCCCCGCATTCGGTCTGCTCTCACCGCTGCCCAAATCCAAACACACACAGAGGTATTCTTACTGCATGTAACAATACAGTGCACCTCGCTGCTCAACTGCTGCCCAGTTACAGGATCCATCATGCAAGGATTATACTAGAAAGCCGCCCCCCCCTCAAACACACACATTAACATACACATACATGTATACACATGCATACACAAAGTTCAATTTACAGCACACAGTCAGGAAAGGTTTTATTATCTGGGTCATTACAGCACTGGGTTCAGTTGGTTTAAAGGTTGCCAGGTAACCAGTAGGAGCAAGATAAGGTAATTGCTACAGGCCTGGGCTTAGATTAGTCATTTGAGGACAGACTTCCTGACCGACACATATTAAAGAAGCCCAGGTGTGGGGCCAGCAGACGAACAGCAGCCTGGGGGCGGGGCTAGCAGAGGAAATGCAACATGTGGGGTGGGACCAGAAGAAGAACAGCAACACTCGGGGTAGGATCAGAAAAGGAACAGTAGCATGATAGAGGAGCCACCAGAGGGACAGTGGTATGAGGTCAGGACCAAAAGAGAGAGGGGTGTTTGGGTGGACCTTGCAGAGGAACAGGGAATCTTCCATATCCTTGAAACAGTTTCCTAGATGGGGATTCACATAAGCAGTGGAGGTTGCCAGACATGTTAATAAGAATATTAACTGCTCTCAGTGGATTTACCTGACTGACCAAAAGCCAATGAATACAAAAAGGGAGTGTGGCAGCTGAAGAGAAGATAAGCAGGGATGACACACCCAACAGGACCCCAATATTCCTGTTATATCAGCTTCTCTACAGTCCTCTCACTACACCAGCAAAATCATCCTCTCTGACTGACTGTGACTTTGTCTATGTCCCAGGCCATGGATACCCTCTCTCTGTTGTTCTCTGATAGTGCGTACCCTCTCTCCTCATCCCCACAGTCAGGCACTTCTGAAAGCGGCAGTAGGGGCAGCGCTTGCGCTGGGCAGGGTCCATGGGACAGCTCTGTCTCTCCGCACACGTGTAGCGCTTGTTATTCTGCACTGTGCGCTTGAAGAAGCCCTGAAAAGAGACAGAGCATACGAGTGTGTGCCTGCTTGTGCTTTAGTGTGTGTGTGTGCACTTGTGTTTTTCAGTATGAATGTGTGTGTATCTGTGTGCACCTGTATGCCCGTTTAAGTTGTGTCAGTGTTTGTAGGTGAGAGTGTATGGTTGTGCTGTATGTGTGTGTGCTCTTGTGTGTCCATTTTGAAGGTGTGTGTGAATAAATATGTATGTATGTGGTTTTTGGTGTTTGTATGTGTGTATATACAGATGTGTCTGTGTCTGTATTTACTTGTGTGTCAGTGTTAATGTTTACATTCTGTGTCAGCACATGACAGAGGATGTTTGTGTCTGTAAGTGTGTGTGTGTATGCATATGTGCCTGTGTCTGTGTGTGTGTATCTTCTACCTTGCAGCTCTCACAGGTGAGCAGTCCGTAGTGGTACCCTGACACCCTGTCCCCACAGATGGGGCAGCCCTCGCCCTGGGCCGCCCCTGCGTCTGGCTCTGTTCTCTGCTCCTGGGCTGTGGGGAGGAGAGGGTTACTGAGAATTCACCTCTAATGTACAGCTGCTAACTTTCCCATCAACTGTCCATCTGTGTTTGTGTGTTTCCATGTACACATTAGAAGCTCTGCTCTTGTGTGTGAAGGTTGTTAACTGGTCCTTTGCTCTCTGTAAGCAGGACAGATCTGCTCACATGACTCAGCATTGACTGAGCGGACTGTACAGTGAGATATGACTGTTACGTAACCCTTATCATGACATTAAGTGACATTACCTGTGATGGACCCACAGAGGTTTGTTACACATATACAAGACAAAATCTTCTGAAATATTTACTTTTTTTACAGCTCTACTGCTAAATATCTGTATTTATACTCAAATAACCTACTATTAACACTGCTACTTCTGTTGTTAATAATAATAATAATAATAATGCTGATGACTACAATAACAATAATCATGACCATCATTACAGCATCATAACAGCTATTTGGCATAAATGTGCTAACAAACCAGTGATGGAATCAATGTTATTGAAGGTCATACAGCACAAATAACCCTAACCCTAACCCTAACCTTAACCCTATCCATAACCCTAACCCTAACCATAACAAACAAAACCTGACAGGGACCCTGGACAACACAAACCTGCTCAGGAATTACAAGATCATCTCAGCCTATAAAAGAAACAGGAGCCTTAAAGACCACATGGAAAGTAGCAAACATCCAGAAACCAACACCATACCCACATGAGACCCGACATTCTTCAAACAAGCCTCTACAGTTAAAAACGATTCGACAAACTCCACGTATCTAATCAAACAGAAGCTTACAGTCAACACAACAAACTGCACATATGTCACACAGTGTAAACACTGTCACACAAAATATGTAGGACAGACAGGCAACACAATCATAATGAGACTAGCACAGCACATATATTATTAAAAATCGCCGGGAGACTGACACTAAGTAATACCTCATATCCTTCACCATTGACTTGACAAACAAGAATTATCGGGCATTCAGGGAAATGCAACCTGGACACCAGGGGATAGATGGAAAGTAGTGAAACACTGGATTAGGAAACTTCATTCCCAGGAGGATTAAACAAATGATTACTCTAACTCTAACCCTAACTGATCCTTAACACCTAAACCCTAACCCTAGAAACCCTATCCCAACCTTAACACCTAAACCCTAACCCTAGAAACCCTATCCCAACCTGAACGCCTAAACCCTAACCCTAGAAACCCTATCCCAACCTGAACGCCTAAACCCTAACCCTAGAAACCCTATCCCAACCTGAACGCCTAAACCCTAACCCTAGAAACCCTATCCCAACCTGAACGCCTAAACCCTAACCCTAATAACTCTAAGTGTAACCCTGATGCTTAAACCCTACCATCATTAATTCTTTTTACCAAGTATTCTCCTATTGCTGAACCCAAGGTGCACAAACATCTTGCATCTTTTCTTGAACATTTATTCACCATTCACCATTTTGTGCAGTTCACTCTACAAAATCTGTTCATAGCAGATATTACTTGGATAAATCTGCAACAATCACTACATCAGTGCTTGATCTGAATTCCCAATGGAATATCTTAGTCTCATTTGTGAAGGTGTCGCGTAAAACAGTAAAATGTCCAGTGTTAAACTCTGACAGTGTTAATATGAGTCCAATAGAGATACACTGCAATCTTGTAAACACTGAGTTAAATTAATGCTAGTTGATTTGCTCTTGAAAGAGAATGAAAATCCACAAAAACAGAGGCTCTCAAATCGCCTCCCCTAATGTACTGATCTAGGGCAGTGCCATGCCATGGGAAAGATGGTTAAGAGATTCCTGCACAGACTGGCTGGGTATCAAACCCAGCTGAAATGAGGATTTCTGTCACAATCAATTAGGAGTCCAACGCAAAACACTGTGCTGTCTAGTGTGTCATTACCAGAGAATCCACAACATTGTCACAAGTGTGATTCCTGGAGAAACCAGTGGTGTAGCTGAAGATATTCACACATACACAAAGCATACCCACCTCCACTTCTGAGGATGTACACTCTACCCAGCTAGTCTAATTACTAGCTCCAGTACGCCTGTACTCCTAATGTATGAGTATACTCATCTCTTCATTTACTCCTGCATGACTGAGAAAGACTACTTCACTGGCACACAAATAATTACCAAGGAAACCACTCTATTTCCACACACATTTAGTCAACTAACTACTACAGCAGAGAACAAGGGCGTAACTATTTCCTAATGTCTGCTTAACTGAATATGTAAGTCTAAGGCTATGCAAATGTAACAGGCACAGTACTTACATGTAGAAGGTCCGTCCTTGGGCAACAAATCCGGTTCATAATCTATGGCCTGAAATGTCGTGGTCAGGGCCTGGTCCAAATGGAAGGATGAGATGTTCATGATGAATGAGAGGGTAGAGTGGTCTCTGCTTTCTCATAGCCGGAGGTCAAGACCCGATGGAAAAGGTGACAGGGAGTGAGGCTGAGAGCGACAGCGGAAAGGCGGACTGACGCCTGGTGAAGATCCAGTATCGGACTTTGATCCATGGCGAGGGTAATAAACGTGGGTCTCGCTGACACTCCTACCCAGCCCGGCGGTGAGATGGACCTAGTGGAATTCTAGCTGGGGAGAGAACAGCTGTATCCGCGTACGGCAGCGAGTCACCCTCTCAAGCTTGCTGATAAGATAAGAAGTGGTCAAGGGGCATCCGAGTAGCCTGTTAGCTTTCGAGAGCTGTGTTTAAATATGGCAGTTTGGGCGAGAAAATCACAAATCTTCAGTGAATTTCCGGCTCTAATGTAACGTAATGTCGCTATCCACTTCAGAGTTCTAAGTTATGATGTTAGCGCTTTGTCCGAATCTTGGGTGATCTCTCATATTGAATATTTTATCTTATTATACGTTTGGCTTATCTATGTCGATGAAGCGGACACAATGCGCGATCGTTCGAGTGCAGAGGGCACGGTTTTGATTTGAAGGCCTGCACTTTCGAGATCAAACAATGCCGTTGACTTCCATAAACAGTGTGAATTATTGAGTTCCAGATCTAATGATATATAGTACCAGATATGACTGGCTGATAGACCTTAGTTTTTTTTTCTCACAGATTCGACCATACGATAAAATGCCAATAGACGAGTGCAATTAGCCTAAATAACTGCTGTTCTGACGTCATGGGAGATTAACCAGTGTTCAAGGGTGATTGGTTATCTCTAATCCTCAATCGGCTGCATGTATGACGCGTGAAAGGCGAATAAAAGGTTATATAAAAGTACAGTACTTTGAGTGGCAGGTATCTCAGTAGTTGGGTCAAGTCATGCTACGGCGGTTGGTAAGGAAAAGTTGTGCAACCTAAGCTAATGCTTTTTCTGTTAGCTGTTGCATGCAGACAATGGGAACGTCACAATCTGTTTTTTCGATATTGTAACACAGAGAAGATTGTTGACTACTATCCACAAGGTGGCGGTATAGCTGCACCACAACAAGCAGACTCATGGATTGGCCAACTTCACTGGTATAGGCCTTCCTAAAAAATCTGTGCTGTGTTGAAACATTAGCCGTATAGTGTAAGAGTAAATGAAAGGAATGTTTTTGTTGTTGTTGGAAGTTGATGTACATGTGACCCATAATTATGAAGAAACATGCCCAGTACATTTCGGTGTCAAAGGCAAAAATGCTAAATGAGTTTTTATGTTGTTTTAGAAATATGTCCTCCCCACATGCTGTGGGTTTCAGTGGCAGGAGCAGAGAAAAACCATTCTTCAAATAGATCAATCAGGTAGAAAGGGTTCCTGTAACTCTCTGATACAACAAACAGTGTATAGATACTATTTAACTAATATTTTAAATGTAATATAATGAAGTGCTTAAAATCTCCACACTGTACATGGCTCTGTATTGAAACATTGTTGTGTCCAGGGGTGCAGACACACTACAGAATTACCCATCTGAGTGTTATTTAGTCACTGTGCATGCCACCTCCATTCACTGTGACCTTGGTGTGATATTTAAGAGTCAGCAAATGTACCTTCCACTTTAGGCTGCCATCAGCATTTTAACTCTGAATAAGAAACCTCAATCATGAAAAATGATCTTTTATTAGAAAATTTGTCTCTGTTACAGCCTCCCTTCATTCCAAAACAAAACAAACCTATATATATATAACTTATATTAGTTATATATAATCCAACATTTAAGATGCAAATTCCATCCTTTTTTAACTACAAAATTTCTGCAACTACACAAAGAACATCCCTTTTTTCCACATTAAACAATTTTTCTTAAAATGTAACATTTAAGTCCAGCTGGAAAACGAGTAAGGTTGTGCATCCTGGATACCCTGAAAAACACAAGAGAGTGATCACATGGACACATATACACTCACACACTTACAAACACACAGAGTTTCACAGACATTCTAAGAAATTGCAGACATTTACATGTATACTCTCTCTCTCTCTTCTCTCCATCACTCTCTTTGGCATCTTTTCCTTTGCTTGGCTAATTTAATTGCATTTGCTATCATTTTGTTTATTGTAGGATTTTCCTGTTGTTTGGCCAATTTACTTGATAAAGGACAGCTCTCTCTCTCTCACTCTCTCTCTCCATCTCTCTCGCACAAACACACACACACAGTGAGTACCTCCCTGTACTTGCCTGGTTTCCAGTGGCTGTGGTTAGCTGAAGATCTATGCGCTGCACACAGGCTCTCCTTCCACCACATACCAGATCTCATTGTGTCTGTTCATCATCTTCATAGGGCTGAAAACACACCTCCACTCAATTAATCATGTCCACAGACATGCAGCTCCATGCACTATGATGAAAATGATTGTTCTTAATCTGCACAGGATAATATGGAATTTATGACAACGCAAATACTTTTGTTTCAGAGGACATGCAGGCTAGTTTCTGCTTTCATGAAATGATAGAGGATGTTGCAGCAATGGCAATATCCAACAAATACAACCAAGATTTTACATACACTGTAAACCTTTTCCATGTAAATGTACAGTCATTTACTCTCAGAATTTTCACCAGGAAAGTACAATGCACTTAAAGTACCTCTATTACATCAATACAGTACATAATTGTTAGAATGTCACTGTAACTTTACACCAGAGTTATACAGTGTAAACATATCTAACCCCATTCAATGGTATCTGCGATAGGTCAAGCCTCCAAGCCCCGCCTTTTCCCTCACCTGTCATAGCCCAGAGCAAAGTGGAAATCGTTCACATAGGAGGCCTTGGCATTGTCCAGATCACTCTTCAGTGCATCGGAGTGATGCTTCTCTACAAAGCTGAACATCCACCCTCCAAAGGTCCTCGAATACACATGCATGTCTGGCATGTCTGTGAAATACAGCTGTTGAGGAGACATAGTTGTCAACAGATGCAGCACATGCACCACAGATCACTAAGTCAACACAAAATATAGAAATACCACAGATATTTCAATCAAATGACTAAGCCACAGTAGACTATTTATATGTCTTTATGGAGAAAATTATTCTGTGTGGTGAGATGGGAAACACCCTTACGACCAAAACGTTTCCTCTCTTGGTGATGCTATGGCCAATAACAATTATATGCTTGTGATTTTGAGCTTTCACTACAGTTTGTCCTGAAAGTTAAAATGCCACACATGAACCACACATTCCTCAGTGCAGCCAGATTGAAATGTAGGTCTCTCCTGAACTATTTGCTGAAACATTGTAGTATCTACAATACTGAAGTATTGTAGTATTGTAGTATTGTAGCAATATCGCAATATTGCAGGCAGTACACTTGAAAGTGTATGTATGCAACTATTCTGCAATGTGTACAGCACATGACTTTAAGATTGTAATAACATTTAAGACAGAACATGAAACTCCTCTTCCCTGAAACTTCCTGGAACCGTCAAGAATAAGGAGGAGGAGAGAACTGAAGGAATACAGGAGGTGACGATATGGTTCACTTTGAGGATCTGGGAATGTAGTAACGAGAATCCACTTACTCACAGACTTCAAAAAGGCTCTGATTGGCTCACCTCTGAATTGGTAGGTGCTGGTGGGTTTGTCTGATAGGCTGAGGGCAGCAGAAAGCTTAGTTTGTATGTAGATTTCTGGAACCATGACCTTTCCTCCTGCATCTTCACCACCACAGGAGAAGTCATGTCGATTTTCACGCCTACAAACATAGGTGCGCATATCACTTTAGTTTTCACATTTGCACACATCACACATATATACATATCAGGTTACTTATCATTCCAACACACACACACACACACACACACACGCGCACACACGCACACTTGAACCTTTCATTCACTGGTAACTGAGACATATGCCAACACAACTATCTCTTTCTCTCTCTCTCTAACACACACACGCACACCCAAACAAACTAATGCACACACAGAAACCACTAGAGGTGCAGCCTTACCATTCTCATTTGATCCTGTAATGTATTTGAAGAGTCTCCTGAAAGCAGTGGTCAAGGCAACCTCCATTACCATTGACTCTTCATCTGTTGACACCCACTTAGTCGGGGTGTAGTGGCGCACCTGCAGAAATAACATTGTCAGTGTTAAAATGCTGTGATATTGCATTTTAACCCACATCCTAGGAGCAGCTGATCAGGTGCAGGTGTGTTTCCTAGACCACAGTCTGTCAGGCAGTGAACGACACAAGCAGACAGCAATCCAGTTCACTCCTCTCTGACAATGTCACTCCATTACCCCTCTCAGGCATTCTGACTGATAGTGTTCACATATATGCTCCAAAGAATATATTTGAATACTCTGTATACAATCAGCTAAATGGGTCATTTACAATTAGTGCAATATGCATGATGTTGGGTGTCTGTGTAAGTTTTTGTGAGTTGTGTGTGTGTGCTTACCTACCTCATACTGTGGTGTTTTGCACACCAGTTCATACAGAAGACACTCTTTGGTTTCTGTGCACAGGTCAGATTCACTGGAGTTTCTAAAGAAAACAGTACAAGGAAAACCATTCATGTATTAATCAATCCATTGACCATGAGTCTACCATTCCATTACTGACGTTATATCACTGTGCAACTCTCATTGTCATTGTAAAACCTCCTTCTGAGAGCACCAGTTATCTCTTTCACTTTATTTACCATACCATTCTGAAGTTGAACAGGGGAGACTATGCAGCTGTGGGGTTAGCTGGTAGTTGAATGGGACACCAGTTGCTGCTGGAGGAGGTGATAGTATTCCACTAGGGGGCACTCTTCCCACTGGACCAAAGAGAAGTCCAGTGCCCCAGCACTGTGATGTTTGGCATGAAACTAAGGTCAATGGAAAAGATCCCATGATGCTTTTTGAAACAATATGGGCGTGAACCTCATTATCCTGGTAAACCCCCCAAAAAAAAAAAAAAAAACAATTGTGTGTCTCCATTCGGCCACCTAAATAACCCCTCTATCTGACTGGCTGTTTAATCCCTTGAAATCCCTAACTGCATAGACTCAAAAGATTGGTACTGCAAAAGAACTGAATACTCAGGTGACCTAACCTGGTTAAATGAAGGATGAATAAATGAAAACAGAATTATATTTTTTCTTCA
Source organism: Albula goreensis (assembly GCA_022829145.1). NCBI lineage: Eukaryota > Metazoa > Chordata > Actinopteri > Albuliformes > Albulidae > Albula > Albula goreensis. Next base: position 12,154,460 of record CM040762.1, read on the forward strand.
GAATCGATTAAAAGTGTGTGTGTACTTCAATCCTTTGACCTCGATTGCAGCATCTGACAAAGGAAATCAAAAGCTAGCTGAGCTGTGATCAGCCAAGGCTTGCTGTTGATGCTTCCTGCAAAGCATCACCAAAGGTAAAGAACGTCTGCTTTGCCACTGAGCAAAGATGCCATGATACAACACCTAAGTGAGCTCAGGCCTACCTCTGTCTACTGTCTTACAGCATTATAACTGTTTGCCAGTGTGAGTGGAATATATCACTCTCTGTCTCACTTCACATAAACATAAGACTCATGGTTTCCCAAATGTGCTAGGGGTTAATCTAAATAATAATGATGAAAATATTGGTGCAGTGCTTACCCCACATAAGCCTCCGCTGTCACCATCAACACCGCCACTGTGAGTCCCAAGAGATAAGCCCTGAAACACACACACACACACACACACACACACACACACACACACACACACACACACACACACACACACACACACACACACACACACACACACACACACACACACACACACACACAGAGTTAACAATTCACTACTCTTCCTTTAAATACAAGGGGTGACAATGCATTTCTGTTTGTTTTTAAAATGGGCATTTGGAGTGCTACCTATTTGCCCATGGACAGAGCAGTCACCACTATTTGTTCGGTAGGTTAAGGCGATATTAACCCCACTATCATTTACCTTAGGATTCACATATTTAAACATGATTATCTGTTTTGGAATCCAGACCAATATTACCATAGCCAATTAATTAACATCAGAACCCTTATCTTTCAACTCTGAGATTAGCGAACACTTACAATATAGAGAGCGGTGGGGTTCTAGTGTAGCCTCCATGAGTCGGAACACACACCTTTTAAAATAGTCCCATACGCTTTGACCCGCTCCTGCACCTTCCAACCCCATTTTAACTCTCGCAGAAATACAGCTGAGATATTATTTGTTGTCCGTGAAATAATTATAACAGATTTGTTCCAAGAACAAAATCAACATTCAATATACAGTAGGAAGCAGGATTCTATCGCAATTGTCCCTGACTGTACTACACAATTTATTTATTTATTTTATTACACAAGTTGATTTTTGTATCATACGTAAAAGCATGTGTACAACAGTGATGTCCGATCGATCCCACTGCAGTCAATACAGAACATTAGTGTTAATTTGTATGACATTTTCACAGTTTACAACTAGTTAGTTCTAATGAATAAGTTCTAATGAAGTTCCTACAAACTGAAATAACAGTAGGAGAGCAGCTCCGCGCTAACTGAGAGCCTGTTCACGAGTCAGGAGTCATCGCTTGCTGGGTACTCACATTGCTCTAGGAAGGCTGAAGTTATTCGGGCTGGAGAGTTTTCAGCTGGCCGTCCTATTTCAATGCATCCTAAGTGAGAGCTGCGGGCTACTTATATCTCTGTTTATGAAACATCTTCAAAACGACACACCCCAAACTTTTCATAGCCACTCCTACACACAAAAGGGGATAGTCGAATGACAAGTAAATACATATGATTACTTACTAAACGTCATTCAGCTTTTGTTATTTCAGTTTCAGAATGACTGTTTCTGCTTGTGTAAAAACACGTGTACCAACGGGAGACTGAGTTTTATAATCGCATTTTGTAATAGTCTTGTGTTGTGTAATTGCTTAAACACGTGTCACGTTTTGGAAAACTGTCCATTCGAAAATATAAAACATTAGTTTTATACAACAGTAAGTTAACGTTGTAAACTGTTGGATACTGGAGGAAATTTTGGTGCAGGATTCAAACGAAGTTTGCAATACATGACGTCAAATGCCATGTAAGACAGCATAAGACCGATACAATAATAATACATACAAGAATATCATTATTTTATAAATGTTACACGCCATTTCTTGTCTGTGCAAAATAGTCTGTCACCCACAATACTGATACAGTGCTCCCTAGAATTATCTGAACCTTTGGTAAAGATGAGCATAATTTTTTACAGCAAACGAGATTATTTAGTCATTAGTGCAGTGCATCTGACCCTTCCCCATGGAGCGCCCTCTTGCTTGTGGGACCGTTGTCCTGCGTGGCACGTGAAAGTGAATGCGCATTGTTATTGTCAGGCAGATTTATCCTTCACATTCTGCCAATAGTTACTAACAATGAGCATCAGAGCGCAGGGTCAGGTCAAGTATTGCCTTACTTGGGCTAAGACTCACGCAGGCCCTGAAACAGTGCTGTTACACTGAGGGACTGTAATGTGTGGAAGCAGGTGGGCCAAAAAACAAGCAAACCTAACAGTGCCCGACACAGCACTGACACAATGTCACCTGACTGACACTGTCAGGAGTCAGCACTGTTACTCCCTCAGAGCAGCGATACTGTCTCAGCACTGATGCCTTTTCAGTGTCTACAGTCTCTCTCTCGCTCTCTCTCTCTGTCTTTCTCTCTCTCTCTCTCTCTCTCTCTCTCGAGAAAATAACATAATCCCTCTGATATGGATCTATGTGTATTATAAAGAATATCCCAGTTCAATCTGAGATTGGGTGTCCCCATCCATACTCCAACCTTATTCATTCCTACTCTGAGATTCTTTATGAATGTGAATTTATAACCCACACCTTTCAGCTCTGAAGATCTAGTCTTGAAACCCAGACAGTCAAATCTCAAGAGAAGTCAAAACAATTTCACCTTATCATTTGTCTAAGAAAAAAAATGTGAGAAAACAAGTGAAAGGCATAACAATTTATTGTACAGCAATACAACAAAGAAATATACAGACCCTCAATATATGCTGTGTCTTGTGCAACAGGAGACAAACAATTTCATGGGTTTCTGTTACACTGTCCTAACCTTTCCAAGTACCAATGGGTGACCATTTCAGGGCATTCAATCATTTAAAGCTGAACTTCATTTAAACTCAGATCTAACCTTTTCTGACCAATCACCTTGAGATATCTACATTCAAATGTGTTAGTTAGTCCCACCAAGATGCAGGAACAAATGGCATCTGATCACAGTGAGATGATAACTGACTCAGGGGGACAATGGGGTCTCACAGACAGGTTTGTGTATTGTAGGAACACCAGTGAGTATACAATTTGAGGGTACATAGAATTGTGACCAGAAAATGGTAAAGTGAAAATGCTTGATTGAATCTTACATTTGGGAACTGCACCATAATTTTCAGTCCAGAAACATGGCAGCTAAGACACTGGTCAGATAATTAGTGGGAGATATGTTTTTAAACGACACCCTCTTTTGCTATTTTCTTTTTCTCTATTTCTCTTTTGTTATTTCCTTTCTAACCCTACTAACACTTGAGACTTGTATCCTTCACTAGCACTTGGATAACCTTGTCCCCAAAGAAATGCACTATGTGCTGTAATCGTTCTGGATAAGAGCGTCTGCCAAATGCCTGTAATGTAATGTAATGTAATGTATTTCATCACATTAGTACACTGTGTCTCATTGTATAAGTTAGAAACACCAGTCCAATTTGCTTAGACCTAGCTTCAATGAGTGGAAAGTCATTTAGTTATAAAACATTGTTTGCACTCCAACAGTGGGCAGGTTTATTTCTCTGAACTGCACTGCTTTGGCCAGGCCCACCATAGATGCTAAATGAAAAGTGCTTATGCGATATGGGAATGTGAGGAGCATGAGTCGAATGGGACTTAATGATTGTCATCAGAACAAACTAAAGCTACCATTACATGCACAGAAACTGCAAGAAGATACACCCTTATTAATGTCTACTCCCTTATAACAACACATTTACAGGTCTATAGAACCTGTCCATCCTGAAATCTTCAGCATAATCCAACAGTAATGAAGGAGAACCCCGCCCCCCCCAACCTGTAACTCAATCTAATGGCAAGTCCCCTTGGTGGCTGTTTTCAGGGAGGGAAGCTTTCTGTATTCATCTGGAGAAAGAGAACAATGTGCTACCCGATAAATTATGTGAACACAAATCTCTGAGTCTTCACTCACCTGCACGCTAGGAACCTTTGTGTTCCTCTCGGCTCCATGGGAATGGACACACCCCTGTGGACCCACATCACCTCTGTTCACACCCTCTGTGAATGGGACTGAAGGCATTAAACGAGCTGATATTCATTTTCATATTACTATTATTACTGTCGCTGGTCTTTTCTTCTGCTGCCTCTGTCGCTATTTCTATTGAAGAAGAGATTTTCATCTCGGGGTGACCCACCAGGATAAATAAAGACTAGCAAACTGCAGCATGTGAGAATAAATAATAATTATTCAGAAATTCTTTACGAGCAAACATATCTGCTTCAGATGCAACAATCTAAAAATCTCAGTCAAAACACTGGTGAAATGCTAAGAACATGTGGAGGGCATAAAACAAGTGCAAACCTGATTATTTGTACAGTTTAATCTCACAGCGTTTAAGACACTGCCCAGCCCTGGTCCTGATGTGTGTTCTGGTTTTCATTGCAACCAATCACTTTGTTAATGAAGGTTGTTGAATACATGTGTTTAAAGTCTATTTTAAACCAATGCATTTTGGCCTATCACTAAAATTTGGTTTCGCTGTAATTCCATGATTTTGTTTGTGATTTACATGCTCGGGACATTCAGCTCTGGCTCCAATGATTAATCAAATCAAAATTTAACCTCTTCAAAAGGAACGACATCCAACAGCATCGATCTGACCAATTAAAAGCCCTTAGACGGCAGCGAACGGGAAAAGGTGGCTACACCATAGCTGCACATACAAAAATAATACGTTTATAAAATGTATTTATAAAATGAATATTCTTGGATATTCTCTCACCTTCATTCCACAGGCTCTGAAGTTATGCTGCTACTGTAGGTCTCAGGACTAATAATCACCTTGTTTCCACTTCTGCCCTCAAGAGAAGAATTTAACTGCTTAAACGTATGGATGAAAACTAATGAATGAAATCGGGAGCGGATCGGGGGTAACGCACACTGTTGAGTATTTCCAGACACAACACATATGGAAGACTCAAGTCTTTTGACATTTGTAAAGACCGTAACATTGGATTGTCATTGGAATACCAAAGAAAGATCAACATTTTGCTATGGCTAAAATTAATAAAAAATAATACATGTTAATTGTGACATGCATAATATAGCTGATGCTGTTTGCGAGAGGAAGAGTAAGTACAGCTAGCTAATTATCTGATCTCCTAGTCCATAGTCAAGTCTAGCTGACCTAGACCGGAGGGCTAACGTTACTTAAAGTGGATAGCCAACGAACTGTAAGTAACCTAATTATCCTGGTCACATTGACCGTGGAAAGTGATTGTGTTGTACTGAAACAATTGTAATCACTTGGGTTTACTGAACGAAGTACCCTAGCAAGCAAGGCAGCTAGACAGACACTGTTGCAAAACATAACTTATAATTTCTCACGTGTCAGATCGTAAGGCTTCAGCATTTACTTCTGTAGACTACAGTGATCGCTTGTGCGGCTATAGAAGACTGTTTAAAAGCCACCTTTTCCGTTCGCTGCCGTGGGAGACAGCGAGTTGACACGGGTTCATGTGCTTACATGTTCATGTAAAATAGCAAAGGGAATATAACAGTAACATGAAAAATAACACGTAAATGCAATTCAAGTGAAACGCGTCGCGGACAAATGAAGCTAGAAACAAATTCCAAGAATCAGTTCTCTGTGGCGTTTCATAGCAAGAAATATGTCAAGACTTGGTTCCCCCCAAGGCAAGATATGCAGCGCAAAGGGGAAGGCGTGCAACACTTCCCGAGGATGCATTGGGTCCTAGAATGGAGCACATCTGACAGACCGCTCCAAGTATAGGTGAGCGTACATGTTAATTAGGCTATTTTTGTATCCACATTTTCCGGTCTGCCGGGAAATGCCTGGATTTCCCGGGAAAAGTACAGATTTCCCAATTCGCCGGTAAATGTATACATTTCCCGGGAAATGTATAGATTTCCCGTTCTTACACATTTACCGTAACATATCCATCAATAACAGTCAATCATACTTCAGAAATGGTAAGTCCAGAATGAAAAGCAGAATATGTAGGGGCACGCCAGGACCATGACTAGGATCTTTTAGCGTTAGGCATGAAAACACAAGATTAGATAATTAAACAAGAGCAGCAGGTAAGCCAGCAGGTTGCCTTTCCACGGATGGCTTTGTGTGGCTATTTTGTTTGGCTCACCCTATACACTGAAGGCCACACCCTGCTGAAAGGACTTGGGTTATACCATACCGGAAGGTCAGACGCTACAGCAGATGAAAGGTTGGAAATGCTGTGGCTTCTTCTGTGACGATGATAGTCAATGGTATGTCTGTTACCTAAAACTCCATCCACATTCTTTATTTAATGTATCCTTTTTTCCATGGCAACTGACAACACTGTGAAGAAGCAATGGATAAGCAACTACCAATACAGATACAAACAATTGTCTGCAACACCACTGACTCCAAGTTTAATTATAAAAAGATCTGATATTAATCAATGAGGAAATACACATAACATGCCACAAAAGAACAAGTGATTCAGGGAATTCTACGAAATGTACATTTTATGGTGGTTTACAGTGGAATATTTGATTTGAATACACTGTCTGCTCCGCTGTGTCTGCTTATAGCATTCGCATGAACACTCTACAGTCCTGTATAGTCACAGAGTCTGCAGATTTTTGGTATGTTTAAGAAAAGACATTAATTGATTTGGCTAAAGAATCAAAACACTTTCATTTGCGTTCATGACACACTGGTTTCAGAAAGCATGTGTATTGTCTGTGGAGATTTTACGGAAACCTAACCAAGTCAGAAGTGTGATTTGTTTGCCCAGATTCAGGTCTCAGCACAAGTGATATGCACCCAGCCTTTGCTTCCAAGGGTTTACCTGGCTGCTGCTTGAGAGGAAATCACAAAAACAAGCAGACATTGGGGCCATCTGATGTACGAGGTTCCCAAACCTGCCATAAAGAGAGTTAACACAGAGAAACCGCTCTTCAAGGAGCCTTTCAAATAACTGGGGTTCTTTTCACAGTGTGAGAACAGTGGGATCACAATGGAGTAAAGAGGTGCTGCACTGACTAAGGAGACACTAACATGGCCTGTTTACTCAGAGGTGTTGTGTCTGACCTAACTGGCTCTAAGAACTCACCTGATTGGCTGTGGTGTTTCATTGTAAGAGTAGAACCAATTGGCTGTGGTGCTCAAGGGACGGATTGCGCTCATTCAGTATTCCATGTTGCCTTTTTTTCCCTTCCCCTCTATACTCTCTCTCCATTCATCACAAAGAAGTAATGACTAATATAAGTATAGGGAAACTAACTACAAATTCCACCTTTCCCTGCGATTGAACTCCAGTGAGATAAATCATGTTGAAGGAGAGAAAAATTTTCCAGCAAACGAAAGATGGAAACAGGAGGGGGTGGGAATGGACCAGCCAATCAGTAACAGAGACAAAGAGAGGTGTACCTGGAATCAGTGTCAACTTCAAAAGATGGAGGAGGATCTAACAAGACCTCACATGGTATGCAAGGCAGTCATTTACCGACAAACAGTGGTCAGGTTGTAATTCTTACGGGAACTGACATGATGCAATGCAGGTTTGGGGTGAATGCTGCCCAGTGCATAGTCAGAAAGAGAGACCTGAGTGAAAGGCTGTTATTGACAGCTGAGGGTGCAAGGCCAGGGCCAGAAGACGTTCACATGTTAACTACCCAGGTGCTATGATAAAGCAAATGAAAGTACATACGGATGATTTAAACAATGTTGACATTGCCCACTGTTGAACATCTTCTTTGCTGTCTGTCTGTTACAGCATTGCAAGTCTTGTCTTTAATGAGACTCATTATATGATACTGTTGGTTACTACTAGGAACAGTGGTAACCTCACGCTGTTTATATACCAGTGTAGTAGTTTTAAAAAAATGGCTTTTCGTACAATATACATACAGAACAATAACAATTATCGTTATAAAACCAAGGATGTGTAAACCAGATTAGGTTTATTTCATATTGGTGCCTACAACAAACTGCATTTTTGACATGTGGAAGTATAAACTAAACATTTTAGGGACATAAAAATATCTTTTTTTGCATTTTACTGGGACCTCTTCACAGACTTTCACACTCTGGAAACCCTGCCTTAAAGAAACAAACAAGCATTTACACACACACACATACAACCATGAACACACACACACACACACACACACACACATACAACCATGAACACACACACACACACACACACACACACACACACACACACACACACACACACACACACACACACACACATTTAAACACACTTTAAAAGCAAACTGAAAAGTTGAGAGCATGAATGTGGTGGTAGGCAGAAAATCAGATGGGATGCACATCAAAACATGAAAGAGGAGAGCAGACTCTCCTGCTGACTGTGCAGACTGGAGAAAATGCCTGTAGTGAAGGACTCTATGCTAACACACAGGACAGGACTCCTGGTCTGTGACTAGCTCCAAGATTACTGTTTTCGGATAGGTAGAGGGCATTGCCTGATTAGTTGCAGGGCTGCTGAAGTTTTAGCTGCTGTTGCTGTCGCTGCCTGACAGATCATCTTCGTCCTCCTCCTGGATATCGTCCAGGATCAGCTGGTCGAGCTCCTCCAGCAGGCTGCCCTGGCTCAGGCAGGTGTTCACTGTGGATCCTGTGCTGACATGGTAGGGGCTGGGGTTCACCACACGTGGCTTATTATTCCGCTGCCGACTGCGGGGGTGAACACACTCTGTCCCTGAAACATGGGGCTCTGAGAGAGAGAGAGAGAGAGAGAGAGGGGAGGGAGGGAGAGAGAGAGAGAGAGAGGAGGGAGGGAGAGAGAATGATGTATCACATCACTGAACAAATTCAAATGTGATTCAAACAGTGGCAAAAAAACCCAAACCCAAACAGCTGTCTGCATAAATATACTGTGTAAAAGCAAAGGCAAATCCTGACCAAGCACAGGATGAGTAACCACACCCTTGCCATTGAGAAAGGCACGTATAAACAGTTGTGGCTACCATAGAAGGACACGGTTTTGTTTTGGGAGGGACAGGATGCAGCATTGGCAGGCCTGTTCTGTGACGCAGGCTCAGAATCTCAGTCAGGCCTTACCTTTCTCAGGTGAAAAGACCAACTGCATGATCACTGTGACACAAAAGAGTACACCACACCACTTCCTCCAAAACTGTGATGCAGGATAGTTGTAGACTGATGCTCTGTTTTAGCCAGGCTTTGTACGTTATACGGATGAAGTCACTTTTTCATCACATTACACTGCTTCCTTTTACTCCATTCATTTATTTTATCTTTTAATGTTAAGCTGCCCAAACTGCAGCATGTGAAAGGTCCAACACAAGATATAATACAACTGTATAAAACTGCTATGATTATTTCACTGTGATACAGGGAATGTTAAGGCCTACTGTGTGTCAAGGGAGGTATGGATTGTTGAACCGTTTACAAAATCGTTTCCATATCATCTTCTTTTCCCCTTATTACCATTAATTCTGCTCAATACCATATTATTAACACATCTTCATTTTGTTACTCTGCAATGTCTACATCTCATACACTGAGGAAGATTTCCATGACCTGGGCCCCTCTGTTAATATCACATGCTGCCCTCTAGTGGATGCTTATTATAATAGCACCCACATCATGGCTATGAGGGAAAAAACAGAAAGAATCACAGACAAGTATGAGAAGGATGTACATAACTCAGCAATAAGTGATGCTGCACTGGAAATCTATTTAATAATTTACATCCAGCACATTACATACTGTATATAATTACACAGTCCACAAAAACTGTTTAGAGCTGGCTGGAATTCAATTAGCTAAGTCACAACCTGTTTAAAAACTGTGAAACAGATATCATTCACTCTGTCCCTGCTCAAAAACATGTATGTGTGTTTGTGTGTATGTGTGTGTAAAAAAGTTTAAGCTTATGCATGTCAGTGTGTCAGTGTGTCAATATGTGAGTGTGTGTGAGTCTGTGTGTGAATGATGACAGGTTAATGCGTGTGAGAGATTGTAAGTGTGTAAGTTTGTATGTGTGGATAAGTACAGGTTTATGTATGTCTGTGTAAGTGTGAGTGTATGTGTGTGTCACCTTGTCGGTTGTAGCAGTCCTCTGCCAGGCAGCTGTGTGGGTTTTGTCTCCTGAGGCCAATCCCAATCAGTCTCCGCCGGGGGGGCAGGATTCGCAGAGGCATGACCAGGGACCGGCAGGAGTAGCACGGCGACGGCACATTCATACACCCATGCCCCCTGAAATACAGAGACTGCATTTCAATCCATACACTCAAACCCCTGACATACAGAGACTACACTCACACCCACATACCCAAACCCCTGAAATACAGAGACTGCATTTCAATCCATACACTCAAACCCCTGACATACAGAGACTACACTCACACCCACATACCCAAACCCCTGAAATACAGAGACTGCATTTCAATCCATACACTCAAACCCCTGACATACAGAGACTACACTCACACCCACATACCCAAACCCCTGAAATACAGAGACTGCATTTCAATCCATACACTCAAACCCCTGACATACAGAGACTACACTCACACCCACATACCCAAACCCCTGAAATACAGAGACTGCATTTCAATCCATACACTCAAACCCCTGACATACAGAGACTGCATTCACGTACAAACACCCACACTCACATCCATATACCCATGCCCCTGAAATACAGAGTCTGCATTCACGTACAAACACCCACACTCACATCCATATACCCATGCCCCTGAAATACAGACTACACTCACACCCACATACCCAAACCCCTGAAATACAGAGTCTGCATTCACGTACAAACACCCACACTCACATCCATATACCCATGCCCCTGAAATACAGACTACACTCACACCCACATACCCAAACCCCTGAAATACAGAGTCTGCATTCACGTACAAACACCCACACTCACATCCATATACCCATGCCCCTGAAATACAGACTACACTCACACCCACATACCCAAACCCCTGAAATACAGAGTCTGCATTCACGTACAAACACCCACACTCACATCCATATACCCATGCCCCTGAAATACAGACTACACTCACACCCACATACCCAAACCCCTGAAATGCAGAGACTACACTCACACCCACATACCCAAACCCCTGAAATGCAGAGACTACACTCACACCCACATACCCAAACCCCTGAAATGCAGAGACTACACTCTCACCCACATACCCAAACCCCTGAAATACAGAGACTACACTCTCACCCATGCACCAAATCCCCTGAAATATAGAGACTGCACTCACATCCATACACCCACATCCCTGAAATTTAAAAACTACACTGACATCCACACACCCAAACCCCTGGAAATCACAGAGAAAATACTCTCAGATGGGTCTTATTCTTCAGTGCCCCTGAAAGTTCCCAGTGTGCCCCGCTAATGTGCAGGACAGTAATATTTACCTGAAGGTACGCTGACAGGTGGGACAGTGGAACTCAGCAATTCCCCACATTCTGTCAGCTGGTACTGGATCATACTTCCTTTTACACCGTCGGCAGCGTGACACCTGGGGCATGTGATAACAGCAAACACCTTCAACATACACAACCGGATATAGCCAGTGTCACATCTGTGTTTTTGTGTATGTGTTGTAGTGGTATGTGTGTTTGTGTAGACTCGTACCCTCTTCCTCTTGGGGACTTTACGCCACCAGTCCTGGTCACAGTTCTCACAGGCAAACTGGTGTATATCTGAGGGGGTGAGGTTCTGCTGGGCCTCATCAAACATGCGCAGGTTCTCCACTGTTAAGGGCAACGTCTTCAGCTGCTCTGCAGAGTCCTGCGGAGACCCACCCATACCTTTCTTTCACTCCATACCTGTCACTCAGTCCATGCCTGTCAATCAATCTGCACATATCAATCTACACCTTTCACTCACTCCATACCTTTCACTCAATACATGCCTGTCAATCAATCTATAACTGCCACTTAATTAATAGTCACTAAGTCCACTATCAATTAATGCACACCTTTCATTCAATTCATAAATTTCACTCATCTGTTAATAACGTCTCATTTATCAATCTGTCGATGACTCTACAGCTATCATATCCATACCCCTCAGTCATCTGTCACTCACTCCCCACCTAACATGTGTCAATTATATGTCAATCACATACCTGTCCTTCACTCTGCACCTGACCTGTTTCTCACCTGACACTTATTATAAACCTTTACCTCACCTAGGTCTATCTCTACATCTATCACTATCATGTAACTGTGACTAACTCTACACCTGGCACCCTCACTACATTACCTGTATGTCTCTGTCATCCTGTGCCGGTCTGCCAGGACCAGGCTGGGGTGGGGGGTGGTTGGGGGAGAGAGAGGGAGAGAGAGGGAGAGTTGTTTCTACACTCAATATCATGGTGCATATACATCAATTCTATCAATTCTAAGCCAGTATCTCTGTGAATGAGGAATGAGGAGGCCAGAGAAAGTGACAAACATGGGCAAACATATTCCACGATTTAGTCTAAAATCCACTTTTTCAGTACTCAGACTCAACAAATAAAAATAAAGCCAAGCTTTGACTGCAAACTTAATTAATTTAACAACATTTGATTGTTGGTTACATTAAGGCCTTCATCTACAGAACTACAGCAGCCTATGTAAACTCAGGCAACAATAAGTAACAATTACAATTATCAATAATGGATTCAGCTAGTTTAAATCTCCACTTTCTCATGAGAAGATACACACGAGCTCTTCTCACAGTGGTTATCAATTGCAGTGCATGATCAGCTGGGGAATCATCAGGATTGATCAAAATTGATTGATCACACATTAGCGCACCCCAGTAGTCCAGCTGGTCGTGCCCATGCCACACAAGGCCAAGGCCTTAAAGCTGCTGCCTGGGTTTGAATCTGGCCTGGGCCCCTTGCTGCATGTCACCCCCCTTCCTGTCTTTCTCTCTACTACCACTATCAAATAAAAGTGAAAAATGTCAAAAAAAATAATCTTAAAAAAATTGATCACACACTGTAATTTAGCTTGATACTGAACACGGTGTTTCCAAACCTTAACCCACGCACATTCATTACATTTCAATAGGTCCTTAATGTCAATACCTACATGTTTATAAATTGTGATTCTTTTGACAGGCTCACTGTTAATCTAGGTGGAGGGGACTTCTGGTTTCTGAGCACATGATTCCAGAACACAGTGATACAACCAGTTTTGTGCTTTACTTGTCTATCCTTAAGTCTTTGTTTAAACTTGTAAGTGACTCACCTTAGTATAAAGACAGCTGTTTATTTTACTCCTTAGTCCTTCACCCACAAAATGCTGATACAATTAATACAATTCCCTGAGTTTTCACACAGCCGGGCTTCACCAGGCGACACCACAAGATCAGTATGAGGCGTACCTGGGGGCGTGGCTGGGGGGCAGGGGCCGCAGCCTGTGCACGCTCTTCTGCCTCCAGCCTCTGCACCACGTTCTGAGACAGAGAAAAGACATTACCACCATATAAACATACACACACACGTTTACATGCTCACACACACAGCTGATTTACCATAATAGTAGGGTTTGTCCTCAGGTTTGCTCTGTCCTCTTCATCCAGGTCTGCAGGCAGGGACACATGGGGCAAACAGACCTTAAATGAGTTTAGGTGACTGACATCAAGTCAACAAATACATATTTATATAAGCTCTATCACACATCACAGTGATTCCAACAGGCACACCCACTATCTACAGGTAGTCCAACATACCCCATCCCTGTGGTCAACAGTTAGCTCTGTGACCCTTGACTCCACACCAGCAGTCTACAGGTAACGTTGAACCATCCCTAAATTTGCATACCGTTCACTTTTGAGACTTAAAATATATCCTCAATTCACTCGTCCAGTACTAAACAGGTTATAATCTCTCCTGTGAGACCACCCTATAACCCTCTTACCCCTGTCTTTCATCAGAATTATGTCTTGAACGACAACACGGTAGTTGTTGGCATAGCGATGCATGAGCACAGTTGCCCTTTCAATTGGGATCTTTCCATGGAAGGTCTCTCTAAGTCGTCGTACACTCTTCTCCAACTGTTACACACAAGGAATACCACATTAAGCTCAAAAATGAAAACATTAGCACAACACAAGAAATTACACAAAAAGGATAATGGGATAGTCAGCGCTATACTACATTGTTTTTCAGTGAGTACCGATTGTCATTTTGCTCAAGGTGTATTCTAACAAGTGGATTTAACCGAGAAGCACTTGTTACCAATACGTTCTCGCACATGAGGTCATTGACTTCTCGGTGACTTTGGTGAATATTTCGCGCAGCAAAAGCACCCAATTGATGGTGTGGTTTAATAAGGTATTTTGCACATACACAAACACACACACCCTTCACAGCAGCGTCACTAAAAGCGTTGGTCCCGCTGCAAGATGAGTTAATTCACAGAACAAAGACTGGCAACTTTCAAAATAGAGAGGAAGAACCGCACATACTGTCACTAATCTCCGCTGCCACCTGTGGATCAGATTTTGAGTAAATGGTTATGGCACAGTGTTAGCTATAGACAGTAAATGCTTACCAGTCTATTTCTCAACTACACAGAGCCGTTAAAGCACACACGTTATTCTGCTCACATGCGGCTCCAGTAGGCTACTCCCAGACACAAGTTTTACAGTAAGTGGAGGGGAAAAAACTAATAATGAATAATAATAACTTATTTATCGCTCAACATCAACACGTGATGGGAATGGAGTTCTTAAATGAAAGAAATATAATTTAGGCTTCATTTCCCACAGTCATTAGCCAAGGCTACCTCGAAAACTCAACAGCTGTGAACAAAGAGCAAGAGGAAAATTCAGGCTTCTGACAGCCGATGCGAAGCGGTAAACCGACAGAGGTGTAGGCACGTAAACGGGATTCAACCTGAAACCAAGTAGAGGACATAACGAACACCGACATTAAAAACGTTAAAGGGGAAACGTTCTTCTTACTCACCTCAACCTCACCCCGTAGCCGATTCATTCTTTAAATATATAAATGTTTTATTATTCACCAAACTGACATATGCTTAGTTGTTTTCTAATTTTAATTTAGCACACGTAGCAGAGCCGATGACAGCTGCTTCGTTTCCTGTTCGCAGTTCTGTCGTCGTTCAACCATTAAAGTTACTTTCAGTTTGATATTAAATCTACACGCCACTAGACGGTGCAGTTAAGTCTTTGAAAATGCTGAATTGCATTTTAAACGGAGACGCATATTTAATACGCATGTATTTGCAATGAAGACGGGATTCACATTTTACATTCCATATAACAAGGTAATTAGTGCAAAATATTAAAGTCATAATAAACCACGGTTTATCGTGACAAACGGTTAGCAAACGGTTTAACAAAAATAAATTACATTGCCACAGTAAATTTAATTCGGCGACCATGGTGAGGCCTGCATTTTCGCTTTGCTTGGTTGCAGCGTTGATTCCATAGTAACGCGCCAAACCTCCAGTCCAAGGAGATGTAATCCCTTAAAAACTTAACTATTTTCTGCAAACTAGTTGGAAATCTTATAGTAGATAAATAAAACTGCTGAGACTCAAAGTTAAGGTTATCAACAGGAGTGCAGAGTTTTTCAAGGGGTAAATACATTTCTATCCCAGGTTTCCCTCTTCTGTAGCAACAAGCACACACTTTGAGGCTGGAAAACAGTGAAAGGACAGGGAATGAGTAACTTTCACTGTCTTCTGGTATTACAGTTCTTTCAAAGATCAGAGCAGATGCTTGCTAACTGTTTGTTGATTACCTTAAGACATCCCATGACCAGAGCTGTGCAGTAAAGTAACTTGTCGAATGCATTTAGAATTGTTTATTGCAAATCACCTCCTGGGTGAGGGTGAAGTCTCTTGCCACCCTCCTCTACCCTCTGTAGTTTGTGCCTGGAAGAAATCAGGGCCGGTGTGGGTGCAAGGAGACAGACACACGCAATGCCTGTTTGCCTCTCATGGTCTGATATCAAATCCAGACCATGCAATTTTAGCCAGGAGCCCTGCAGGATAATGCATAATTGGCCCTAGCATCACCCAGGGAGGTAGGGCTTTGTGGGGAATTAAAAAGAAACTCTCTAGCAACCCCTGCTGTTCAGTTATTTGCCCACAATTATTTCTGCAGCACTTGAAGCTCTCTTTCCCCTGACCCATGTGTGTCTAAACTCAGCTTTTCGATTGGCAATCAACATCACACATTTAAGAGCAGAGAGTATGTATGTCTGTGCTCTCTCCAGATGACAGATGGTTGTAGTAACGGGCGTGGTTTATAACTATGATAGGACAAGGAGAAAAATCTTGAATATTGGTATGGATTTTGCCCTTGAACATAGAATGGCAGTGTTCTGCCACAACTAAATCTCACATAGACTAGTGTGCAGTAGCTGAGGCACATTTATTGCAGCATGCTAGCTGGTTTGGTTGCAGGGCAAGTCTGGACATGGATATAATTAATGAACACACAGCAATGACTCATAAAATACATTCACACACATGCAACTGAAGATATACAGACAGGAGAATGTAGTTACCTACATGCTTTATTAGCAGTAATTTATTTTACAGCTTGTCTGTTTCATACAAACATTGTGGAACGGTATTTCTGTACAATGATTTTCAAACTACTTTTAAACAAGTACAAGAATTAATAATAAATGATAGAAAAAATAATCTATGGTTGTTTCTAATGATACAAGACCAATGCAATATCAGTCACATCCTCAACTTCACAATAATGCTAATAGGAAGTACACTTTTTATTTTTCATTTTTTTTTAGTAAATAATCATTTTAGAAACATAAGACTTCGGTAGCTAGTACATCTACTTCAGACGAACATATTTACAGTCGGAAGCTGGAAATGATGAAATGTACACATGCTGTAGTGTATGAATCGTCATGTATGAACTGTATTGTGTAGATGTGTCTTTTCTGAGTATGGGGGTACTGGGCAGTTTTTCCCAGGTGTGGCAAACGCACCCTGGCCACACCATGACCCAATGGCACAGAGTGGACCTACAGCTGCCTGTGGTCAATGTTATCACTTCTGTGCCCTGCTCCAAAATCTCATTGGCCAGTTCCACTGTTGTAATTGGAATGGGGGATATGGATGTGGTATTGGGGTCCATCTGTGGCAGTGCATGCTGGGAAACAGAGGCAGTGCAGCAGAAGTTTGGTAAGTGTGCATGTTAGATGTTTTTTTCTCTTCCGGTCATGCCTCTCCTTTTCTCCTGGAGCCTTGGTTTCCTGGCAGCTGGTCAACAGGGATGCTAGCAGGAATGATACCAGAAATTGGATGGCACTACATGGCAGTGTTTGCTCCACCCACTCATTCTGACATCATTACTGACATCATCTCTTCAGGCAGCAGGTGTGGGGCTTGCTACAGATGCAGGCACATGCACTGCACGCCATTATAACACCTCTATTAAGAGTGACAGGGCCAGAGCACTCCCACACACTCGCCAGGCCTCAACCGCACCTGGACATCACTGAAACTCTATGTGGCCCCAGAGAGAGAAGGAGGGCCTGTAACGGGAGAGAGTGTTGTCTGCTACTGGGTGAGAAAGTATGTGTGTATTTGTGTGTGTGTCATTTGCTGTGGTTCCAAATAAAAAATAATATGTGGTGTGTGAGTGTGCGTGTGTGTGTGTGTGTGTGTGTTGTTTGGCACCAGTTACGGCACCAGGTCCAGCTACATTACACTACAGCGCAACACTGAAGAACTGGCAGGTGTCCAGAGGGAATGTCTGTGTGTGAGTGACAGAAAGCAGCAGCCAATCAACATAGCTTAATCCACCATGGCAGGTGACCACGGTTTCAGTTTAAATCAAAACAAACAAAAATATAAGAGTGACGGGCAGTGACAGGTAGCGGTAGAACAGGTAAAACCAAACATTTACACTGATATAAAAAACCCACAGGAAACCCTGCAGGGAAAACATCTCCTACAAGGCTGGTCTAACCCTCCACACTGGGAAGGAGTGGTTCTCCTGTGGTCCACCTGACTGGGTGTAGGCAGGGGGAGAGAGTTGCCAATTTGGTGAATACTGAGACTGGACTCTTGTGATGGAGAACTTATAATTACCATTTTTCTTTTGTGCCCATTTCATTAAAAAAGTGGTTTCTTTCATTACACAATACTGGCCGAAATTCGGTAAATCAACATGCCAGCAGGATTGCTAAGGCACGGTTGCGTTGGAATGTCTCACTGACGCCCCCCTCTGCATGCCCCAGGAAGTGCTTGGGAAATGCCCTTTCTGGCACACCTATGCGGAATGTGTGAGTTCACTATTAACAGCAAGTCTGTTCTGTCGGCCATTCTAGAAGCTTCTCTACTTATTGTGCTAACTTCTCCCTTTTCAATTTTCTGGCCTGAATAAATAAAATCAGTTAAAGAAGACAGTGAAAACTGTGCCTCTCTCTCTTTCTTTCTCTCTCTCTCTCTCTCAAAGAGCCATATCATACAACTCATAATTTTTTTTTGATGGAGCTGAAATGATGGTAACTACTCTGGTGGCTTCCATCAGACCATCCTCTCGGCAATCAGAGAAAAGTGTGCACTGTATAGTCCAATCTGAGCAGAGTACTCACTGTTTGTGCCAATCAGAGTGGAGTTTGCACAGTGCAGACCGCAGAGGACTGCTCATCCAAGGCTCAACTGGCTCAACTGTGTTATTAGTGTTGACTTCTGGTACAAGCCTTTCAACACAGGCTTGTAACAGCTACTGGCATTCAAACACTGAAACGTCCTAGACGGTGTGGTCAAGAGTTAATCACTCCTGCGGTTTGTGGGTGTGGCCTGTAGGATCACAGCACACTGCTTTAACTCTGTGCCATGAAAAGCACATTGGTGTCTGACTGGCAAAGGTGCCCCATTGTAAAGGGTCTGGGCCAATCAGTGGTGAGGACTGTGATCAGGTTGGAGAAGAGAGGGTGGAGACACTATGAAAGATGTAATCATCAAAACACAATAAATACAACCAAAAATGGCCAATCTCCTTCCACAGTTTTGCCTTTATGCTTTTCTACTTTTTAAAGTTTGTTAGTATTAGGAGAGCATTCCCCCAGTCTTTGAAATTAAAGACTTAGATTTTTTTCTTCTTTATTATAAAAAAGTCATACTTCATTAAATCGTCTTCTCTTTTTAAGACAACAAACATTTCCCTTTACTGGTTTGTCTGACCGGTCCCTTGCACAGAAAACAAGCGCACGGCGGAATTTTCAAACAAAGTCAATCCCAATCCAATTGAGGTGTTGGAAAGGAGGGGGTGTGGGGCAGATTAATACAGGACAGCTCCTCCCACAGAGGGGCATCTTCTCCTCTTCAGCATAGGGAAGGGTAGGATGAGGACAGGAATGGGGGAAGCGGAGGGGGGTGAGGGGGAGGGTGTTTTCATGCGAACACTTGCATCTTGCCATTCGACTCTTGGTTGTGGGGGATCTGGGTTTGGGCAGGGGCAGCAACGGCAGGGCTGGGGGTGGAGTCTGACCAGTCGGACACACACTGGGGGGAGGGGCTGGACCAGGGCTCCGGGGACTCGGGGGAGGGGGTTAGGTAGGGATGCTCATTGGGGAGGTGGATGTAGTGTTTGGGCGTGGTGTCCAGCGTGGAGGTGTAGCTGTGTTGGGAGGGAGGGGTGGGGTAGTCCTCCAGGCCAGTGCTGCTGCTGGGAGCCTGGGGAGGTGGGGCCTGCAGGGGCTGCGGGGCTTGCGGGGCCTGTGCCTGGGTAGGCTGAGGGGGAGGACCCTGCTGTTTAAAGAATGCAGGAGGGGGTGGGGCCTGCTGGGGGGTGGGAGGGTGGAGCAGCCCATGGGGGCCAGGGCATGGCCATGGAGCTGCTGCTGCTGTTGCTGTTGCTCGGCGATGGCAGGCAGTTGGGTGGGGCTGAGCGACTGAGGGGCGGAGACAGGCGTGGGCTGCAACATGGGCTGCTGGGCGCTGTGGAACATCTGCTGCTGGAGGTGACTGTGCTGCTGCAGGGCGGTGCTCTGCGCATGCAGGGCGGGGCTCTGGCTGACAGAGTGCACCAGGCCAATGACCTGCTGGCCGCATTGGGAGGAGGGTGGCATGCGGTGCCAGTCGAAGGGCACACTCACAGGGTTCACCATGCCCAGGTTGAGCCCCAGCTGCCCGGCTGCGTTCACGATGTACCCTGGCGGGGCCCCGCCCACCCCTGGCCCTGCACCTGGGGTCATGGGGGCATGGCCCTGAAGGGCCTGGCTCATGGTGATCCCAGCCTCGCCAAGGTCACCCAGCTGGGCCAGTGAAACAGCGAAGGGCCCACCCCCCTCCAGCACGCCGTGCACCATGGGAGTGGCTGGCACGGACATGGAGGGGTGGAAGAGCCCGGGTGAGGGCAGGGCAGGGGAGGTTGGGTTGGTGATGTAGCCAGCATTGCTAGTGCCACCACGAGGCGAGTCGAGTGAGTCGACGGGGGACAGCGTGACCGAGCTCTCCAGCAGTGAGCTCTGCATATCCAGCGTCAGCTTCCTGTTGCGGGACTTTGCTGCCGCCTCCTTGGACCCTGCCCCATGCAGGCCAGACATGCCCCCCTTGGCACCGGGCCGCCGGCTCTTCTTGCTCTGGGGCGGCTGTTTCAGGCCAGGCATGAAGGCACCTGGCGGGCAAAGGAGAGGGGAGAGGGCATGGTGCCCCCCCGTGTGGGCGTGGCCAGGTGGACTGCGCACTGTGTTGTACTCGTCCAGTAGCTGCACGATGTCATGGTGCATGCGTTCCTGGGCAATGTCGCGCGGCAGCCGGTCCATGTGGTCGGTGATCTCTCGGTTAGCGAAATGACTTAGTAGGACTTTCACTGCCTCACAACTACCCTCCCTCGCTGCCAGGAACAATGGAGTCTCCTCCTACAAAAGAGAGAGAGAGGGGGGGAGGTTCATCTCAAACATACATTAATCACATTACACAATAAAGGTAGAGAAAAAAGCAACAGTGCTGCAAAAGTGATGTATAGGATCTGTAGTGACATACAGTGCAGTTTCACTCATGCTTTTATAAGTAGGAGAAAGGGTAATCTCTACTCTATGCTCTTCCTGTCAATTAAGCAGTTTGAATCGAGCTGAACTGATGGTGTGAATGGCAGCATGGTTGAATTGTGAGATCAGTCACACTTCACATTCAGGACATAGTCAAGACAGTTCTATTACTGAGGTTCTGAAATTCAGCCAATTAACAGAGGGGAAGGCTGCCATTCGGCCAATAGTGAGAGGGGTGCTGCTGAGGCAGCGGGATGAAAACAGTGCGGGACGGGGGGAGAGAGATGAGAAGAGAGGAGATGCTGTCCTAGTACCTTCAGGTCCTGCATGTCTTTGTTGGCTCCATTCTTCAGGAGAGCCACGGTTGCCTCCACATTGTTCACTGCTGCTGCCCAGTGCAAAGCAGATTTACCTGCAGAACAGACCCCGCACAACCGTCACTCAACCACACTTAACCAGACAACCAGAGCACATTTCACTTTGGTCTCAACATGTAACCTCTTAACATGAGCTCACATGAAGTGACCTTACTTTAATTGACATTAGTGGCCCTCATCAGCAGACACGCTGATGGTTGTTGAAAACGTAAATCACTGCTAATGCTTTGTTAGCATTTTGGTTGCCACAATGCATGTAAAATCTTCTCCAAAATCTTTAACATTAATTCTAAACCAAACATACTTTTGATACCATAGTGTCTGTTTTCTGAGGTTCATGCCGGCATGCGCACACACTCACCCAGCTCATCCACGGCATTGACGTCAGCGTGGCAGGTGATCAGCTCTTCCACCATGCCCTCCACAGCCAGGCGGGCCGCCAGGATCAGCGCCGTTGACCCATCGTACATGCGTGAGTCCAGGTCAGTGGCCCGCGTGCGGATCAGGATCTGTGTGCGTAGAGAGAGTCAGTGCTCTGAACCTGTGTGTATGGTATGTGTATACTCTGTGTAGCATGTGTGTGTGTGTATAGGGAGTATAATCATTTTCCTGAAAGAGTGTATTTATGTGTATATAGCATAAATATAATGAGAGTTTACAGGTTGAATAGTATGGGTGTAAATAGCGTGTTCAGCATGTGTAGCACTTTACCTGGAAGACGCCTTGAGCATCAGCAGCTACTGCAGCATGTAATGGGGTGCGGCCGGTGTTGTCCTGGGCGTTGGCATCGGCTCCGGCATCCAGCAGTCTCTTGGCTGCGTCGGCGCGGGCGTAGCGGGCAGCTAAGTGCAGGGGGGTTTCGCCCGTGCGGTCAGTCTGCGCGGTTAGGGATGCTCCTTGGTAGATCAGGTCAGAGATGATGTTGGCCGACGACTCCTCAGAGTCATCGTCCTCGGGAATGTCCGACTCCAGCCCCCCACCGCAAAAAGATGCCAGCATCAGGGGAGTGAACCCATCTGCACAGAACACAGGAAGTCATCACTGTTCACTGATGCAATCCCTCGTCATACATAACCAAGCAACCAATCACCACTCACACAACCAATCAACACAAACTTCATCATCAGACCTGACATAACACAACGAATACCTCAACTGTGCCTAACTAGCTAAAATTTTTCAAGCAACAGTGGTAGCTGAGCAGTTTAGTTAGCTATTTTGGAAATAGCACTATGTCTTAACGTGGCACCAAATATAGTTTGTAAGCTCACTTTAAATATAGATCAGCAGTGTAATCAGCACATTATCCACCCAGTCAAGTGACATGGTGAGCACACAATAAAGTCAAAGTGACTTCACCCACCTGGCCCCCGGACATTGACATCCATGCAGTCGCTGTCGAACTCGCCCTGGGGCGGGGTGAGGGCCATGGAGGGAGGAACACGGATGTCTGCAGCGGCCAGGTGATGCTGCGTCCACTGCCTGCAGTCCACTGTGTCCTCACTGTCCGACATTGCACTGGGCTCCTCCACCTGATACAACACAGACACTGGTTACACCATCACCTGTTACACCACACAGTCTCTGTGTGAAAGCTTTTGTGAGGCCTGTGAGACTAACCTTCAGTCTCTTGGCCTCAGGGCAGTCTGTGTCCAGCCACTGGTCACTGTGGTCTCCCAAGAGTGACTCCTCCACTGTCTTAGGCATGTGTCTAAAGAGGGGAGAACACAAGTCTTATTAAATCGTCAAGAATCTATTTGTGGCTCTTTGTGTGTATGCAATTGAGCATACTGAATGTATTAAACCATATTAAAGGATGTGCACGTATCATGCATGTGGGTTTATGATAACAGTGTAGGAGTGTATTGATTGTATGTGTACAAATTAGGACTGCCTGTGTCCACACTGAGCATGTGTAAACATATTGACCATTCTTGCATGCACATTGACTGTGTGTGTGTTCATATTGACCATAGGTCTTTGCTTTAACCATGCGTGTACATATTGACAGTTCGTGTGTGCATTGACTGTGTATAAGAGGCTGACTCACTTCATTCCCAATGCGTCCTGGCCCACAGGCTCCCTGCGGTTCTTGTTGCTGCTGGTCTCCTTCTTGAGGAAGAAGCCCTCCGGGAACCAGAGTGTGCTGTGCTCCCGCTTCCGCCGAGCGATCAGCATCCCCGCCCCCAGGATGACCAGCAGGAAGAGCGCAGCCACACCCACCAGCAGCAGCTTGCCCCAGTCCGGCACGCCTGGGTCAGGGGGAAGCTTCTCACCTGCAAGGGAAGAGAGGGGGTATCAGCAGGCTGAGTGGGACTTATGCAATGGAAAGAGCTGACTGCACTCTGTGTCATGTGATACTGCCTGCAAGCAGTACAATGTGTATAATTCCTTATAGAGTTATTCACTCCATGTTGTTCTATGTGGCAGGTACTCTGGAGGTACTCACTGCGGACTTGTTTGATGGGGTAGGGGAAGCGCAGCATCTCGGTGGCAGACAGGGCCCCCAGGTATCCAGCGGCGCTGTCCGTGGAGGGGAAGCAGTCATCTGCCTCCTGAGAGCACAGCCGGTTATCGATCTCCAGGTACACAATGGACCTGTGTGGGGAGGGGGGAAGAGTCTGAGCATGGGATATTCACCTGTTAGACAGCGTGACCTCTCCTACCCCAGCAAGCTTGAGGTGGGACTCACCCAATGACCTCCTGCTGGGGGTTGAGCTCGCGGCGCATGCGGGCCTCACGGCGGGTGTAGGGCCGGATCATGGCCTCGCCGTTGTGGTCGAGGCGGAAGCGGAGGGTGGTGCGAAGGATGGAGCTCAGCTTCTGCAGGAAGGCCGTGCCCGTCCGCACCAGCTCCTCTGGGGGCAGCAGAACCACGATCACCAGGACCCCTTCCGCAAGATCCTCTGGAACCTTCCCAGCACAGTCCAGCCCATCCCAGCCACATTCCTGTGTGTTACAGCCCTGGTCACAGCGACCGTCCGCAAAGTGGTCGATACAGTACTGCTCATAAATGGGGCTGCAGAGAGAGAGGGAGCAAGGGGGACAGCAGTCAGTCAACACATTACAGATAGATACATTGTCTGCTAATGTTGATTTCAGATGATATACTCATAATAAAAACCTAGCTATATTCTACTTTCCCACATATTCTTGATGATTGGTTCTAAAATGTTCTGGCAAATAACAGCATGACAGAGATGCAAGAATGGTGTATATTATGCAAAACTCATGAGTTAGACTAAAAGTGCAATGACAGTCAAAGAGAGAAAGGATGTTGGTACAACACAGCACCAAAATGGGGAAGAATGAGTAAAAGGAGAATTGAGGAAGAAGGAGGAGAGCAGATGGAGGAGGGGAAAGCAGGTGGGGGTTGGTGACTGTAGGAAGTGGGGGTACACTTACTTGCAGGTCTTGTCGCGGCTCTTGCAGTCAAAGTTGTCATAGAGGCAGTCGGCGTTGTCGCAGGCAAGGTCACACTGGCTGTTGTTAAACAGACGCCAGCACTGGGGCTCAGCGCAGCGTGCCCAAGGGTTGAGTGCCAGCGAGCAGTCACCCCCGTCCCACCGGCAGGGGTACGTATTGCACTCCTTGTCACAGACGCCGTCGTCGGCCTTGCCGTGGCAGTCGGCGAGGGGGCAGGCGGGTTCAACTGGTGGTGGGGCCATGTGGCGGGGGTTGCCCTGCTCACAGCGCTTGCCAGATGTCCCGCTTGGACACTGGCAGCGGAAGAAGGGGAAGACGGCCTCCTCGGTGCACACACCGCCATTTCGGCAGGGCTTGGCTGCACAGCCATCGTTGCTGCGGTGGTGGCAGTCAGGCCCACCAAAGCCTGGGGCACAGGTACAGCGAGGGCCCCGTGTCGTCTGAACACAGCTCCCCCCGTTATAGCAGGAAAGCTCCCGGCATGAAAGCAAGCTTCTCTCACAGTTAGACCCAGTGTACCCCTGCACATGTAATGAAAAATACAGATCATTCTGATTATTGGCTATTTACAGAACAGGGATTTATAAATAATCAGACAGGAAAGGGAATAGGGAATAGTAGTGAGAGATGTTAGTGAATACTCACAGGCTGGCAGGTGCAGGTGTAGCCCTGGGTGGCGCTGGGAGAGGGGGAACAGGCACCTCCATTTAGACAGGGCTGAGACTCACATACACTGAACCTGAACTGGCACCTTCGACCTGCAAAGACAACACACCAAAACTGAGTATCAAAGCACATATACACACATACACACAGAGCACAGACACATACAGACATTCTCATGCACACATACAGAGCACATACACACACAAATACAACACATAGACACACATACTCACACACACCAGCACATACACACAATGAACAACATACATGCTTATGCACTCCACACACACAACCCCATTCATTCACACACACAGCCTCTTACCAGTAAAGCCAGGCTTGCAGACACACTGGTAGTCATTGGGCAGCTGAATGCAGTCCAGACTACTGGCAGAGCTGCAGGGGTTTGAGCGACACTCATTAATGTCCCCCTCACAGCGTTCGCCTGTGAAACCGGGAGGGCAGTTACACCGGTAGCCTCCCACACGGTCCACACATGTCCCATTGTTCAGGCACTTGGGCGGCCCCCGCAGCCTTGGAGTGGTACTGCAGTCATCCTCATTAATCTCACACAGAACACCTACGAGGGAAGGGCAGAAAGACAGAAGTAAAGAGTGAGAGAGAGAGAGAGAAGGTATATTTGTGTGTGAGTTTTATGTGGGGCATATTCACCCAGGACAGGCAGTTTGGTGTGTAGGGGTGTAGGTAATTACCCAGAGTCCCTGGGGGGCAGGAGCAGATGTAGTGTCCCACCAGGTCGATACAAGTGCCCCCGTTTTGGCAAGGGTGAGACTGGCACTCGTTAATCTCAGACTCACAGTTGTCCCCCTCATATCCTGGCATACACTGTGAGAGAAACACACTGTTACTGTTATGAATATCTATGGTGGACTGTAATATTGACATCTATGGTATTAGATCATGCTGGCCCAGAGGTGCAAAAAGTAAATGGCTGGCCAGTGGGAGCTCACCTCACAAGTGTACCCTCCCACGTAAGCCCTGCAGGTGGCGCCATTGAGGCAGGGCTTGTCCTCACAATGGTCCACCTGGCTCTCACAGTAGCTGCCAATGTAGTCTTGTCGGCACTTGCAGTAGTGTGTGTTTCCTGTGTTCACACAGTGGCCACCGTGATGACATAGCTGGTCGATCCTGAGTCCTGAAGACAGAAGGGGGAAGAGTCACACCAGCTCACACACAGCAGTGGGGAAGAGTTACACCAGCTCACACACAGCAGTGGGGAAGAGTTACACCAGCTCACACACAGCAGTGGGGAAGAGTTACACCAGCTCACACACAGCAGTGAGGAAGAGTTACACCAGCTCACACACAGCAGTGGGGAAGAGTACACCAGCTCACACACAGCAGTGGGGAAGAGTAACACCAGCTCACACACAGCAGTGGGGAAGAGTTACACCAGCTCACACACAGCAGTGGGGAAGAGTTACACCAGCTCACACACAGCAGTGAGGAAGATTTACACCAGCTCACACACAGCAATGGGGAAGAGTTATTCCAGTGCACACATTTCATACCTCTCTGCACTGCAGCGACCTCACAGGATACCCCTGGGATATCGCAGTAGCGTCCTGACCAGCCCCCCAGACATTCACAGGTGAAGGATGCATCCTGCAGCCGGCAGCGGCCGCCATTCTGACAGGGGGACGAGACTCTGCACCAGTCCACTGCCACCTGTGCATGGAGAGAGGAGGCACCTAAGAAATTGCAGGGCACTCTGGAGGGGGTAAGAGTGGTCTCATGCAGGTAGGTGGGTGGTGTCTCACCTGGCAGGTAGAGCCGGTGTAGCCTTTTGGGCATACGCAGCGGGGGGATTCACCCCTGTCCACACACTCGCCCCCGTTCAAGCAGGGCCGGGACCGGCACTCACTCAGCTGGTGCTGGCAGTGGGAACCGGTGAAGCCGGGCCGGCAGGAGCAGGAGAATCCATTAATCTGATCCGTACATGTGCCTCCGTTAAAACATGAACTGCAGAGACACACAGCATTACATTACATTACATTGCAGCAAAAGAGTTACCACACACACATACACATGTGTACATGCACAGATACACACTGACACACACACACGCCCCCACACTCACCTCTCTGTGCAGTCTGGTATATTGGTCTCACAGTGAATGCCAGTGAATCCAGGTTTGCAGGTGCAAGTGTAGCTGTTGACATAGTCTGTGCATGTCCCTCCATTCCTGCAGGGGAGCTATGACACTCATTAACTTCCACAGTGCAGCGAGGCCCAGTGAAGCCAGGCAGACAGCTGCAGCGGAAGGAGTTCACCCCATCTGTACAGGAACCCCACTCAGGCATGGATCTGAAGCAGAGAGACACAGATCAGTCCACAGCTGACAAACACACACACACAATTCTGTTGCAGAGTACGGTGTTAGAAAATTAGGTGTGTGTATGCTGTAAGCAGTAAGGATTTGGTGGACAATCATGGATGCTACAGACAGTTTATGTCTGCTGTGACTCTCACTTGGGCTGCAGTCATTAATGTCGGTCTCGCAGTTGACCCCGGTGAAGCCGGCACGGCAAGAGCACATGTACCCGCCCAGCGTGTTGGTGCAGGTGGCGCGGTTCTTGCAGGGGTTAGCAGCGCACTCGTTTATATCGATGTTACACCGGTGGCCTGCAGGGGGAGAGACAGTCCATTAAGCTTCAGAGGAATGAAGGGCACGCGCGGGATCTGTAAGCGTCCACGTGTGTGGTGTGTGAGCAGATACCTTGCCATCCGGCCTGGCAGGTGCACTGGAAGCCCAGGTAGTCGGGGGTGTGGCTGCAGACGCCGTGGTTGTCACAGGGGTTGGGGGAGCAGGGTGTGAGGACGTCAGTGCAGGTGGGGCCGCTGAAGGGCAGCTCACACAGGCAGGTGAAGCTGGAAACCCCGTCCACACAGGTGCCCTGGTTCAGACATGGGCTGGAGGCACAGTCATTGATGTTCACCTGACACAGGGGACCTGACAGATACAGAGTGAGGGGGGAAGAGAATGGCAATCATTAACCTGGGTGTTATCAATTTCACCTACCTGAACTTCTTATATAAATATATTTAAACTGCTGTCATATTCACCCACATTTCTCTACAGTATACAATATATAATGTGTACTTTTGTACACAGTTTTATAATGCTATCCCAGTGCTACTGAAGTAAATGATCACCAAATTGAAATGAACATTCTGTTTTTGTTCATTTGTATGAATAACAGCATCTGCTAAATTAATTAAATATAAATGCAGATGCCTGGAAATGGTTACAATAGTATTATATATCTGCATCCACTTGGGGGCAGCACAGGACAATCTGTGATGGGACAGTCTCCACACACACAGTTACACAAGCACACAAAATACAAAACCATTTAGCTGAGAATATATTCACAGACGTCCCTTTTTTGTACAACAGTAGCACCAGACTCCATTCCTGACAGTGTCTGCTGGTTATTACTAAGTTTCTGCACTTCAGTTATTAAGTCATTGATTGGCTGAGTCCACCAACCTCATTTCCAAAGCCTGAACTCTCTGCTATCTGGAATGAAGTCACAAAAACCTGCAGACACGGTAGCCCTGAATGGTATGAGGTTAGGGCTGTTGGAGAAGAGCGTACACACCTTTGAAACCCTCAGGACACCTGCAGATAAAGCCATTGAGCTGGTCGATGCAGGTGCCCCCGTTCTGACATGGGCTGGACTGGCACTCGTTCCGATCCACATCGCAGTTCTTTCCCACCCAGCCGGGCTCACAGTCACACCTGTAACTGTGGGTGGAACACAGCACAGGTGTGTCCAGTCACATGCTCCATCCACCCCTTTGTTACATCACAAATACCCTGCATCATGCTCTGTCTGTATAATGGTGACTGAGCTATTAGTTTAACTGTAAGTTTTACTTTTTAAAATGGTGAACTCTCAGCTTATAGGAGCGTGGAATGGGGAGGTTCATTAGTTTAAACCACAGCTACTTGGCTGCAGTTTCGCTTTGCAAGGTCTGTAGGTTTATTTACTGTTAGAGGCTAGCTATCAATGTGGAAACAACGCAATCTAAGCCGGGGCCACTGAAAAACTCAGAGGTGGCATGAAGTGCAAAGATGAAAGGACAATAACGATATACAGATCCCTTTGTGTGATTTTCACAGTGAAGAAACAGGAGGATGTGGCACATTACATAGCACAGACATTTTCAGAGCTTGGACTTAAAGAGACATTTTCCCATTCCATATTTAAGTTCCACATATGGAACTAATCACAGATCTGTTTGGAGCTTGTACACTCTGGATATCTCTTATGCTCCCAAGCCAAAATTATAATGACTAAGAAAGTTCTGTTTAGCGTTTTTGCCTAATCTAATCCTGATGAGTCATGTACTAACCAGGAAGCTGGGGCATTGTGCAGTATGACTGACCACCATTTATTCATCCGTCCCTATATGGATAAATATACTACTCTGCTTACCCGTTGAGGTCATCGCGGCAGGTGCCGTGAACACAGGGGCTGCTGCTGCACTCGTCCACCTCGGAGTAGCACAGCAGGTCCCTGAAGCCCTCTGGACACTGGCAGTGAAAGCCGTTCTCCTCGTCCACACACGTCCCTCCGTTACGGCATGGGTTCGAGGCGCACTCGTCGATCTCCACATTGCACTTAGGGCCTTGAGGGAGTTAGACAGAGGAAGAGAGTCAGTCAGTGCGGTCACTCTTTTATGAGTGCACTGAGGTGTGGTGGAGCTGTGGTGGAGCTGTGGTCGAGCTGAGGTCGAGCTGTGGTCGAGCTGCAATCGGGCTCACCAGTAAATCCTGGCTTGCACACGCAGTCGTAGCGGTTGATCCCATCCTTGCAGATGCCATAGTCACAGGGGTTGCTGGCACAGTCATCAAAGTTGATCTCACAGTTGGTTCCTAAAACAAGAATTTGTCTTTACATGCCTTGTGTCTATGTGTCTATGAGTATGGCTATATTAAATTACATGTAGGCATTTAGTACAGGCATTTAACTGTTATCCAGAGCAATTTACACATCTCTGGCTGCACACAACCAACAATATGCTCAAGGGCTAGAGCTGACTTTGGAGCTCAGCCTCAATAGGAGGTGAGGGACAGGCCCAGGGCCCTTAGCTTTATGGAAGCCCCTCCCTTGGCAGGTTTCGGGGGAGGTAAAGGTGTGTGCGGGCTCACCAGATGTCCCGTGTTGGCACTGGCAGATGTACTTGTTGACGCGGTCCACACACTTGCCCCCGTTCTGGCAGGGGTTGCTCACACACTCATTCAGCTGGTTCTCACAGCGGTAGCCCGTGTAGCCTGGATCACACGCGCAGCTGTAGCTCGCAATGCCGTCCACACACGTGCCATGGTGACATGGGTCCGGCCGGCAGTTATCGATGTTACTCTCACAGAGAGCACCCTCAAACCCTGGACACACACACACAAAGATAGAGAGACACAGCGGGGAACAGAAAGGGAATGGGGATGAAGACAGGATAGAAAACAGATTATAAATCATAAGTAAAATCCTTGATGATTAATTGACATTTGTCAATAGGTTCACAATTAGCATATTCTCCTGATATTTGTTTCAAAACAGTAGCACTATTTTTCCTCATACACAATATGCACAAATGATCTTTCACTTTTATGTACTTTTCTCTTTGTTTCCCTCTGGCCCCCTCTGACTGCCCTCCTCTCCCTCTCCCTCTCCTTCCCTCTCCCTCTCCCTCCCTTTCTCTATCTGATAATGTGGAGGGCACAGGGCAGTGAGGGTGTTCTGGGCAGATGCAGATGTTAGATGAGGTCTGAGAGCAGCTGTTGGCTGGTGACACTGTGACCATGGAATGCAATGGGGGAAATGGGGGATTAAGTCCAGTCCTGGCTTGTCAGCTCTCAAAGACAGGTGTGTGACACTACCAAAAACAACCTGTAGGGGGCGTTATGGGCTGGATGTGGAAGCCCTCGATAGTCAGTGCGACTGAATTAATATACAGGAAACATCCTCTTGTAGACACATTCTCACAGTGGCACACACAGACATGCTTACAGAAATTCAGAGCCTCTCTTGCATAGAGATTTTCCTTCTCAGAGGCCCTCTTACACAGAACTTCTCCCTTACACAAGACTCTCTCAGTACTGAAAAGGGAAGCCTTACCTTCAGCACAGCGGCACTCATACCCATTAGGCCGGTCGAAGCACTTGGCTCCATTTCGACAGGGTGTGCTGGCGCACTCATCAATGTCAATCTGACACATGGTCCCAGCAAATCCTGCGAGATGCAGATACAGGGGTCAGAGGTCAGAGGTCTGTTTCTCACAGCATGGGGTGGGTGCGAACACTCAGGTCTGGGCACAGAGCATAGGACAGTATGATGCTCTGAGCTGAACTGTGGTGTGGAATGTCTGAGTTGAACAGTGTTCTGGAATATCTCATCTGAAATATGTTGTGGAATGTCTGAGTTGAACTGTGTTCCGGGAATGTCTGAGCTTAGCAGTGTTCTGGAATGTCTGACCTGAGACATATTCTGGAATGTCTGAGCTAAGCGGTGTTCCGGAATGTGTGGGTATTGCTGAGCTGTGGAATGTGGAGCAGGTAATAGGAGGAGTTGTGGAATGTCTTGTCCAGATGAACAGCAGTGGGTTGGGGTCTACGCCTGATGACTGAGGGCACAGTGTGATTGTTATTCTCTCTAAGGGTGACCCCCACCCCAGCTCCACAGGCTCAATAGCGAGATGGGGGGTTAGGAGGGGGGCTGTCTGCCCCAGATGTAAATTGCGGAGCCGGAAAAGAATCTCATTAGCAGGACTGCTGTTGTGGGCTCTTTAGGGGGGTGTAGTTCCTTCTGCTCTCTGACTGAAAGGGGGGATGGGGGGTGACACAGTAGCGTCTTTGTTCAGCCACATTGATAGATGGCTGGGACTCTCAGCATTGCTGATCCAGCAGGAGAGGCAGAGAGCAAATTCAGTCTCACCCCAGTTCACACCGTCTCCACACTCACTCTGGGTCATGATCCACTTCGCACCATCTCTACACCCACTCTGAGTCTCTGCCCAGATCCAGTTCACGCTATCACCACAATCGCTTTGGACTGCAATCCAGTTCATACAGTCACAACTCCAGATCAGGATCCAGTTCACATTGACTCTACATAAACTCTGGACCACATCCCTGTTCAAACCAGCACAAAATCTCAGGGGGCCAGCCATACCTGGGGGGCAGGTGCAGGTGAATCCATTAACTGAGTCTTTGCAGACTCCGTTGTTGACGCAAGGGTTGCTCTCACACTCATCCACATCCACCTCACAGTACGTCCCCATGTACCCTGGTGAAAGGAACGAACAGGTAAATATAGTTAAAAACAGGTAAGCAGAAGTAAACACAGTTATGACAATGATTCAGGCTCTTCTATTTTCCTAATTACACAGCTCTGGTCATTTAAATAAAACTTTAGATTCTGATGCACAACATGGCAGATTGGGGGAGGGAGAATTTGTATGGACCACAAGCTGTCTTAAGGCAAGCCACAAGAGAGAAATGACGGATCCTGTCCGCTCCCCACCCTTTTGAAAATACGAAAATGCTGTGTAGAACGAACAAAGCAATTTTGTTTGTTAGCCGCAAAGTTCTGCATACACAGCACAAACAGGAAGTGGTATTCATCACAGGGAGTTATGCTGTAGGCTTTAGTGTTTGGGGTCCTCTCTGGTAAAGTGCAGCTGTTTCTCATGGATGACTCAAAAACCCCATTCCCACCATTGAAGAGGCCTGGAACTTCTCTACTGATGGTAATATTTATTTAGCTGAATAGAACAAGATGAGGAGCAGTGTGCTGTAGAGGTCAGGAACAGGACAGTGTTTTTGCAGATGAAGCTTATGATATGAACGCTTTTGACCAGTGGCACTACTGTGCATTCACTATAAAATCCCATTTAGAGCCTTTGTGAGGGGCTAAGAAATCAATCAGTGTATTCTCTACACTTTGAAATGTTGTAATTCAGACAGGAATTGTAATGATTTCAGAGAAATTGACTGGCCAGGTTCAACATCTATTCATTTAAAACTGATCCATTTGGTTTATTACTGTAGCTGATGCACTGTAATATAACTAGCCTGTGCTATATGAAGCACTACCAGCTTCATATAAACAACAATTCACTGTCAATATGCAGTATCCCATTCTAATCCTAAGAGGAATTCAGTAGGGGATGCTATCGGGCCTGGCGATGCGGGTCAAAGTTTCTGAGTAACGCTCTACAGCAATGTGCAGAAATGAGTCTTTACTAGTTCCTTAGTTCCAGGGTTAAAATGTACTTACGCTATTATTTCCTACTGAACAGGAACAACTCAACCTTGGATGTATTCATTTGATGAAAAAAAAGATTTAAAAGGCAACTTTAAACTTTCTGTCTCTCTCTCCCTCAGCCTCTCTTTCTCTACCTCCCTCCCTCCCTATCTCCCTCCGTCTCTCTCTGTGGAGCAGATCCATTGTCGCTGCACCAATTCCCACCAGTCTGCAGCTCATTAGTATTCACAACACCACCCTGTCTCCCCTCCCCCTCCCTTTACGCAGGCCTCAGGGACAGGCCCGGCCCGCACTGCAGCATCAGGGCTGTAGCCATGCCAGGAAGGGGCCAGGTCCAGAGCAGGTGGTACCTGGCATGCAGATGCAGGTGAACTCCCCGATGCGGTCCAGGCAGGTGGCATCGTTGTGGCAGGGCATGGACAGGCACTCGTTTATGTCAATCTCACAGCGTGGGCCAGTGTAGCCCCGCCCACATTGGCACTGAAAGGAGCCCTCTGTGTTCACACACTTCCCAAAGTGTTCACAAGGGTTAGCACCTGCACACAAGGAGAGACTAGTCAGCACCCACACACACTCTCTCTTAAACACACAAACACACACACACACACAGGCACACACACAAAGATTAACATAAAGACACAGATGAATAAGCACACAGAAATTCAGGTTTACCAATGGAACATTCATCCATGTCCTGGTTGCAAGCTCCACCCACGAATCCTGGAGGGCAGGTGCAGATGGCTCTCCCATTCATGGGGTTGGTGTCACACACAGCCCCCTCGTTACATGGGTTACTGACACACGCATCGTCCAGGTGACACAGCAGACCTGTGCAAAGACATATCAGCCTGTTCAGGTTCCTGCTGTCGTGGCGCTCAGGTACGATAGTGTTTAAGGTGTATAGGACAGACAGTGAGGTGAAGCTGCAAATGGGACAGTGTGCAGGTGACAGAATATCAGTGAGACTGTGCACAGGTGAGATTTCGCAGTGTGTTTCACAGTATGCGAGTGTGCACAGTGACTCACCTGTCTTTCCCACAGGACATTCACAGAAGAAGGATGCGATGCGGTCGTGGCAGGTCGCGCCATTGAAGCAGACTGCTGTCGCGCAGTCGTCAATGTTCTCACTACAGTCATCGCCGATCCAGCCGTTCACACACACACAGGTGTGGCTGCCGATGGTGTTGAAACATGTGCCTCCATTGTGACAGGCATTGGGCTGCATCAAACACTCATTCACATCCTCCACGCAGTACTGACCTGTGAACACACACACACTCACATGATACACATACACACTAAAATGCACAAATGCAATGAAGTACACACATATCACACACACATAGAAATATACACATACACAGACTTCAATATATTACACTGCACACACAGAAACCTGCTTATGCACATATATTCTACACACACAAACACACACACAGTAATGTACACACACACAAACACACACATATTGACATATGTGGTACCTGTCCACTCAGGGGGACACTGGCAGTTATAGGTATTGACACCATCCACACAGAGCCCTCCGTTCATGCACTTGTGTCCCGGACAGTCATCCACGTTCACCTCACAGTTGTGTCCCTGAAATCCTGGAGGAGAGACATACTGCTTTACCAGCAACACTGCACAGCCCCTCTGGCCAAGCACAACACTGTGCAGTGCCTCCCCCCTGCCAAGAGAGAGGTGGGGAGACAGAGAGCAGCCACACTTCGAGACTAAGCCACTGCTCTAAGCCTCTGTGCCACAGCATTCTGGGTAATGGATGGCACCGCAGGCAGAGAGCAGACCAATAGGTGTTTGAGTGTTTAAGTGACACTGACATTTGACACGGCTCCCTACGGTGACCGTTTGTTTTTAATTCTCTCTCACTTTCAATCACTTCCTCTCCAGCGAGAAACATTTCCTGTCTGCTCCCCAGAGAGGGGCTGGAAAGAGAAGCCTGCAGTCCCCCCGTCCCAGTAACGCTCTATTTATAACAGACAGGAAGTGACCTTGTGGAGAGCACATTACACCAACACTTACATCACTGAGCCTGGGAAACTACTGCCCTGTGTGTGAGAGAGAAGCAAAGTTTGAGCACTTTTGTGCTTGAGAGTCACAGAGAGAGTGTGTGCATACTGAGTGTGTGCGAGTGTGTGTGTATAGTGTGTATGATTATTAGAGTGGCATTATTGTACAAATAGTGTGTGTGTGTGCATTTATTGTGTGTGTGTGTGTGTGTGTGTGTGTGTGCACACAGAGTGTGTGTTTCAATGAGTGAATGTGAGCATAGTGAATGAATAGAGTGCGACTGTGCAATTAGCACTATAGCAAGTGAGTCTATGTGTGCATGGTGTGTGAATTTGTGTATACTGAGTGAGTTTATCTGAGTATAGACAGTGTGTGTGTGAGGTATTTGGGTATAGTGAGTGAGTACTGAGTGAGCGTGTGCATTTGAGTACCTGGCAGACAGGCACACTCGTAGGTGAGCTGGCTGGTCTGGTGGCAGGTGCCCCCATTGAGGCACTGTGAGGGGGCGCAGGGCAGAGAGGGCACCTCACAGATGCGCCCACTGTACCCGGGCTGGCACTGGCAGCGGAAGGATCCGGGGGTGTTCACACACACGCCCCCATTCAAGCACACGCCTGGCTTGCGGCACTCATCTATGTCGTTGCGACAGTTTTTGCCCTGGTACCCTGGGGGGCAGGAGCAGTTGTAGTGACTGTTCCAGTTGGTACATCGGGCACCGTTGGCACAAGGATTAGTGACACAGGCGTCAATCAGGGAGCACTCTGATCCTGTAGAGGAAACCAAAATGATCAACTGGAAAATGGAATCACACATACATGCACACATAATCATGCTCTGTTTCACACACACACACACACACACACACACACACACACACACACACACACACACACACACACACACACACACACACACACACACACACACACACACACACACACACACACCTCTGAATCCTCTCTGGCACACACAGTTGGCTTGTGGGACTCCTTTCACCAGCACGGTCTTGCAGGCAGCCCCATTCAGACACGGTGAGCGCTGACACGGGTCAACGTACTGACAGAGAGGCCCCAGGTACCCTGGCCGACACCTGGAGGAGAGACAAGACAGAGAGGGGAAAATACTGAGACCAAGGGAGGTACAAACTAGTTACCAATCTACAACTGTTGTCCTGAATGTGATGTACCAGTCCAGAGGATGGATAGTGCTACAGCTGTTGCTCTCTGTAAAACAGGGGTTAGGAGGGTGGGGGCAGTGGTGGTGTCAGTGTTGGTGCCAGTATTCGTGCTAGTGTCAGTGCCAGTGTTAGTGTTGGATCTAGTGTTGATTCAGAGCAACCGAGCATGCCAGTAACCATGGTGCACACATGGCTTCGGTTTCACACCACGTCACAGCCAATCACACATGAAAGAGCACAAGTTTATCCCTCTCTCTCTCACTCCCATTTCCCTTCTCCCTCACTCCCAGCTGAAACGCCTCACATTCCTCCTCCATTACTCCTTCTTCCTCTCTGCCTCCTTTTTTCCCCTCCCTCACTTTCTCTGTGGTGGAGATATACTTCTTCTGTAAATGAGCAAGCATGAGGCACGTTCACATTAAAAGCTGCTTTGCTGGCCAGGGGCTGCAGTGCTGTCATAGCAGCTGTTAACCTGTAACGTTGTTAACCTTTAACACAAACCATTATTCAGCCCGTAATGTTTGCTGTTAAAACAGCCATGACTGATTAAACTGTGCTGCGTGAAGAAGTATTGGGGGGAGGTATCTGATGATGTTTCAGGAGTTCAGTGTGTGTTTGGCTCAAGCTGAGGGAACAATACGGTTCCCCAACGCATCACACACAGCTCATGTCCATTTTTCTCTTTTTCTCCAGCATAGAGACACTGGCTACAAAGGCATACAGCACTAAGGAGCAGAGCAAACACAGAGCACAATTACACATTACAGAGACACTGCATAGTTACACAGGACCTTAGCAGTCAGCCCTCATATCACTACCACTGTGCTACTACTGTAATTGTTGTTCGCTTTTTTTTTTACTTTGCTGACAAATGTACAGCTTAATTTCTATCCCCCTTCCTCTGTCATGCTTTCTTTCTCACTCTCTTTCTCTTTGGTTCTCCCCAGAAGTGGCCTGCTCCAGTTCCCATGGTGACTGGTTCAGCTTCTGAACCCCCTCCAAAGCAACCCCCCCTCCAGCCCATACGGGGTGAGAGGTCAAAGGTCAGTATTCTGATTGTGATGATAATGTCAGTGAGGGTGGGCAGGGACAGCCAGGGGGAGAAGGGGGAGGGGAGGAAGGGTTGGGGGGGAGAGGGAGAATGTCATATTTCCTGTAATCCCTCATCTGCTGCTCTCAAAACACTCAAACCCCTTTCTGAAGGCCCAGATCCCCGTCGCCCTGGCAACCTCACAGACGAATGAACAAGCTTGACACCCCACCAATCACACGCAAGAAAAGCCCCCCACCCCCACCCCCTGTCCCCTGGGTATTTGTCATGGCTTGGCTGGGTTTATTTAGAAGCAAATTAACTGTCTGGAATCTTGGGTATGACCAAAAAAGAGGTGTTAGACAGAGCAGAACATACAGAGCTGTTCTCTCTCCTGTCTTTCACACACATGCACTACACACATGCACATGTATACATGCACGCACACACGCACACGCGTGTGCATACTCACTCCATGAAGAGATCTCCCTCATATCTCTCTTTGCTGTTGATAAGGGTTTCCTGCTGATTTCCCTTAAGCCATGCAAGAACCTACCCTGCCCTCTAGCTCAAAGCAACATGGGGCCAAATACAAAAGTGATGTAAGGAAGGGTGTGTGTACACATTTACATGAGTATCCATGCTGTGAGTACTGGCGTAAACCAAAGAGGACTCTGCAGCCAGAGCACACATGCCTGAGTATGCACTGGCATACACAGACACACAAACAAAGACAGACACATACACACACAAGGGTAGTAATCCTTCTTATGCCAGAACAGTGTAGCCTGCAGAATGCTCTGGCACACTACATATGTAACAGACATGCACCTAAACATGGACACAATTATACATGCCTTCCACACGCGTGGAGAGCACACGGCACTGAGCCCCCCGGCCCCCTGTGTCACAGCCTACTACTGGACGGCCTGGAGCAGCTGCAGCCCCACCAGCGCACAGCATCTGTGCACATCTGTCAGCCGCGGACAGGCCGCCAGCCCGCCGCACCACAAAGGCCCAATTCTGTCAGCCGCTGCAGAGGGGATTCTGGGTAATGCACATTCGTCTCGCCTCTTATGCACCGTTCACTTACACTGCAAAATCAGAGTGTGTGCTGAATGCTTGAACAGAGCATGGTATTATTCCGTGATTAAGTTCCATATGGAAATGCAGGTGCTTGACTGGAGTTGTGCAACTTATGACTGACTAGCTGTATGACCTCTTGTTGCTTAGTAAACACTTCTGCTTGGATTGGAGCCCTGATAATAAATTATGGAGAAATATAAATAATCAGTATCCCCCATAAACAAAAAATACTGCAGTTACACTCATGTTTCAGGAACAAAACGTATTAAAAATTTCAACCATTCCAACAGCATACCAACCGCACTGATGTGTGGCAAAAACTTGGCAGGTAAAACTCAAAGACAGTGGTCTAATGATGAAATCGTGAAATCAGTGCAGTCTAGCTAAAATGCACTCTGGTTCCCATGGTAATGCAGTGAAAGTACCTTACAAATCAAATCCAGTTAATTATTTTCACTACTAGAGAAATCACTCCATATCAGGGGTGCAGCTCTTAAAACAGCTTATGGACTGGTGTCACTTTCCAGACTCATAACCACGAGCTTGAGTAGCCTAACCCTCTGCCCAACATCCTGGGATGTGCTTTGCACTTTAAAATCAACAGCCAGATTCTAATTCAGATGATTTCCACAACAGAGCAGGCTTGTGTTATGAGAAACCACCCCAGCCAGGAAAAGCCACTATCATAAATTTTTGGGCATAAATGAGATTGCAGGAAGCATTTGCAAGAAATGTTAACACAGTTACCCAGAGACACTTAATCAGACTTTAAACGTCTGGGGTCAAGACTGCTTCTGCACAAAGTCCAGCCTGGGAGGGAACCACACCTTGAAATTAAACCTCAGAGTGATCCACCCCTTTAAAAAGCTTAAGCATTAACTTTAGCCTCTGAGTGAATCACCCCTTTAAAGAGGCAGAAGAAAAGATTACACACACTGGGGAGAGTGGCAACTCATGAATGGGAGGTAGAGGAGTTGGAAATCTTACTTTCACACCTATTACTGCTCTCATACTGTTCTCTTGTCTCTTGCTGTATTGACAATCAGCAGTTAGTTACAAAAAAACCCATAACAACTGGCAGCTAATTCTTACTCTAATTCTATCTGTATTATACGAACATGTGGATGTGCGCACATTTTTCCATATGCTATCCCTCTCTGTCATGCACACACACACACACACACACACACACACACACACACACACACACACACACACACACTCAGGACAGAGGCAGAGACAGCTGGGTGAGTTATGAGGGTGTGTCTTCTCTCCTCTTTCACGGCTGTGGAACCCGATACCTCTTTTCCTGCTCCAGGGGTCAGGTGACACGTAACAACTCTCTTACCGTCTGACCACCACACAATCACCAGGAAGTCATGATCAGACTGACACACAAGCAACAGGAAATCAGGGGTCATGCCACCTGAGGGCTGGACCCACCAATTACAATACCCATCTCTACCACTGTCTCTGTCCACCAATCAGGTAGCAACACCAACTGTGGGTCCACCCACAAACCCATCAGAGAGACACCCCATGAAGCAGCGAGGCCTGAACCACAAACATTCAAATTCCATCAGTACATCCCCCTCCACACACAGTGAAGGAGAGTGGGGGCAGGGTACTGGGCTGCAGTATTCAGAAACCTATTGTGTGTGAGAGGGGTGCAGTGTACCAAACAGACTGGCTTTCAGGCGCAGGCTCTCACGGGCCAACAGGCTTCAGCCGTCGTCATGGCAACAGTACCCATGGTAAGAAGTCGGGGGGAAGGTGGGGGAAGGGGAGGGTCATTGGACAGGGTTCCGTGAGGACACTTTCTGCACTTAAAGAGTCATTCCCTCCCCCTAAAAACCCTTAAATATAATCTCCAGCACACCCCGAGTCCCCCAGAACATTATGCACAGATCCCCAGAACGATAAGCCTGTTTGTGTATTTTTTTTGGTCAAACCTCACAGTTTCAATTGACTAACAATGGCGGTTTGGAGACAATGGAGGCATTGAAATCCCCACAGGGGAGACATCTACCCTCACCCACGGCATGAATGTTAAGTACGTGAACACAAAGACCATAAAAGTCTCCCCTCTTACTGTAAAAGTGTATCCACCGCAGTAAAGTGCAGCCAGAGAGGAAGAGGCTGGATGTGACTGGAGGCTTTAAACATGGAAACACACAGACACATTCCTCACTCCATATTAAAGTGGCTCAATGACAGGGTGGGTCTCGGCACCGTAAACTAGGGTCAAAGGTCGGCCACAAGCTGTGAAGCCATTTCTTCAGGGCTGTCCTGGAGTGTCTGACAGAGACTTCCTCCATGGGGGTGGGGGGCTCTCTGTGTCTGGCTGCATGGGGGGTGGGGTTGGGGTGCACTCTTGCTGTGTCTGGAAGGATTGCTCTAAGCTTCCACCTCTTTCAGACACACCTGTTGCTGCTGTGTTAATGGCCAACTGTCTTGTCATGACTTGTAACTCATGACTACATTTCCCTCGGTGACCAAGTTCATTCAGAAAGATGGAAAGAAAATAAAAAAGTGGGAAGGCAAAGGGGAGACAGGAAGAGGGGATAGACAGAGGATGACAGTGGATGAAGAAGACAAAGGAGAAGTGATCAGAAAAAGAGGGATAAAGGGAGATCCATCCCCAGCCTCGTTCTAACTAACATAAAAGTCCTGGAGCAGTACTATTGGCCTATGGCACTGCGAAGAAACATAAAACGTTAAAAGTTTATCTTCAAAATATATGTATTATTTGTTTGAATTTTTATTCACTCCAAGATTTGGTCATTTTAACTGTCCCTTTGGAAATATTGCTATTCTGCCATATTGCCAGGAGAAGCCAATTTTGCAATAATGTTTGGAAATCTGGCTACCTACCCTACACTACCCTGGAAGGGAAGGGTCATTTTGTGCACTTGTTGTGTGCACCTTTATAAACTGAGCCACTTGGTGCCTAATTTTGGAATGGTTATTCAGCTATTTGTGTTGTGTGGGTGTAAAATACGGCATCCAATCAGTCTTTGCTTCAATGGAAACCAATAACTAAAATCTTGCATGCAGATTTGAGTGAAAAGAAGGTACAAATACAAAGAAATACCCAAAACAATGACTGCAGGGCTGAATACATTATATTTCCAATTCACATCAAAAAAGACCTAGTGAGCTCAGAAATAATAATAAAAAATCAGTTCCATCAGAAAAGCCCTTTTTAGTCCAAAAGTGTTGTACTGAAACTCACTACCGTTGAACACAAACCAGCTTCAGCTACCTCTGTCTCACGACTGCCAACTGCCAATTACAGAAGTGCAGAAAAATGATCAAACAAATAAAAGCATTACATGCAACTTTAGAACCATTAAACTAAATCCCAGCATAAACTTGACCGTTACCCGATCCCAAACAGCAAGCACACCCCCGCAGACCACCTCTTCACTGTCAGAGATAGGTCCTAACAGAGCGACTGTGGCCTGGCCTTTGAGAAAGGCCAGCATGAATGGAGAGAGGGAGGATGATGGGAACTGGATACCAGGTCATTATAAGAAAGAAGCTAACCATAGCCCTGTAGCACATACGGTAAATAAATCTTTCCCAATAAGAGTGAGAGAAAAAGTCATAATCCTTCTGAAAGAGACACTTTATTTCCTGGCAACCCAATGTGTGACCAGAGCAAATATTGAAAACAATATTAAATCACTGTAACACATGAGCATGTGTATATATAATGTTTATATATTAATATGTATCTGTGAATATAAATATGCAGAAATATGCATATATGTGTATGCTTTATGCATACTTATTTCTTCAAATGTACTACTATTACCACTGAAATCTTATGTAATTATCACAAAGTACTTTTTTCAAAAGGATTTTTTCTAAAATTACTGCTGTACCACTAATATTACCTTTTACATTCCACTGTGTCTGCATTCACCTATGCTTTGCAAATAGCACTCTTGTAAAGAGATGGCCTTTCTCAGGACTTATGCCCGCATGTAGAATTATAAAGGTTTGAGTCCCCCTGTTAGGACAATCTCCAAATCCTATCAATTTCACACTTACC
This sequence comes from Albula goreensis, assembly GCA_022829145.1. Classification (NCBI taxonomy): domain Eukaryota; kingdom Metazoa; phylum Chordata; class Actinopteri; order Albuliformes; family Albulidae; genus Albula; species Albula goreensis. The sequence goes on from CM040762.1 coordinate 12,197,654, forward strand.
ACATTTTAAATGGAAATATTGCTCTGGTTGTCTGCCAATGCAGAACTACTGAATTGGATTGAACTGAAGGAAGACACTCCTCTCTGAATACACACTTCACCTACCTGAATATACACCACTACCTGAATACACAGATTGATCTGAATATACACCACTACCTGAATACACGGATTGATCTGGATAAACAACCCCCTTCCCCCCGCATTTAAATAAGAATGTTACTTTATTCTTCACAGTGTACAGACAGGCAAGAGACTGAGAGTAAGAGACAATGAGACAGAGATACCACCTGAGTGCATGATGAAAAGACAGGCAGTGCCTGTTATCTACTACAATAGGACTGTGCTGAGGAGCTCAGATTTCAAATAACAACTCTGACAAAATCAGGCTGTGCATATATACATGCTGAAACTTAGAAATACTCACACACGCTTGTTCACATATACATACAAACACACAAACATACATATGCACTGCTCTCTCTTTCTCTCACACATACATACATATAACACACAAGTGTACCTTTCAATATGTGTCCTCCATTACGATGACCATAACTTTTGCAACTTTCTGTCAAATTTTGATGATTTGACCTTTTGATGTGATTGAGTAAGTAGAACCACAAATAATCCACAAAAAACATCCAGAGACACTTTTTTTAGGAAATCATGCACATTTTCTTTTCCAAAATACAAACAGAAGCAGACATTGAGCTGAAACTGTCATTTGGGTTAGCAAATACACATTAATAATATCTTCTCTCACTGGGTTATGTAGTTAAGGTCCTTACTTTGCCTATGCTTATGAATCATTCAAAGTTGCTGTGAGAAAAGGTTAAGATCTGATGCACCCGTATCAATGCAGTTAACTGGCGAAATGAATACAACTTCAGAGTTAGCAAGATAATTTACCCCAGTTCTATGGCTGTTTCACATTCACAACACATGAGTGTAACCACCTCTGACATCTACAGTAAATGTAATATTACTCTGTTATTTCACACTAATTGAGGCAGTATGAAATCACAGAACAACAATTTTTAAAGTAGGGTTGCAAAATCCTAAAAATTCTAACATCTGTGTTCACATGGCCTCCCGAAAAAGCTTGAGGATATTTGCATTTTTAAAGTTTCTACACAGGGTGCTCAAAGAGTCTTGATGGTGCAAGTTGTTTTTGATAGGTAAAGAGGTCATGTACTCAATCTCCCCTAATGCATTACTTCCCCTAAGGCTACCTAATATTATGGACACGGTCTCTAAAATAAAGAATAAAATAAAAAACCTGTCCCTCCCTGTTCTGAGAGATGCCTCTAGCACTGGTATGGGATCAGCACTCTATACTCACAGCTTATCCTTACCCAATAAGATTTAGGAAATGGGACTGACTGCAGACTGACACACAAGGTCACTCCCACTGACAAGTGATTTGGAAAAGATTTGCATACCTGGAGGTTTGCCGATTTAAAGAAAAGTAACTCAACGCAAACAGCGATAAACAGGATAAAACAAGATTCCCATCCCTGTACTGCTTTTTGCTAAGTCTGAAAAGATTTCAGAGCAGATTTGCATCTCTATATCATGCTCTTCAATCATCTAAATGATATGAACACAAGCTACCGGTCTTAACAGTTCAGTAGATAGACAACTGTGTAGAGGGAAAAAATAATTGACATTTATTCAAACAATTATTGAGTCAAATACTGCAAAGACAGCCTAGCTTGCTAGCCTTCTGATCCGTATTTAGCTACTGCTGCCTAGCTAGCAAGTGGCTAGCTAGCTATGGTAACAAGGAGGCAATTAAGCTTGCAGATTGAGTTAAATGATTAAATTTGTAACAATTGATAAAATATCTAGTCTTAAATTCAGTGTGCTTGCCTAATATGCTGATGGTTCACAGTACATGAATGAAAAACATAATGATATGAAAAACTGCAAAATGAGGTTTTACTTTTTTATTGAGAATTCTATAAGGTAGGTATTATTAAAGGGTCGCATTAGTTAATCATGTGGTTGAGGCTGGTCGCCTAAAAGAAAAATTGTAAAGTGTGATGTGTGAATGGTAGGTGGTGTGGAAGCGTTGTACACATCTCATCGATACAGCCCCAAATTTACTGCACTGTGGGGGTACAGGCACAAAATATCTGAATCACAGCTATCCAAACAAGCTCAGGTTTGTGGGTGAGTGTGACAGGGAGGAGAGGACAGGGCGATTGGGTATTTTGGTTTTGGGGGTGTGTGACCTGATGGCGCGCGGATTTGATCAGACCTGCAGATAGAGCGCGGCATTCCTGGGATGACTGGAGAGAGAGCAGAGAACACACAGCATTCTTCCCTAATCGCAGAACACGCACTCTCACGCACACACATACACACACACAAATACACTCTCACATACACACAGCCCCAGCTAAATCTGATCCACATGGCTTATGTTCTTGCGTGTGGCAGAGTGTACGTGTGTGTGTATGAACGTGTGTTTGTGCAAGTGTCTGTGTGCGTGTATTTGTGTGAAAGGCAGTGTTCACATGATTTTCTGCTTCAGGATTTGATAGGCATTCTTCTAAAGTTTTAAAAATCACATAATCCATTCTTAGTCTGGAGGAGGAGCAGAAGGATGTGGAAAAGTTTGCCATCACTGACCCATAACCCATACTCTTCAGAGCCTGAAACTGAACCTACCACAACACTGCACACATTACAATACATGACATTACATTATAGGCATTTTGCAGACGGACAGAGCATCTTGCCACACACACACACACACACACACACACACACACACACACACTCACAGCACACCCACCCCTACCGTTCCTTTGTGGGAACACAGCACCCCCGGCTCCCACGGGTTATTAAAACACTTGCGATTTATAGAGCTCTTCTCTTCCTGAGGTCAAGGCAAACCCATCAATAACATTCAAAACCCAGAGGACCGTTTTAACCCTAATATTCCACATCAAACCATCAACTTCCCAGCTCTGTTTATGAAGTAGATTGGATTCATTGCAGTCCTGAGTGTGGGAGAAACACAGACTGCCCTCGATACAGAAGCGGCAGAGAGAGAGACAGACCCTGGTTTTACTGCAGCTGGTCTCACCCCAGCAGTAGTCTCAACACCAGATAAGAAAATTGTGAGAACCGTTTTCCTGCAAGTTGCCTGATTTTGTTGGGTCACAGCCAGCATTAAGTTACAGGGCGATGGCTGAGCTGAGTTTAATTGCAGCCTCCAATTGACGCCAGACCTACGCAAGACAATGATTCATCAGAAGATACACCTGATCATTGGTTTATTAACAAAGCACATCACCAGAAGATGGGAAGACTCCCAGGAATCTCTTTGTTTGCTCCAGCAGTGCTGACTTCAGTGAGGGGCTACTTTTAACCCCATCAATTCAACATTTATTCAAACAATTATTTAGACAGCAGTCTTTACTGCAGTGACTTGTAGGTTTTACCCCAGTAGAACTAACTGTGGTTAAAAGCCGGTTTAACCCCAGCAGCACTGACTGTATGACAGGCTGGTTTTCCTTCAGCAGCGTTGACTGCAGTGTAAGGCTGGTTTTACCCTAGCGATGGTATGCGAGACACAAAGGCCTTTCCCTGCGGCCGCCCCACTCCATTCTCCCCTGGCCTCTGGCCGTCTCTCCCGGCATGTGGCGGTCAGCCCTCAATGCCAGCACCTGGCCTCCCCCCCTTCCTCTGCATTACCATCACAACATCCACCACCTGTCTGCGTTACCCTTCCCCCACACCCCCCATTCTTCCAGCTCAGCCCCCTCTGAAAGACACCATCTCAATCTGCCCAATTATCCACCTCCTCCAGCAGGCCTGCAGTTCCCTCCCCCCATCTCCCCCTCCCTCACAGAGCCTCTAAAAGCACTGTGTCTGCACTTAGTGAATCTGCCTAAATGCTGCACACTTACCCCAATAGGCTTTTCAACTCCAGAATGGAAAAGTTCTACTGAGCCCTGCCAATACTGACCCAACCTTGTACATACCCACTAAACTGCTCCAGCCCTAACTGCAACCAACCCATACTGACCAAATTCAACCAACACAAGATAAACCACATTTATACTGCCAAACTCAACCAATACTGACCATATCATTCCAATACTGCCTGCAGATTACCAATATTGCCCAAATACTACAAGTATGGGTTTATCGCCAGCGATGCTGCCCAAACTGTGATTACACTGACCAAGGCAAACTAATTAAGCAGAAAGACCCTCCTGGTATGTGGAACCCCTGAGGGAGAACCTTCACACTCACATGCCCTTTCTTATTAGAAAAACGGCTCAGGCTTAGCTTCTCAGTGGATAGGTCACTGAACCCCTGGTTTCAAACTGGGTTTGTTTTGGATTACTGAGAGTAAAACAAACGAATGCATGTTTCTGCTCATTTATAGCGCATAAAATAACCTGGTGCTCTGACTACAAAACCACAGTCAAACAAGACCAATCAGAGGCAAAACATCAATAACCAGTCAATCAAAGAGAGGGGATGATATTAAGTCAACAAATCAGAGTTTTTTTTTTTTTTTTTTTTTTACCAGCAAACCACACTGATGATGAAGATTTCTGATATATCTAAGTGTAAAAGAACAGCAGAAAATCTCAATGATCCTTTTCACCATCATCATCACCAGTGAAAGGACAAGATATGAAGATTGAAGTCAGATGACCTGATGAATGCTTTGGAATGCTGTGGGTTTGGGTCAGTTAGAGACCCAGGGACACAGGCAGAGTGACAGACTAGTTAAACTGGAGGGCCAAGCCAAGCCAAGCTGCATTCCAGAAATAATGATGAGCAGAGGCAGGGATGTATAGCTATGATCACACCGCTAATAATGCTGGTCACAATCTCAAAGAGTGACAAGCCTCCAGGCTAATCGCGAAAGGCAGAGTGGGAGAGCGGGAAAGTGTGGGCACGTGGTTTGTACGATGGGATAGTGTATGCATGCTCTCTGCTTGATTCCGCACATTTGGCAACAGTGCAGTACTGGCAGTGGAATTTGGGCTGTAAACATGTCATATATGCATCTCCAATTGGAGAACAGAAAGAACAGCACGATATTGCTGTTACACAAGCAGACCCACCACTGCAGCAGGATTGGCTAGTCTATTAGGAGGCAGGGCCTTGTCCTTCTCCCAGACCCTTCCACAATTTACATCCCCTACTACCGCTCCTCTTCCCTCTCGCCCCCTCTCACATCTACCTGCTCTTCGCCTCCTCTGTCTGATCCGCCCTTTCTTCACCTCCTCTGTCCCTGGCTCTGATCTCTCTTTTCTGAAAGTGGTGGCAGGTTACAGGCAGGTATCTGGGGGGATAAAGGTGCTTTTCTACTCCGGGAGAGGTCTGGTTACATTGTGACCTCTCTCTCCCGCCCTCTCTCTCTCTTTCTTTATTTCGCTCTCTTTCTCTCAGACCAGTCAGACCACTTTCCTGCCGCTGGCTGTACAGAGATACTGTGGCCTCTTTCTGTGTGGTATTTCATGTCCCATTTCCATCCATTTCTCCTGAACCTCACCCTCCCTTCCCCCTTTAAGAGTTCCCTCCCTCCCTCTACATATCCACTGTCTGGAAGAGGTAGAAGCTGAAGGAGCAGTCGTGGCTGTCAAACACAGACACACGCAGACCTCAAAGTTTACCAGAGAGCAACACACATTTCAGCTCTTCCCAAGTTTACAATGCTATTGCACAAATTACACTGCACCAGATTATCAGAGTATGAGCAGGGCATGGCTCATTGTTGGGCAGAGAAAGCAGATGGTTTCATAAACATGATCTGCCTACACACTTCAGTACAAACCCCAGGGCAAGATGACCCATCCCAAAATCACCATTACACACGTACCCAGCTGACGGGCTTAGTCCTGAAGAACTGGGCCCTGACAAAGACCAAGAAACAAGATCACCTGTTAAACTTCCTTTGAACTACATCTTTCGTCAAGTGGCAAAAAGTGGCTAATATCCTTTCCCTTCACTGCTGCTTAAGTTATGTTTCAAGGCCATTGTCATATAAATCGCAGCAGTTAAATTATGTTTTTTAATATTGCCTAGGTTTGGCTGCTTTACTACTCTTGCCCCCTCTGGATTTTGTGCCAGGGGAAGAGGAACAGTTTGAGAAGAAAACTGCAGTTTTGGTAGATGTGTCCTTTGGCAGCACACTGAGGCAGAGAGACAACATAAACACATCCAGTATGGTGGCATACACGCATGTACATACACATTTGAAACCTTCATTTGTTACCACATTTTTCAATGTCCCCATAATCTTGCAGACACATACACACACGAAGTCTTGCTCATCCCGATACCATTATAACAACATCAATCCCAACACAACAGCGCTATAGATTTTATGTGGCTGAACAGAGCATATAATATCTCTGGAGAACTCTTGGTCTTTTCCTACCCACAATGCCGATTTTGGGGTTACATGACTCAAGTCATCCATGGTTTGTTCAGTGTGGTTAGTTTGTAGAGCCAACCAACACACTGGCATGACCATGACTGGAAAACCACACACTGAAAATGGTAGTGGTGTTATTGAAAAGGGGGAACATAACTTTGAAATGATCAAACAGCCAATATACACTAAATGAAGTTCACAAGAAGAGCCAAAGACAGTTCACCTCCATCAAGAGAACTATTTAACATGACCATATGTGTCAAATACATCAAAATAGACTGGTTTTGCTGATTATATTTTAGTAAGTCCTCTAAAATAATGGGAATTAAATAATCTTTAATATCAAAAAACAAATGCAGTCATCGTTGGGTATTCAGGGTATTGGGAGTCTTTTTGTAGCATTGACCCTCTGTGCTCTGGGTGAAGGAGCGGTCAGGGATCATAAAGTAATAAAAGTTACTGTAGGGACAGTAATTAGCCCCCCAGGAAACAAAGGGGACAATCCGGGCAGTAGCAACGCCTTTGTTCCGCTCAACTCCCCAACACCGGCCCGGGGCAACGTGCCTTCCATTTCAAACGCTCTAATGTTTGGTCATTAGTTTGCGCATCAGTCAGATTGATGGCTCCGGTCTGGTCTTATATTTAACCAGAGAGAAGGTTTCCCACGTCCCCTGCTGAAACACTAATCTCAATGAATGAGCGCGGTATCCAAAAGGCGGGAAGATATGAACAACAGCCTCTAGCTTTCACTAGATAATGATTCGTTTACATTTCAGTATTCAGCTAACAGAATGATTACATCTGCTTTCGTAAAACAGCACACACGAAACCACTTAACGACACGGATAATGCACAAGAGTGCGTTAAAAATCAGAATCTGAACAATAATTACAGAATTAAGACAGTAATTACTGTTTCACTACATTCTCCAGCAGGTGCCTGCTGTGTGAAACGCTTAACGCAGACGAGTCCATACGTGCCACCTTTATTGTTTCGTGTCTGCTGAATTAGGTTACTGTACTCCTGTGCTCTAACATATCTTGCTTTCGCAATTTAAAGAATTACAGTTAGTGGGGAAACACAAATACAACAACATACTGGCTACCCTTTTGCTGTTACCAGATTGAGATGAAGGTCCATGCCAAACTGTTTAAGAGAAGTGATAAGCGTCACATTGCGCGTGGGAGCGTTACCACCCCCTCCCTGCAGCTGCAAACCCAGGGCCGAATTCGGTTTGCTACTGGCAATCAAGGCTAAGCAATATCAGCAAGAGACATCACAACCAATAAACTATAAAGTACAACATTTACAAAGATAAATTAATAATTTCATTAGCTTGGACCCAACTCTTGGGCAGCTTGCCATACTGCCATGTTTTCTGTCTATGGTTACGACTCAGTTTTAAATGCCTACGAAAAATGTTAAACTCTGTCCTAATTCTTCATTTAGTCCGCAACGCTGAACCAAAGACCCAGACTTCACATTTAAATAGACCTATACCACAATGGGAGGAACAACGTGTTCATAAACTACATTTGGGACTTGTCACAAGTTAGGGCCTGCGGCGCTCTAAGCGTAATTTAGACAGGATCAGTGGGTGACTTACACGCATCGCGAGGGAGAGTCCATACACGTTCCTCCATTTTCACACGGCCTGTCCACACAGCGGAGACCTGCAGAGAAAGAGGGAGAAGGGGTCGGACAAGGCAGCTTCAAGGTGTCATCCTTCAACGAGACACTTAATTTCATTTTCATGTAACAACAGAAAAATTGGCAGACGTGTTAATTTGATCGAATCTAAGAAGTGTGATACACAAACTTGAAGCATGCCAGCGGCACTTAAGGTATTTACAATGTCCTCGACACCTTGGCCTTCGTGGTTTCCACGCTGCAACCTGCCCAATAGCTCACACTAGATAAACGTCTTTTTACAAATACATGTTTATAAAAATTGTGTTAGGTGTCCGACAATCACATTTCAAACATCAAACAAACTGCGCTAAAGACATCTTCTCTTTCTAAACAGACTGAGAGTTTTAAAATACACCCGTACATCAGCAATGTTTACTCTCTTTGAGAGCACTGATAGTGTTATCTTAGACAAAATCCAGAGGCAGTCCAAGATAGATGTAAACAAGGAAACGACAGGATTGAAATTCTTTCACACCACAAACGCCTAAGGGAAATATCTTTATTAATACATATATATATGTATTCGTGGTTGAAATCATTTATTGTTACGGCCATGCCGTTTATTTTAAGTTGCTTACAAAATCTAGACGTTCCATATGTTATTAACCATTTGTGATAATAGCTTGATACTGGCAAGTAACCGTAGATCTTTTGAATATGTAATACTGTAATTGTCCCAAATGTCATGGGGGTTGTGCACATTTAGTTAATAACTTTTATTGTTGAACTGCTTTACAGTGTACAGCACAGCTACGGGGCTTTAATCTCTCGCATGTCTACAGAACCTACTCTGACTGCATCTGAAGCTACCAAGCTAAGCACTGCCTAAATCTTTCAAAGTTTCCATTGATAGGTTCAGTTACTAAGGTATGGATCATTCTTCTCATTACGTCCCACCTAAAGTCATATCACTGGTTTGAAACACGGATTTTGTGGAGAATTACTATTAATCACAAACCGGTGTGACCTTAAAGATATATAATATCCTACTGAATAAGAAATTCCTTTACGTGAGAAAAGGGAACATGAAACCCAATCAAAACCGCAATTTGAAACTTAATCCGTTTTACATAACGGTGGAAGTATAAACATCAGCATTATTTTAGCATGTTAAATACTATTCTCACACTCATTATCCCCTTTACCCACCCCTCCCCCCAAAAAACAACGTTCAATTGTTAAAACTTCTTTGTTCTGAAAAAGGAGGGGGTAAAGTTATGGCTCGCAACCCCCCCATCTCACCCACACAATCTCCCACCCAACCCCCACAAACTATCTCTACTGCTTCATTTCCCAAAAAGAGGAATCCCATCTAAGGATAAACACGATGCTGCCATCGTCCTGTGAGTTTGATTCGTCAAAGCGCTGAGCGGGCTTTAATTTGTCGTTAACAACATGATAAATTCATTACCGGAGTTGATTTAATGCTTTCACGCTCTCACATTTGACTGGCACTGAGCGAGCTGCTCTGCTCACTGTCCCCTCTCGCTTAATTATTTTTCTCACGGTGGCGTTCAGCTTTTGAGCTGCACACATCGTCGCACACCAACCCCGCTGAGACAGACGGATCCTCAGCTCCCACTGTGCTCAACCCGAATAGAAAAACCTCGCCAACAGAATGCTGATTTTGGACCTGGGGAACCGCCACAATCACGTCACAGAAATGCAGACTGTAAAACTTCCAAATTCTGAAATAAAGCATCTAAACGGCATTAATCAGTTTTAAAAGCCACAAAAAGCAGACACTTGTCGTGTGTGTTAAAAAAAAAAAACTTCCACGCAGACAACAGAGTCCTTATTGTTACATTTTAAGGACCATAGCCACCCAGTGAACCTAAAAATGCAAATAAACTGTAAATGAGATTAAGTTCATATTTGCAATACAAAATAACTTATTTTAAATTATTTTGCGCAACTCTGTCATTTGGCCATGAGGTTATTTCAGACATTCCATCACCAACTATTCCGACAGACACTAGCATCAACGCTCATGGAATTTAAACTCAGATGTATGATGCTGTCGGGACACCTGCATCTCACATACTCATAGATCTACTATTGCACATCCAAGATGACAAAACTGAAGGGAGGAAAGATGGGACAGAAGACAAGACAAACATTTCCGTTCACTCTAATGACTGGCAGCAACAATACTTTAGCAATTAATCTGCAGCAAATTAGCTACCACGTTAATTGACTTTACCTTCGCAATTCTGCACCAGGAATACAATCCATATAAATATCCACATATTGTAATTCCCCATTCCCGTGGAAGTCTGTTCCAACAACTTCTCTTCAGACAGTCAGTGATAATTCATCCATTTAAAAAATCACACAATTGTAAAAGTTCCAAGAAATCATGCAGATACGGGGTAGCGACATAAAGTTGATAAAATGGTAAATCTTAATAAAAACTCCAGTCCGTTTTCAGGGTTAATGAAATTAGTCCTGTCCCGTATTGTCCCTGTGTCCGCAGCTCGGTCTCGGCTGCTGTGCGTCTCTCTACACCTCCGGAGAAACTTTTGAAAAACTTTAGAGGACTGCGCCTCAAGTTCCAACTCCGCCACTCAGTATCACTCCGCCCTCCTCCCTGCTGTCTACAGCAGGTTCTGGTCCTTCCGCTTCAAGACAAATAGTGCGCAGAAACCACAGGAATCTCACATTGTGAATCTCTTGTAGTGATATATAGAAAATTAAAACAACTGTATTAAAGAAGTTTAATGTAAAAGTGTTCAATATCTTTCACACAATTGCCCAAACGTGACACTACTTGTAACCGTATAACTAGAGTGGAGAAGGTGGGGGGGCGGGCAAGGGGGAACTTTCATCAACTTTTTCTCATGGACTAGCAGTGTCTTTGTTCCCTTGGCACTGCGTTCTTAGAGAGCGCAGCCAGAGGAACGGCTAATGGCATCTCCGGGGACCGCAGCGGAATTTCCAAACCCGAACCACGACTAGCTCTCCCACAGAAAAAAGACATTCATATACACCAGCACAAAGAGCCGCTCCGCTCTGGGCAATACACTATTTTAAGTAACGTTTTTCTGGATTTCCATTGAAAGGGTCAGACAATTAATACTTTTGTGCCTAAGTGATAGACAAAACTATCATAACTTAAACTTCTGCAACGCAATCACAGAGGCCTACAAGTGGATCAAGAAGAAAGGGAGCCAAACAATTTGTTGGCCTACTTCATATTGCAATAGTGTTGTAACATTTTAAAGTTGTCGGTGAATAGGCTTGAACAAAAATACAAAACGGCTTGTCAATATGTTTGAAAGAAGGGAAAAATGACCGTTGTGCAATGAACAATGAGTATCCAGACACAGCATAGGCCCCGCAGGTTGTTGTCGTCTGGTCCCAGAACCGTGATTAAGTTGTGGAAAACGCGCTTAACCCGGGATCATTTTATTCCACAAAAGCGAACAATAACTAGACGCTGAGTCTTTGTGTAAGGGTTACAACGTAACAACAGCCGTACAGCACAAATCGTATTGAGTATCGCATAATAATTCCTGTAAATATTTGTATATTGTGGTACCTACTTCATATGTAATTGAATAAGCCTTTTGAACGACTAAAGACCACAGCCGTTCAGCAACTTTAAAAATGCAGGTGTGTTTGTTTATATTCTCAGAGAACCCTGTGAGAGTTTTCCTAAAGGCCTAGTTTACACTGTAAAATAAAATGGCTACCACGGTCATGGTTCAGACCAACTTGAGCATTCAACAATTATGCACTCTCTGTTAGCTAGCTCAAGTAGGATCATGGGACAAATCATTAATTATGAGCAAATTATGACTTTTAAACAGAAATAATACATAAAAAACCCAAACAGCAACAGCAGCAGTGAAAGGCTATTCTACCATATTAAAACAACTACTACTAAAAAGAATACTTATTTTCATAGTTGCTATTGCTTTTATTGCTGTTAATATTATTTTATTATTGCTGTTATTGGTATTATAATACAGCTTTTTCTGGATAACATTAGCAAATTTATAATGCAGTAGCAGTGGTTAATCAGCCGTGGAAGTTAGTGCGTGTGTCGGGATTGTTTGTGTGTTTACGGATGTATCCACTGGAAATAATGGCAGAACTGATAAGGACATTAGCGCTGTAATGGGGCTGTGATGCGAAATGGGGACAGACCCCTCTCTTTATTCACCTCTCGCAGCTCAGACCTCAGTAAAGTCTTTTCTCCGCACGCTGCCGAGTAACATCGGAATCCCCGTTTATTAGGGCGCATAGCGCTGCCGTTGTGTGGGGGCTTGGGCAGGGCCGGTCCTTTATGGAGACAATAGCGGTGATTTGAATGACAAAAGAGACGGAGCATTATTACACAGTTTCTCTCCACATGGGGTGCTGGCGATGCGGGCCTGGGGGATGAGGAGGGGTGAGGGCGGATTGCGTGTTCCAGAGTCTGCGCTGGTGTAATATGTACCTGTATACTGTAGTCTTCAGCCCCTGTCCCATGTTTAACATGTAGGACATGAACATGGGTTTCACTGAAGGATTGGTGAGGGTGGACTTTGGTGTTAGATTCTTTAAATCAGTTCTGCATGTGTTTGACTATGTAAGTGTTTGATTGTGTATCTCTCTCTCTCTCTCTCTCTCTCTCTCTCTCTCTCTCTCTCTCTCTCTCTCTCTCTCTCTCTCTCTCTCTCTCTCTCTCTCTCTGTGTATGCATGTGAAGAAATATTGGCCTGTTTTCAGTCATCCCTTACTCCACAGCTGTAGTGAGGGCCAGAATTGCGTCAGTGATATGGGCAGTTTTGCAATGTGGAGGCAGTGTAATGGCAAATCCCTCGGTAATGTGAGCTGGTTAAATCTCAGCACATTCAGAACAAACTGTACATATGACTGTCTTCCAGTGAACACACTACGGAGTCTGCTTGTAGCCCTGTGTGTGTGTGTGTCTGTGTGTGAGAGAGAGTATGTGCATGTGTATGTTGGGGTTTTGTTGGGTGAGTTAGAACAAGGATGTTTGGTGTTGGTGCTGTTGGCTGAGGCTGATCCTTTGCCATGACGTTCTATGAGGTGATGTTGAATTATCATGGTCATTCGCATTAGTATCTATCATGCTTTTGTCTCTGTGATCAAATCAATATGTTTGCACTGCTGAAGTAATGATTGATCACCTGAGATTGTCTCATGTGAATGTACTGTAAGATTGATTTCCTGCGGGCTGTCCCAGAACGTTTGACCCCGTTTCGCGGCAGTTTCCTGAGGGATTTGAACAGTACTGTGTGTTTGCACTGTGGAGGGACAGCCAGAGGGTGAACTCTCCTGCTGAATGAGCCACTGGCAATTCCTTTCTCTCTCTCTGCTAGGCTTCTCTCTTCTTCTTCTAATTTTCTGTTCTTCACACTCCTTCTGTCCTTCTTTCCTTTCATTCAGAGAAAAAAATTGTCCCACTTGTGACTGCCTTAGTTGAGGCTCGTGAACTTGACACAGAGGAGACAAAAACAGATGAGCAGAAAATGCAGAATTAATGAGTTTAATTATTTAAGGTTATCAAAGTAAAAAATCATGATGGTATATGCCAAACAAGGAGAAGCTGCCACCAGAAAGAGGAGCAGTGGTCACATGTTGAATCTAACTGAAAGGGATAGATGAATAGTAGCTAACACAATAGAAACTAAAAAAACAAAGGCTTCATAAATACCATAGAACTGAATCTAAACCTTGGTGACCCACCCTCAACGAAAACTGTACATGTTCTGATTAAAAAACCCGATATTTATTATAGGGCTGCCATTTTGGAAACCACTTATTACCAAGGCAAGTCTGCTACAATTCATGGCCTGGTGTAATGAGAGCTAAACCTGGACTTCTGAGCAGTGGAAGAAAAGTACTATTACGTGATTAATTGTTTTTCACACTTTTCATACATCTTCACAGGTTTTGGGAGAGGCCTGATGGTAGATCTATTATAGTATGGGCAGCTATCTCATAGGAGTCATTAGATCTAAGTATAATTTTGTGTGCTAGACCTACAGCTAAAGAATACAAAGCCAATTTAGACAACCAGATGAACCAATAATACAAACTTTTCCCCCTCTAGATGTTCATATATTTAAACGCAATAACGCCCCCTTACGAACACCAATGAATGAATTCAAACACCTTCCATGGCCTCCCAAATCACCAGGTCATTTAAATTACTAAAGATCGGAAATAATCCATAATCAATCTCCTCTTCTTCCTTCACCGTCTTCCTCCATCATCACCCTCAATCTTAAGACTGTCAAATTAAAATGCAGTGGTTGGTACAAAATGGTCCATACTCCATGTAATGACATCATATGGATGTGATATAAAAATATTTGTTGTTAACTGTTATTTTCTAGTTAGCTTCAGACTTAATTAGTGAGCCTTCCAGAGGCCTAAACAGTTTTAGTAGGTCTTAAGTTGTTCTGTTGTTTATGTGTTAATTGTTTTTGATGTCTACACAAAAATTCATCATCATACAACCATTAGTTGGCAAATAATCTTGACTCAGGCTACTTTCAACCCCACGGCACTGGTGCTTGCCACACTTAGCTGAAGCAAGCAAGTAGCAAGATAGCTAATGTTAGGTATGCAATACTAATGTGCTGTTCTCTGGTCTTTAGGCTGCTATTTTCCTTCCTTAATGAATAGAGCAATTCAAGCAATCCCAGTGATTGCATCTAGTTTCATCTTTATTAGGCTGTCTGACTGTCATCACTGGGTTTTTCTAATATGTGCTGCTCCTCAGCTGGGCAATCGTATTTAGTTTGGATAATTAGAAAAAAAGATATTTCCTGCAGTAAGCATGGCCATGGCTGAGATACACACTGCCTCTGATTGACCTGCTGCCAGACCATGAGATAGATCCTGCTGGGAAAGGGGCTGAGGTGGCAGTGGTGGCACCCACAAGCCTCCCATCTGCAGTCAAAACTGGCATGCTCAGGATTCCAGCACTGTTGTAGCTGGCTCTTCACTTTTAAACAGTATTGTATAATTTATAATATATTTCCCCCCTTTTTTGGAGATGCAAATTGTGCCTCTTGAGTTGCCACTTGAACACAGGCCACAATCACATCAGCTGATTTGCATGTACCCCTATGATACAAAGTAGCAACTGTTTCCCACCCAAACAGGCTATGTGGTGCTATGGAAAAGAGCTGGCACTCATCAGAGAGGTGCAGACAGCTGGTAGCTTGTGGGTGCCTGGCACATCACTGAGGGGAGGTAAATCATTGGAGTCCTATGGAGACCTGACTGGGTCAAACCTATCCTGCCCCAGGTCCAATGACACCAAGTCTCTCCTGTCACAGCTGAGTACTGCCCAGAGCTGTCTGGTGACATGGTCCTCACTAGACCTGCTGACTAGACCCCACAGAACAACAGTCATGGGGACACTTTTGACACTGTGGAGTCTCACATCAGCACTGATTACTGTTCATATAACTGTTTGTATGTTTGTTTGCTGTTAATACATTTTAGTAACACATTATGTTTTCATCTATATTTTATTTGTTTTTAGGGAGTGTTGACTGGTTTATTTCTGTCCTACATTATAAAAACAAATGTGGCTAAAAATGTAAATAAAATAATCTTGGCAGTGAAATGCTATGTACAAAAATGATCATTGAAGTCACAAAAGCAAGAGTCATTGGCTGAATGTAATTTCATTATCCCTGTTTCTGCAGCACGTCCCCCCCTGCTCCTCCTCGCCTGTGTCTCCCCTCAGTTGGCTGTGAGAATCTGCAGGGGCACTGGGAGCTCACAGGATGTTTGGAACTGATGACTTTACCACTCAGAAGAGGTGATTTATGTGGGAAAAGCCGAGAGCGTGGACAGGATTACAGCACCCTCCGTTACTCGTCACACAGCTTAGACCCCCTGCAGACTCTCAGATCTGCCAATCGGCAAGTTGGGTCCGTGTCTACTGTCTTAATTATACTTTACCCAAATCCTCTGTACTGGGGATTTCACTCTGATCTACTATAGTAGATTTAGAGCTTCACTGATCTTGACAAGATTTACAGTTTATCTGTAATCTTCACCACACTTATAGTTTATCTGTGATCTTCACTAGATTTACAGTTTATCTGTGATCTTCACCACATTTACTATTTATCTGTGATGTGCTTCAGATTCACAGTTTATCTGTGATCTTCATTGGGTTTTCTGCTGATCTGTGATCTGCTTTAGATTTAGAGTAATTGACCTTCATTTAAAGTGTGATTTCCTGACACAGGTATTTTACTGTATTCATCTGGCACAGCAGCAGTTTTGATGGCCTATCAGTATCTGTTTTCCAGGATCAGAGAAATGCAGTATTTATTGGTCCGAGAATGAAGTGTGATCTGATTGGCTGAGCTGGAAACCTTATGCATAAGTCATACCACCTCTGCTGAGACAGATGGGAGTCTGTGGGCTGAGATTTGGCTTGAAAAATCCACATTTATATCATCAAAATAGAAAAGTATGAATGTCAATACATGCATTAACAATTGCATGTGTATGTATAAGAAAATATGATAGAATACCACAATGTTAAAATGTTAAAGTGTAACTATCAATTAAAAAAGAGAAGAAAAACCCTTATAGTGAAAGAACTTCAAGGTGTATTAATTTGAATTAATATATAAATGTACTGGAATGAGAAAATAGATCTCTATTCATCAATCAATTATTTTATTCAACAGTCATATATGCAAAAAAATCTAAGTGTGGTTTGGCAAACAAAAGAACAAGGTTTCACCTCCTGTCTTGGTCAGGTCACCAAGAGGCCGAGCGTTGTCCTTTTCTTTCCCAAACCGCACTTTGTTTTCCTTTTTATAGGGTCGTTTATTTCTATAGCCTGCGCTCATGGTGAGGGCCTCCGCCAACTGTGCCTCTGGCTTTTGTGTTCTGATTTTAGCCATGAGGGAGACAGAGTGAGACTGCATGTGTGTTATTTATGCATGGGTCTGTGTGTGTGTTTATGCGCACAGTTGTGCGTTTGTGTGTGGTTGTGTGCTCTTCACAGACCACCTCATTCAGATCTACAGGGGTTTGGAGAGAAAAAAGAGAGGGATGAAAATGGGAGGATGGAGGAGAAAATATTCTGGCATAACTGACTGCCAGTCCTTTCACTGCTTTGCTTCCTCATTCTGCACTTCTCACTCTTCCCATAGTGTGAAATGGACCAATATACAGAGATTTCTGGGGCTTTGCATTTCTAGAATGGCACTGTTTCAGGAGGTGTCAAGGTCCAAGCTCCAGACATGTCCATCATTGACTTTAAAATATGGAGTCTGGGAACACTTCTCCAAGCTCCCAAATCACAGTCTACCTTAAGTATCACGACCACATCCAGACATTGGGAATTACCATGTATGATATCCACAGCAATCCCAGGGCGATATGAGCCTGACTGTGAAATCTGGATTTAATATAGGTAAGGTTATGGTGCATTTCTCCAGAATTACAAATATCCTCACAGAAGGCCTGTGCCTTTTAGCATATCAGAAACATGTCAGACCTTGCTGCCCTTGGGTATTCACCATTTTCCACCCTTTGTTTCCACATCTGATTCAGCTCTTCTGCATACATATTCACACATATACATATACTCATACACGCACACACTCACACACACGCACACACATATATATAATCACACTGATTTATGTCTCTCTGTTTCCCTCTCACACTATTGCACTATTACATGCACATCCAGATCAATGGAGAGTACTGCCAGGTTTGTTTTCTTAAGTAAATAAGTGTGAATAATGACTGAAAAGTTGGGTGTTTGACTTTCACACAACCATTCCAAATGGTAATTACTGCACTCTCTTTCTCTCTCTCTCTCTCTCTCTCTCTCTCTCTCTGTTGCTCTCTCTTTCTAGTTCTCTCTCTCTCTGCTGATTTAGAGGAAGCTCTGAAGAGCTGTGCTATTTCAATAGGGGATTATTGTATTATAGTGGGATATATGGGGAATGGTGCTCCTACAGGGGTATCTGTTGGGGTATGTGTTGTAATGATCTTTAGGGGATTGTGTTTTTATAGGGATCTATATGGGATCATTTATCTATAAAGGGATCATGTAAGTTATTCTTCTGTTATAGAGGTCTATAGGGTATTATTCTATTACAGAGGAATCTGTGGGGAAGTTGAGCATGGATGCTCCCTTTTTGGTGAAAAACCCAACATAAGAACATGAAGAGTGTCTGCTTTTGACTGAGGTTTGTTAGTGCTCTAAACTGATGTGGGTGTCCTTTTCCTTTATTTTTTCCTATGGTTAGAAATGAATTTTTCAAAACATTTCTTTCAAGTTACTTGAACAGATTAGTAACACAAAAAGGTAATCAGTTGTATTGTTTAACATCTATTATCTATTGATTAAGTCAGCCACAAAAAAATGGTAGTAACTACAGTACTATTAAAGCTTAATTTAAGATACTTGGCTTTGTTCTGAGGCTGACATACGTGTATATTAAGTTATGCTAGGCTAGGCTAGGCTAGAGACTGATTCAAACACACTTACACTTTTAGTGTAATGTGCAATTCACTGAAAATTGATTTTAGAATACAACATAATTTTTTATGTGGATACTCCATTTTATTGAAGACAAGCAAACAGACCCTTGGGCTGTGATCTTTTCATTTTAAAATAGACGGGCGTACTGGCATACATCCTTAAAAGTGTGTTTAGATTTAATTGCCCACTCTCTGAAAGACACTAAATGCTTTGATTGAATCTTGCATTGTGTTTTTGTGTCAAAGTCTGGACATCTGAACAGCGAATTACTGCAGAGAGATAGCAGGAAAGGCGCAAAGTTTGTGCATAAAGGGCTGTGTTGAGCAGCGGGGCTGCGGTGAGCGGTGACTCTGAGTGTGTGGGGAATGCCGGTGCAGAGGGCCCTGTGGCAGAGGCATGTGGAGCAGCTCAGGGGGACATGCCTCTGTTTCCGTGTGAAATTGCCGGGTAAGACCCAGAGGAACAGCTGCGGGACAGTGCCCCCCCCACCCCCAACTCAGCCCCCTTCCCCCCTCCCCGAGCCGTAAATCTCAGCACAGACCCGCCGCGCTGAAAGAGCCTGAGGGGGGATCTCCGGGGCAGCCGCTTGGGGTCAGGGTCTTCACCAGCGTCACAGACGGATAACCTACTGCGACCCAACCCGAGGCCTACCGCCACTTTCGGCAACCCCAACCCGGCGACCTCGACCCGCAAAACCAACGGCACAGACAGATAACCTGCCACCGCCCACCACAATCTAGCATAACCTACAGCGAACTCAGACCCAGCTAACAGGAGCAAAGATGGACAACCTGCTGTGACTTAGGGACTGTTAACCATCTGACTGAATACACAGGACTTCAGAACAGAGCCACCATGTTTGAACAATACTCCTTTTCTTATATTATTGTAACACATATATAATACTGCACACATTTTATACAGTGTTTATAGTAACTTGCATAATACTTGATGTATTATACAGTGTTTATAGCAGAACAGTGCCGTAAAGAAGTTTTTTGTACACTTTCTGGGTATAATTGTACATTTGTGCTGAGGTTATTGTGCACAAAGTGGTTATAGTAGAGGCCATACAATACTGCAGGCATTAGATGCAGTGCTCATAACTACACATAGTGGGTGAATTTGAAACCCTGAAAATAAACTTCATGAAAGGCAGTAATTCTGGAAGCGACCCCCCCCAACCCCAGGCAAAAAGAATAAGAATTAGAGGGGACCTCAGACCTCTGGTACCCCCCCCAGTCGATTGTTTGGAGGCCTGGTGTCACTCCCGCACCATCAATCACCCCCCTTTCAGAGCGACGCAGACAGGCCGAGAGACCCGCCCCTCCGGGGGGGAGGGGGTGGTTCTCATGCCCTCCCCGCCCCCCGAGCCCCTGGGCCCCCCCTCGTCCTTACAGCCAGCGCACCGACAGCTGGTTTGGCTGGGGCCAGAGGGTCTCATTGCGGCCGCGACAGCTGCCAGCCTGCCCCTACCCCCCCCCCAAAACCCCCCGCCTTGAAACCCCTCGACCTGCCACGACTCCAACATGTGTGCGCTCTCTTGTCTTTTATCTATTGGATCTCAATTTCAAATACATCCACATCGCACCCGCTTTGTGTGTGTGTATGTGCGCGCGCGTGTGGGTGCGTGTGTGTGTGAGAGTGTGTGAAAGAGAATGTCCTTGGGTGTGTGAGCATGTGTGAGCTTATGGGTGTTCGTGTGCTTTTGTGTGTGTGCATGCGGGTGTATGGGTCTGTGAGTGCATGTATGTGACTGTGTTAAAAAGAATGTTTTTGAGTGTTAGACTTTATGTGTGAGAGATAATGGCCTACATTCAGCAACTAACAAAATCAACAACTAACCAAACTGGGTTTCTGAAGAAAAAACAAAATTTTTTTGAGCGCATAAGTTTTTGTGTCAACTGCCAACAGGTTAAATGCAGGGTTAAGGCAGACTTAGATGCATTATACTATACATAGTATATGCTATTTCACTGAGGAAAAAATCAGCCATTCACTCCATTATCAAGATGGCCATGTGGAGAGAGAATAAACACACACAGTGAGAAATCACTGGGTGATCACTGTGTGAGAGCGTTAAAACATATCACACATTCACGCTTAACTGCCACGCTGATCCAGACTGTAAACAGAGCCACTGATTGCACAACACATTAAAGAGAGGGCCAAGCTGTGCTGTAGATGTCTGGCAGGGCGTTCCCCACCCCATGGCACCAGAGGAGCTCTGCTGACCGGGCACCTGCACCCTCCCTATGCCAGTGCACTCAGTCTAACAAATTTAGTTGACACCTAAGTTTGACACGTTTGAACATATAGGGCAAAAATGTAGTGGAATGGTTAGGCAGCTGGGCCTCCAACTCAGAGGTGGTGTGTTCATGTCCTAAGTAGGACAGTGCTGTTGGATCCTTGAGCAATTTAACCCATGTGACAGCAGCAATTGTCCATAAGGAGTTGTATGTGGTATACACACAAAACACATGTGGGGATTTTTTGTACAGAGCCACTGCTCTCCATTTTGTGAAAGACATAGAAACAAAATATATTAATTAGTATACCTTGTAATTGTGGGGTTGATGTTTTTTTCATTTGATAAAAAGTGATGGAGTAATGGATTAATCTTTATAACATCTTTATTGCATCGTAATACAAAACCAGCTACTGCATGTCTCAAACTTCTGCCCACTGGCGTGTAAGCAGCACTGCAGCTGAGATATTTACATGTCTGATGCCTCACCTGGCAGCCAAGGACTGCTATGCACCCCACACACTGCACTGGAGGACAGACACAGCGCCAGTCAGGTGCATCTCACAATGACAACAATTTTAGCCGTGGGCGCATCACATGGCAGTGGGAGGAGCTAACACTGGCCTACATGTAACCCATATAACATCTAACCCTCATAGGACAAGGCCAGCACTTCCCCTCTATGTAGATTCTCACTCACTCTGTAGGCATGTAAACTGAACTCTCTATCACCATATACAATGAGTCTTGTGCATGTGACTTCCAGGCTTAAATGACACTTGTGAGGATCCGTACCTAGGCTATATCCACCATACACTCTGCCTTTACCCATTCAAACTTATTTGCTGCTATCTTGGCCAGAACTCCCTTGTAAAAAGAGATTCAAAATCTCAGTGGGATCATTCCTGGTAAAATGAAGGTTAATTAGAGAACCATAAACTCAGCCCATATCCGCCATAAACCCAGCCTGCATGCACCATGTACTCAGTCTGTCTGTGCCTCCACAGTAGTTGTGCAGTTGTGTTCTTTGTACTTCCATTCATGCTGTGACATACATAAGGGCATAAAGGTAAACACAGAGACTTTGTTATGCTGAGTGAAAGTTGTAACACCCAGACAAACAAAAGTTTCAAAAAAAGTTTATATTATCTGCTGTGGTTAGGACGTGGAGCCAAGTGTGGCAGGTGAACTTACCTGTTGAGGCCCAGTCCACCTGCACATTGAGTAATCAGGTTGAGATTTGTTTTCGTCTGTAGCTGTGAGATTAGTGTGGAGGACTGTGGCTAATAGTACCCCTATGGCTCTGTGTTATGTGTTACTGCAGTGGAGCCCTCTTTCTCATAACACCCCCTTAGAGAGTATTTCACTTAAGCCAGCATGGGTACTTACTGTGTGTGTGTGTGTGTGTGTGTGTGTGTGTGTGTGTGTGTGTGTGTGTGTGTGTGTGTGTGTGTGTACATGTGTGTGTGCATGTAACTCAGTGTGTATGTGTGATTGTGTGTACCTACATGTATTGGTGTCTGACTGACTGTTTTTATGTATGTATGCATGAAGTGTGTATGTGTGTGTGTGTGTGTGTGTGACTGGGTTGTGTGTGTATATGTTTGAGATGAGTGCATGTGTGTGTATGTGTGGCTGGTGTGTGTGTGAGAGAGATGAGTATGTGCGTATGTATGTGTGACTGGTGTGTGTGTGTGTGTGACTGGGTTGTGTGTATATGTGTGAGATGAGTGCGTGCGTGTGTATGTGTGTGAAACAGAAAGGAGAGGCCGTTAGAGAGATTACACCACTCTCTCCCCGAGGGCTGTTACTCATGCACTCCTGCCCGTTCTCTGGTTCCCACACCCCCGCTCTCAGGTGAGTGTACATGCACCCCCCTCCCCACCTGTTGCTACCTGTCCCGGTACACTCACCCCCCCTGCACGGACCGGGATAGCTTCTCAGGTCTCCACCGAAAATAAAAACAGGCTTAGCTGGGACTGATTCCAACTCTCGTCAGATTCACAAATCCGCAGCGGGATTGGCACTAAGGTGTGATTATAGAAACCGCAGCCATCAGGAGAGCAATTACCTGAGTAATACACACAGGGCGCTCCCACACGGAGCGACGTCACCCCACACGCCCTCTCACGCACACACAAACAACGGCACAGCTCAGATTGCCAATCAAGACGTCTTCCACTCTCAGGAAGGCCGGATGCATATATTCTGCTGTTTTTTTCTGCAGTGAAGCTGTTTTGTGTTCCATGTGTGAATGATATAATTGCATATGTTACGTTTTGGAATATAATGTAGTTTGTAATTCATGCATGTGTCAGACTTAAGTCTGATTAATGCCAGTAATATATATGCTATATATAAAGTATGAAGTAAGGTTTTATGTTTTATGTTTTATGGATGGTTGCTCTTGGCCTGAGTTGGTCTTGCCAGGACAAGCAAAGGCGACGCCGTCCGGCTGCTGCCAAAGTCAATAGGGCCGTCTTCTCCGTCGGCCAAGCAGGCTGTGATCTGTAGATCCGTCACACCAGTGGACCCTTTGTCCTCGCTCACTGATCCAGGATCAGATTACCCTGTCCGTTCTGCACTCTGCATGGAGAGAGGGAGGCTGTGGGTGGAGGGATATGACTCACATAATGTGAGTCAGGGGTTTGTTGGGTTATTATTTTAATTTTTTTTTTGCTTGGTTTGAGTTGTTTGTGATCATGATTTACTGCTTCTGTGATTAAGATTGTCATTTACTGTTGGGGTTTGTCCTCTCCTCCTCTCCTTTGAGAGTTTGTTCTGAAGTAATCTAGCTGCTCTGCTCCGCCACTAGGGGCATTGTTAGGGGAATTCCATACTATGGCTTTAGCTATACACCTCTGATCAACTGCAGATGAATTTTTTTGTGTATGTATATGTGTGCCTGTATGCATGTGAGTGTGTGTGTTTGTATTTCTGTATATGTACAAGTAAAGAACAAAAAATGGGAACACCCCAAAAAAAAAAGTTACTCAGTAGAGGGCAACCAGCATCTTGAACTCTGCAGGAGGAATCTTATCCACTGTTCCACATGTAAATGAACCAAATCAGGGTTAGTCAATGGAGGTGGGCAATGTTGCCACAGGCACATGCTATAAACCCATGTGTTATGCTAAGATATGGTGACTGAAATGGCCATAGCATATAGCATCAGTAGCATCATGCCATTCAAAGCAATGGGCAGCTATGTACACTGGACATGTATGGAGCTATGTATTGCTGATTCCCTAACTGTATGTGAGTGTTTGGATGTGTGTGACAGTATAGAAGTATATGTAGGTGTAATATATTATAAAGCATATTTAATCAGATCAATGCGTGATATATAAGATGATGTATGAATAGCAGTATGATAGTTAATGGAGTGCAGGCACTCAGAGACATGAGGAGTATAGTCATTCTGAATAAAACCTGCTAGAGTCCAGTTACCATCAGTGACATTTAATGGACTATAGTTATTCACAGTGAATCAAATATTGCTATTTAGCCTGATGTGTAATTGACTGTAGTCACTCAAAGCGATATATAATGAAGTTTAGGCATTCTGAGTGAAGTGTAATGGAGTATGGTTCCTCCAGAGTGGCATGCACTGAGCATAGTTAATCAGAGAGATGTGTAATGGGATAGCTGAAGAGAAACAGCTGTTCCCATGCCCTGGTAGTAAGGCGGGGTGCAGTAATACCACTTTTATTAAAACATTTTGAAAAAAAAAACAAGAGGGAGAGACTGATCTCTCTCTCTGGAGGGATGTTTGTCTTTCCTGACCATGACCTTCCTTTCCCTCCATTCACCCACTCATCCCTGTCTCTCCTTCTTACTAACACTGGGTCTCTCACTGTCTCTCTCTCTCTCTCTCTCTGTGTCTCTGACTGTATCTCACACTCTTTCTCTCTCAACTCCTATCATAAAATTAAAAAAAAAAACAAAATGTGTATTGTTAAACCATGGCACACAAAGGATAAACAAATAATGGTGGTGTGTGTGTATTTGTAAGTGAAAAAATGAATGAGTCTTGCTGTGTCTTAGAGGAGGCTCTGTTAAGACACTGGCTGTACAGAGTTCACATAGAGATTTCACTGGTCACACCTTCCCTTCCCTCCTTCCCTGCTCACTGCAGAAATCTGTAGGCCCTCTGGACTCTAAGTGGATCTGTGGGTCCTCAGCACTGGATATAGTCTGCAGTCCGTGTTTGTCCTTCACTTTGACTCATCCGGAGATGCAGCGCTCTTTTTTTCCAAAAGCTGGGAGGGGGCTATGATTGAGGCCAGTGTGTTGGTGTAAGTAGAAGCTGGGGGGGTTGGAGTTAGATAGTGGGACAGGGCTGAGGCCAGCATCCCGCGTCCGTCCTTTCCCATGGCTGATAGGAAGGCCCAAGCGATCCTGGAATTCCAGGACTCTGTCCTTTCGTCTTGTGGTCTCTAATTTTGGAGCAGCTGTCTGGTGTTTGTAACCCCTTAACCATCAAAGCCAGGCCTGAAGGGTTTGGGTGGCGGGGGGTATTTGGGCTGAGGAAGGGAAGGAAGGGGAGGGAAAGGCAGAGGGGGGGAAGGGAGGGGTCTCTGTAGATATGCACGCCCCAGCACACGTTCCAGTGCCCAGACTGGTGGAGACACCTGCACAGATAAATACATAGATTAGTAAATGCCATAGGCAAACCAAGCTCTAAAAAGAAACCCTGATCTATAGACAAACCCTGTGTCCTGATCTATGGGGAAAAGTGAAGAAGCCTGAGTCTGTAACCAAGAGCAACACAGCTGATGCTTGTAACCATGAGTTACACTGCTCTGAGACATCAGAGGAAAGACATGCCTCGCAGTCTGCAAAGTGGGATAACCTGGAGAAATAGAAGCAGCATGATACAGACAGTACAGAGAACACCTCTCACCGACAGCACAGAGCAGCACAGCAGAGCATGGAAACAAGGCCAGGAAAACACATCACAGATTGCACAACATTAAGACCACAGCGAGGAGAGCACAGAGAGCACCTCCCAGTGGCAGCCCAACCAGCACAGAGAGCTTAACATAGTGCAGCAAAGAGAGCACAGAAAGCACCGCTAACAGAGAGGACAGAGAAGCCTGAATCAAACAGCACAGCAAATGCAGCATAGAGAGCACAGCATAGAGAGCACAGCCTTGCACAGTACATACAACGTCTCTCACAGAAAGAGACTTTCATTCCAGCTCCCAAGTTCTCACACTCCTGTGTGCATGTTAGACCAGGTCTCCCAGTGGAGATACCGTCTGGTTTCTGTTCCACACATACCTCTAATTAAGTCATTCACTCCATTATTGGGCCTGATTAGTGGGAATAGCTCCCAGCTCCAGGCATATGCTTCTCTGATTTATGCCTCTTTCTCCTCTCTCCTTCACGCTCTCTCTCTCTCTCTCTCTCTCTCTCACTAGTACATTCTCTCTTTCCCACTCCCCTCTCTCTGCACTGTACTCAGTTGTATCTAAACACAATATCTGCACACCCCTCTGCTTCATAGTCTTTGCATAGTTTTCAGAGTGTAGATGGTTCTCCTCAGGGCAGATGCATGCTGGGAACAGTGTGGTATGTGTTGCAGGTTCAACAGGAAGTGAAGCGGTAGGCTGTGTTCCCACAGTTAGAGGGAGAGCAAGCCGGAGATCCAGGGGGTCGTTCTCATGCCCCCCCTCCAAAAACGATCCCGTTCTCCCATGGCAGGTCTGGCTCTGCAGCTTGTTCCAATTTAAGTCCGGCTCCCTGTGGAAAAACAAAGGCGGAGCTGAGAGGCCCATCAGCCTGACTATGAAGCCACCCCAGCGAGGCGGGCTTGGCCGGGCCGGGCCAGACCCGCGGTGGGGGGAGTATTCTTAATGTAATATAAAAATGAGGATATGCTTGTTAGAGTCTTTTTAGTGTAGCACACAGATGGCCTATAAGGAAATGCTTTTTAATTTAATACAAAAACATGAGCCAGGGTTTTTTTAGCATAACACCCAAGCGCTTAATTGAATACATAATCTCCCTCCATTTTCTTGCTCCATTAACA
The DNA here is from genome assembly GCA_022829145.1 of Albula goreensis. NCBI lineage: Eukaryota > Metazoa > Chordata > Actinopteri > Albuliformes > Albulidae > Albula > Albula goreensis. The sequence goes on from CM040762.1 coordinate 12,224,546, forward strand.
ATTTTGCCCTCATTCGCTGTTTGTGTGTTGCATTAAAAAGGACTTTGTGTAATAGTGTCTGTAAATGCCTATGACAGCCACAGGAAACGTAGGCGTAGTCTCAAAGGCCCGTGTGGCTGTGTGTGTGCGAGTGTGTGCGCTCAAAAATCCAACAATGTGTTCAAAGGCTACAGAAAGAAAAAACAGCAGGATTAGAAACAAACTAGAGGTTTTGACTTGCTCTGCCAGATTGTTTGTCCCGTTAGAGCTCATACTTCGGGATAAATCTTAACTACAATGTGTCAGACATCACAATGTTAAGTATTGACCAGCTGAACACTGGAGCGGTGAGTAGAGTGTTGAGGACAAGTGATGTTGGCGCACTGGAGCCGGAGAGTGGAGGCGCTCTTTCCTGATGACATCATCCACCATCGCTCGCCAAGGCGATGGATAAAAAGGGATGAAAAAAGGAAGGATGAAACAATGGATATAAAGGGTGGCTGGATCAGCCAGAGGGAGTGTGCTAAAGTCCCTAAATGGAGAGGAGGCAATAGTAGCCAAGCCACGCTCCAGCTCCACACCACCGCCTCTGCCGTCCTCCTCCCCCCCCCTACCCAGCTGGCGATGATGTGCAGTCCAGGCTTAGGAAGCCATGCTTTGGGAGGGGACGGCCCTTTGGTGCATTAGCATATTAGCATATTAGTGTACAGAGTGCTTCTGACACTTTTGAAGCCAGAAACATGTGCGCCTGCTTTAAGACATACGTTCTCATATGCTGCAAACCATGGAAACACAATAAATACACTCAAATCCACAACAACCCCCTCTGTCCATCCCTTTCCTCCCCTCTCTCTTTCTCAAGCATTCTCTCCTGTCTTTCATTTCTTCTCACTCCCACTCAGCCTCTTTTAATCTTACATTATTTATTTCACTCTCTCCCTTTCTGCTTTGCTATCCCTATCTGTCTCTCTGTTTTCCACCCCCCTCTTGTGCAGGTGTCTGGCTGTTGGGGGTAAAAGTTAGAGATTGTGGGAAAAGGGGGCTGGGCCGTGCTGCTCGGTGGCGGGTATCGATGGTGGAGATAAGAGGCAGGATCAACCTTGGCTGCTCGGGAACGAGAGGAGCAGCAGTGTGAGAACTTCCTGCTCGTGTGGCAGAGGTCACCATGGGAACTCTCTCCGGTAGAACACCGCTTGCGCTCGCGCTGCACACGCCGGCAGCAATCTGCAGCCCCTGGAATGTTCTCAACGCAACCCTCCCGGGTGAGCGTGGGAATTGAGGCGAGCAAAAGAGAGGCAGAGATTGAGGGAGAGAGAGGAAGACAGAGATGACCATGTGAACAGGGACACTGATATCAAGACGGTCTGTCCCTGATCTTCCTCTCACTATCTCTCTGTCTATAACACATGCACCCAGACACACACATAGAAACTCTGTGAGGTCAGGGTGAGGGAGCCTTAGATATGTATGATATTAATAAATGATATAAGTAAAACAGGGGTTACAATGAGTAGTGACACCGAACCAAGGGGAGAGGTGCAATATTTTTACAATCAATCTAATAATGCAGGAGGAATGACAGGAGACAACAAGTAAATTAAAGGTTGTTTCAGGTCTACCTCACCTTTACAACAACAAAATAAGGAGGAAATGTTGCACAGGTAAAAATGTAAAGGATGTGGCATAGGTTGACTTTTCAGTTGATTCTGCTGACAGGATTACTTTTGGTCTCAAATTAAAATAAGATGTAGAGGCCCAAGTACAGAGAAAGTGAAGAGAAGAGCAACAAGACAAGTGTCAGACAGACAGACAGACAGACAGACAGACAGACAGACAGCAGTAAAAAGAGGCTGGACTGGGATTAAATCTATTGGTAGTGAAAATTGAGACATTTCCACATTCAGTTCTGTGAGCTGAAACAGAGGTCAGAGGTCAAAATTAGTTCAAAGCAAATTTCACGCTGACATCAGGAATGATTTCTTAATTCCTAATTATCGATGAAGGGCTTAACTTCCTAGGAAATGGAAAAAAAAAAGGCTGTGATTGTGAAAGACAACAGACTATACACTGATAGAGGTTGACCATTCTATGATAACTTAGCTGACAGCATATTAAAATGATGAGCTAATGTTAGTTCTATGGCCTACTTTCAAAAGTTTCCCAAGAAAAACAAAAAAAATAGCCGTACATGCACACAGACATGAATACACAAAGACAAACACACACACACACACACACACACACACACACACACACACACACACACACACACACACACACACACATCAGACACACACACATACTCTTACACATCGATCAAAAATAGCAGTACATACAGGCATACGTGCACACACAAAGACAAACACACACACGCACACACACACACACACACACACACACGCACACACACACACACACACACACACACACACACACACACACACACACACACACACACACACACACACACACTCAGAACTTCCCAGAGGACATCGTTCTTTGGGACTAACTGCTTGTATAAACAGCAGAGGTTAAAAGCCGCTTCGGGCAGTCCTATTATTTTGGTGGCGAATGGAAAAAATGTGCCCCCCGCCTGCCCCGCTCTGCTGTGGCCTCTGGAGATAGATGCATAAAGGTTCTGATTGGGGGGCAATGTGAAAAGTCACTTTATGAAGAAAAACAGGGTTAAAAAGAGCAGAGGAAGCAGAAGCAGCTTTTTCCCACACTTCGGCACAGTTGAGTGCTCCCACAGCCGGGCTTCGGACGGGGCGACCACTCCCACAACCGCCTCTGACCGAGTGAACGCTCTCACATCCATTCTTTCAACCGAGTGACCATTCTCACAACCATGCTTTTGACCATGACACTGCTCTCACAGCTGTGCTGTTGACTGAGTGGCGGTTCTCAAAACCGTGCTTACGGCCGGGAGAAGGTACTTGTGACCATATTCCTGACTGAACGACTGCTCAGAAAACTCTGCTGGAGCTTGTGCTGGGGCGATGGTTCTCAGAGCCTTGCTTAGGTGCATACTTCTCTGCTCACCCCACGCACAGAGTGGGAATATGCAAGCCAGCCATGCAGATCTGAGATGGTAATCAAATCAGATGAGCAAGGCAGACAGTCCACTCGCTCCGGGCTGTGTGAGAGATGATACTGGAGCACTCGGGCCTTGTTTGTTGGATGCGTTCTCTGTGCAATAAATCCCATGTGTTTCCCTGGGCCCTGGCAGGGCTGCATTCTCATGCTGCTGGAAACAGAGCAGCTCTGATGGCTTCCAGACACAACAGCACGGTCCTCAGAAAGAGACGCTCCATTGTTTCAACTCTTCAGTGCAGACAAGACCTTCAGACATGCCACTGTTTCTGCACTGCGGCACAGACTAGGAACTTTAGACAATCCAGAGATTCTGCTTTATAGCACAGCGAGGACACTTAGAGATACTCCACCGTTTAAACTATAAAACGTAGGGAGGGGCCATTGTAATATACCGTTTATAGACTACAGTATAGGCGCATAGCCAAGGAGCCCTAGATATACATCACTGTTTATATGCTATGAAAGGCAAAGCCTTTTCGATGACTGACTATGATGTCTGATTACTGTGCTAAATTACACTTTATAATGTGTTCTGTGTGAAAAGAACATTTCGTTTTTTAAACATGTGAATGTTCTTTAGCATTTCCAGGAATTATTTTGTTCATTATGAGGTACAATCACTTGGAATTAATGTGAAGGATTGTGGTGTGCTTGTAAAAACTCTTTTGCTCTCCTTTTTGCAGACTGGTTCCCCTATGTATTTCACAATCAAAAGCGGGGGAGGCAGACAGGGGTGAAGGGGACCAGGGTCCTTGCAGGGCAGTGACAGGTGTGTTTTTAGGGCCCCCTCCTCCTCCATCCCCCTCCTGGCATGGATGATTCCTCACAATAGGGTAGTCCTGTGCCAGCATGTCCTCATAGGGTGCAAAGCCACCCTCTCCCCCAAAATCCCTCACTACCTCATCCCTCTCACTCACCAGCTCTGGCCAAACACAACCCCCCGGCCCATGAGCACCAGGTGCGCTGATGTTCCATGGGCCAATGGGGTGGAGGCCCAGCGTTGTGGTCTGAGTGAGATGGCCCAGCCGCTGGGGCTGGGTTTCAGTGCGAGGCGTCCCCTTTCTGCTGCAGCTGCTAGAAGCTTCACTTTGACGTTTTGTTTTGGTTATGAAAGTGCTTTGAACTGGGGCTCTGGGGGTGGCGACCCCCGTGTGAGAAGGGGTAGAGGGGAGCTGAGCTCTGGATGGATTTACGTGCAGTTTGCACAGTGATTTCATGCTTTCTTGCATGCTGCCACTTTCAGCTCTGACTGTAACATTAAGGCTAGAAGTACAACTTTCTGTGTGTGAAACTACACACACAGACACACACACTCGTGCAGGCGCACATGCACACACAAGCACTGACAAACACATACATCCTGCAACCACATCACAGCCAAGTTTCTTGCGACTACGGGGTGAAACAACTCCCTTGCATGCACACACACAAACATGTAATAAATACATACATAGAAGCGCAAGCACGGTGCATACACACACCCGCACAGCCATTCACATACACACTCAGTCTGTGAGAGAATGTGTGCTCTGCAGTAGTTTGGTGTAATTAGTCCTGCAGTCATACATGTGGTGCAGTTTGTAGACTGGGTTTCTCTGTTTCCTGCCTATTCAGTCTGTGTGTTTGTTTCCCAATGGTGACAGAATGAATCAGCTCAAAGTAAATAAGCATTCCTGACTTTCAACAAACCCACGACCCCCCACCCACCAAAGGACCTCAACCCCCCCAGCGCAGTGGAAGAATGACTATAATAAGCATCTTTAGATTGTAACCATACGCTGTCCGCCCCCACTGCAGTAAACATGGACGACCATTAAACATCCCTCCCCTCCAGGAAGAGCAGTGATTCCCAGCCGCTCTCCCAGGTCATTCCCATTCCCACTGACTGAGAGGGTGAGAGAGGTAGAGAGGGCAGAACAAACAGACTATTGAAGCAGCACTGTGGACCATCAGAGCAGCATTCAACCTGATTGCTTCCTAACGACCATAGATCCAGTTGCCATAAATGCCACACCCAGTTTTAGCTCATAGTAAGGGGGCAGTGGTTCAGAGCAGCAGTGGGGAACAGTGGTCAGAGCAGCAGTGTGGGGCAGTGGTTCAGAGCAGCAGTGTGGGGCAGTGGTTCAGAGAAGCTGTGTAGAGCAGTGGACAGAGCAGCAGTATGGAGCAGTGGACCAGCGCAGCAGTTTGTAGAGGTGGTTCGAGCAGATATAGGTGGTGTTCGGAATACACTGTACCAGACATGGACTCCCTGGTGAACCACAAACACTTTGGAACCACATTCTACACCTGTGAACCACAAACACACATACACACAAACACACACACACTCCCGTGTACTCCTCATACCTTGGAAAAACACACACATACACATACAAATTAACACAGACACTCCTCTTTACTACTCACACCTGTGAAGAGCGCACACATACGTGCACACACTCACACAGATGACCAGAGGGAGATGTAGCTGGTTTGGTGGCTGGAAAGACAGAAAGAAGATCACCCCCTCTCTAACTCAAGAGAGACTGTAAGCAGACATTTTGCAAGTCTCTTATTATTGGACAAACTTTAAAGATAAATACATAAATATGGCCCCCTTCCCCCATGCATTCTTTTTGCTAGCGTGGGAGAAGTGAAAAGTCTTAAAATAGCAGTTAGTAAGACTGAAAGAATGAACGAGACATCCTGCTTTTCTCCATACATGGAACTGCCATCCCACCAAAGCAGCCACATAGATCTTTATTGTGGCTTCCGCCTCTTTTCTCGTCACTGCTTCATCCCCCTTTAATGGGGCTCACACACACACACACACACACAAACTCACACACATGCATACCAAGACATAAAGACCCATGTCTGCTAAAACAGACACACACATACACGCAGTCAAATGGACACACACACATACAGTACCAGTCAAAAATTTGGACACACTTTCTCATTGAAGTAGATGGGAAAGTGTGTCCAAACTTTTGACTGGTACTGTACAGCTATGCTCAAAGAGTTACACACACACATATGTATGTGCACACACACACTCAAACACACAACTTTCCAAACACAGAAGCATACAGACCTGCACACTTCTGAGTGTATGCATAGGCACACTCACTCTCACACACAGGCACAGAGGCTCGTACAGCCAAACACTCTGAAATTGACATAAATGGTCACAAAAGCACACACAAACACACACTTCAACTCAAAAACAGGCTCACACACGCCCGCATGAACACACACACACTCCCGCAGTGTGGCGGAGATTGCAAAATAATCCTGGAAAGATGTAAAGATGTGGGAACGGCAGGGGAGCCCTGTCTCTGGCTGAGGCTGGATGGTGAAATCAAACCCAGATCTCCCACAGGTCCTCACTTTGACAGCTGCAGGTCTGTGCCAACACCTCTGCATGCCAAAGGATACTCAAAACCGCCAATGCTGCGCCGTCCCAACTGACAGCATTTTTATGCCAAAGAGGCTCTGCTCTGGAAGCTCAGATACTGCTCAGATGCAGGGAGAGAGTGGCTGTGACCAAACTGATCTTGCGGTTTCTTCTTTGCGTGTGTGTGTGTGTGTGTGTGTGTGTGTGTGTGTGTGTGTGTGTGTGTGCGTGAGTATTTGAGAGAGAGTGTGTGTGTGTATTTGTGGTTGAGTGTTTGAGTCCCCTTTACCTCCGTTTGCCTCTCCTGCTGTAATTTGTGACAATGTGTGTATGAGTCCATGGGACCAATGGTGTGACTTTCCTTTGAATGTTTGAGGAGTCTCTGCATACAGCTATATCATTCTTCACATTCGCAATCAAGTAACTTGTGGCATGGTTATCAGGGAGGTCATGTCCCCCATTGCCCCTGCAAATTATGCCTATGTAAGAGAGGGAATATATGTATGTGTGAGTAAATGTATGAGAATGTGTGTGTGTATGTGTGTTTATGTTTGTGTCAGACAATCAAAGGGAAAGAGACTGACATAACAATCAGACCTGTATTTCAAAAGAACTCCAGACCAGGTGAGCAGTGATGCTGGAAAAGAGCATGTCAGGGTGTGATTGACAGTGAGAGGTGGGCGGGGTCAGTTTGTTTGGGATACTGAGAAATGGGAAAAGTCTGTTTGTACTCAACAGTGGGAAGTGGGTGGGGTCGGTGCATGAGTGGCAGTGAAAAGTGGGTGATTTCAGTGCATGCACGACTGAGAGTAGAGGGTGGGGTCAGCGCGTGCATGACGATGAGAGATGGGTAGGGTAGTTGCATGAGTGGCAGCAAGCACTGGCGAAGGACGGCGGCAGGTTTTTCTGGATCGACGGCGTAGAGAGTCAGGCCACGGCTTGCTTTCCCAGCTCTTCCCAAACCCTGGGAACCAAGTCGTGTAAACGAGGAGCCGTTCCCATCCACTCATCTGTTTATTATTCTCCAGTGGGGACTTGTCATGCATGGGGGTGCTTGAGGGTTTCATCAGTAACGCAACATCCCCCAGCCTCAGAGGCACACAGAGATATGTTCAATATGAACCTGAGCATTTCCAAACATTGAAGAGCCAAGAGGGAATACCTCCTCACTGGTTAGTGTAGTTTTCATAAAACTCACGGGAGACTTCTAGCCAGATAAAAATGATTATTTCAACTGTAGGAAAAGGGCCAAAGAAGGCTAAGAAAATAAACTATATTAAACAGCAGACATGGACACCATGAGGGAAAAGTAATACGACAGTAATGGAAGAGTAAAGAGGCAGCAGTTGGACAGGAAGACAGTAATGGGAGCAGAGGATAATAATGAGGAAGAAACAGGACAGTGACACTATCATGACGCAGTGAGACAGCACTGAAACACACAAACATGAGTCAAATCCATTTTCAAAACTACAACTGTACATTGGATTCATTCTTGTTCTCCTTTATGCTAATTTCATATACAGCGAAAGAGTAATCCTCATCCTACCATTCTCTAAGTATAATTACACATGCCTGTATTTATGTACATGAGTACACAGGCATTGTGGTTGAGTTCCTGGATAGCAGTGTATGTAGCCTGACATTGTGTATTTCCATAGTAGCAGGGCTATCGGTGGAGGAACGCTCTGAAGAAGCAGAGCTTCTGTGCTTCGGTTCTTGCTCCGTGGTGGGAGAGCTGAACAGAGCGCCTGTGTTCTGAGCAGAGGTGTGGGGGTGGGGCTGTGGTGTCAGGGCGGGGTCCCCCAGGTCAGGGGGAGTGGGCGCTCCATGCCTCTGACCCCCGACCTGCCCGAGGTGCCCCTGCCAGCGTTCATGCCCTGGGGCAGAGCTCCAGCGCTGGGAAAGAGGTGGCCTACATGGCCCCCCCAACATTCCCCACTGCCCTGCTCCCACACAACTTCCATTATTCTCCCTCATCGCTCCCACCAAATCCCCAAAATATGACTTCCATCTCTGTTTGGAAGGACCCAAGCACTGCTCTCTCTGTGCTTCTGGGAGCACAAAAGCTGCCAGGTTACTTGGTGCTGATGACTGTTTGTTACAGGGGAACAGAATTTATGTTCCTCCAAAAGCAACATGAAAGATCTGATAGATTTTGAAACCACTCAAGTAACTGTGAAAAAGATTGGAAGAGTGTCAAGCTGTAGGAAGTAGGGAAAAACTTCCTCGGGAGGAACAGCCAATAGGAACAATCATGATGTCATATCCCAGACATGGAAAAACTGCCACAGGAAAGAGGAAGAGTGATTGCAACTCAAAGCTCTTCCACAGGGGGCCCTAACAATAAAATTAGGAAGCAGGTGCCCCCTATGGTGCAAACATTTCTTCTAGATGTTGACAACACCCTCCATGCATGCTGCTAAATGGACCCAAGAGTGGTTTCAAGACCACCAAGGTGAAGACAAACATGCCCCATGGCCACCCCAACCATCAGTTTGAGAAATCATTGAGCTTGTAAGTTCTGGAAAGTTCTGGAATATTCTTTTGGTTGTAAGATAAATGTCCACCTTCTTCAACTGACAAAGAATGGGAGATTTTCCTTCTTGAATGATGATCACAGGTCATAGCAGAAACTATTTAAAACACATATAACAGAACAGAATGATATAACATTGACTTTGACATGAAGACAGTGCTGAAACAGATAACAGACACGGATGAAAAAGTGGATACAAAAAGATGCATTATTGTTGATGTTAATGTATTTCACTAATTACCTCACACCTTTACAGATATGATTGTAGTGTGTTTATTTGTTCATTTATTTATTTGTAACACATCGGAATCAGCTGGTTCTTTTTTATATGACTACTGGAAACACTAGTACTTGGGCCGAGATAAGTTTCTCTAAGGAGACAATGAAGTTTATCCCATCCTATCCAAAATGTCCTCTGTCAGGGGTGGAGAGTGACAGAGCTGCAGTTTGAGCCAAGGACATTTAAACATTTATATATAATACCAAAACTGGCTATGGTCTTGGAAACATCTATTTACTTCTGTGCTCAAATTCAGATTCTTCTCCTATGCGGCTGATCTAGATCTACTCGGCCACCATGAACAAGGGCTATAGCTGAACCTAGACCCACTGGATGAATACTGTCAGAACTGGTCTTTGGCAGTAAAAAAAAGCAAAACAAATTATTTTATATTTGAAAAAAGCTCTAGATGTCATTGAAACACATATTACTTAACCACAGCATACTGGCACAGCACACATGCAACACAATTAGTTATAAATATTAGAAAAACAGTCTTGTAATTGATTATAAGCTATTGCATTCTGTGGCATTGGAATGCGGGATCTGTTGGCAGATGCATATTTTTGTAAATAAGAATAAAGAACAAAAGAACCCCTGCATGCAGAGTTCTGTAAACACATCAGACAAGTTCAAAGGAAAGAACGCACAATGCATGCATGACAGAGTTAGACCAACAGCCACTCCTAATTTACATAAAAAAAAAGCAATAAAACTGTAGATCCATTTAACAAAGAGCAACCTGCACTCCCATTCTTCTAAATCCCTGCAATGCAAAGAGATGAGTTGAGAAAAGAGGCTCCTTGGCCAGCTGGTGCTGAGGCTGACGCATGCTATCAAACAACATGCTCTGGAAAGGACAGTAAGCAACACAAACAACATTACATCACCCACCAGCATACTCAAACAACAACTACAAAGCAAGCTGGCATCTGGCCCGAACCGGGAACGATAGATCAGACCATAATTACAATGTTCAACAACAAAATCATTGAGAAATCACATACTTAGTCAGCACAGGCTGTCTATGGAACAGTATGTCTTTGTCAAGAGGTAGAGGCACAGCCACTTGCAATAACCTGAGGTTCAAAAAGTGACACAAATAATTATTATAAAGAACAATAAAAGAAGGGCCAATTAATCTACAGTATGTTCTTTCTAAAAATTGAAATGTATATTTTGCTTACTGTCCTATTGCTGCCTTTTAAACAACCTAAAATGAGCCAATTAT
>CM040762.1:12837552-13087552 GCA_022829145.1 Albula goreensis
CTCACACTGGGGGAGAAGCAGAAAGCTGACTAAGGTCCCATTTAGACATAATGCTGTATTTTAACCCAAGCATGACAAAAATAAATAGCTTTGCAGTACTAATTCATTTACCAAAATCACTTAAGGTGGAGTGTGTGCAAAAAGGGCAGCAAATTTATAGATCAACTAGAAACCCAAGTTCTTAGGTGCTGGGTGGATGGAATTTGCGTGATATTCATGTGAAATCTGCCTAAAGCTGAAATACCAGCACGTAATTGTTAAAAACAGGCCCCAATAATGTCCATAGGGAGTAAGCTACTTCCAGAAAGAGCATGATGTCTGTCTTCCAGGAGATCTGTTTATCACTCAGTTAAAGGAAATGCCACTTGGCAAACCCGTTCTGGCTGCATCAGCCACTCACACTGTTGTGCAAACAGTCCGTAATTTTGCCAACATACTGTTGACCACTGAATTAACACTAAATCATGCCCAGTGCTATTTAGGGACAGAATGATATTGTGGTAAACATTGAATGTACAAATATGGGAAGGGGCAGGTGTTGGTTTTCCATCAGCAGAGTGAGAGAAATCTGTTAGAGCCAATGTTATATGATCAGTCACAGTGTATATGTCATTACACTGCTAGTGCAGTACTTAACTTCATCACAGAGCGTTGTGGCTTCCAGTGCAAACTGAATCAGCAGACCCAGAGTTAAATAAATAAAGAAATTGATAATTTTCTCTAACATTAGGAAAAAGCGTGGATGAAACAACCTGGAGTATAAACTTGACATGTAGCATATGATAAAATGTAAGAGACTGACAAATGAAAATAAACATTTTGAGAAAACAAAGATGGGCTCATTCAGTTTACTCTGGATTTATAGCCTCCAGATTATTCCTCGTTTGCTCTTTCATTTTAGGAGGAACTGAAGAAAGACCTGAGCCCACTTAAAAAGAACTTGCGCTTACTCTATGAGGCCAAGCAGCATTGTGAGGACACTACCATACACATCAAGGTAATGATACAGAACACAGCACAACACAGAAAACACTATCCTATACAGATCTGCAATCATTATAAATTAAATCATTTGATTTATTCATTACAGTAGGTGCCTTAATATACTATAATATACCATTTGGAATGTGCTTGAAAAGTCAATACAATACAGTATAATTTTATTTATCAATGAATTAACTTTATTCATAAATAAAAAATAAAGGCCAATTAATTCCTCAAAGCTTAACTAGTTGCCACAGGCTCACATCCTGCACCCAGAAGACCTCTGTCTATGCTACTACCTGTTCTAGCCAATATGTCACTATTTATCATTTGCTTTTTCTATGTGTAGTCGAAATACCTTTGTGTTCACACTTTCCGGTACACTGACGGTGAGTGAATTTTTTTCTTTCCCGGGTGGCCCTCATAGAGAACAACCTGGGAAAGGGAGATTTTTTCTAACCCAGAAACCCTAATCCTAAACCCCCTAACCCTAGAACCCCTAATCCTAGAATCCCTAACCTTAGAAACCCTAACCCTAAAAACTCTAAACCTAGAAACCCTAATCCTACAGAATTTAACCCTAGATCTTGAAACCCTAACCCTAGAAACCCTAATCCTTGAAATTCTTAATCTAACCATAGACACCCTAACTCTTGAAACCCAAACCCTAACTCTAGAAACCTTAACCCTAGAAACCCTTATCCTAAAAACCCTAACCCTAGAAACCCTAATCCTAGAGAACCTAAACCTAGAGAACCTAAGCATAATACTAGAAACCATAACCCTAGAACTCTAATCCTGTGAACCCTAATCATAACCCTAGAAACCCTAACTCAATATCAACTCTAACCCTAACCCAACAATGAAAAATTGACTAAGATTTAAACAAATGCACACAGGAATTCGACACAGGGGGCACTAAATTCTGCCTAGTTAAAGCCTTCAGTGCACTGAAGGTGAGCACATGTTTTTCTTTCCCAGGCAGCCCTCACCTAGGAAAACCTGGGAAAGAGAGATTTTTTCTAATTTGACTTTTTAATGATGATGATATCACAGCTCACAATGAAGAGCTTCCAAATGAGGCATGCACAAAACAGGAAGGGGTCTGAGTTCAGAGGTTCTGCCCCTCTCTGTGTGACAGAGCCAAGTGCAGCGAACAGAGCAGCGCATGAAGGAGGTATTTGAGCAGCTCCACGCCTTCTTGCGGGCAGAGGAGGCAGCCAGGATATCGGCACTGCAAGAGGAACAGGAGAGGAAGAGGCTGCTGGTGAAGAGGAGGACGGAGACCATCACCCGTGAGATCCTGTCCCTGTCCCACGCCGTCATTGCTGTTGACAACGAGATCGCTACCAATGATGCCCTCTTCCTTCGGGTGAGAAGGGTGTAGTTTCTACTACTTAACAATGACACGTATTGAGAGGATATTTCATTTTTTGAGTTGTTGAAAAGTGTTAGACAATGACATTTTCTCTTTTGCCAGAACTACAAGAACACCAAAAAAAGGTATGTAAGCAATAGTACGCGCATATCAGCACTGACATCTTAATCCAAACACACCAGTTTGATTTCAACCATATCCCCACTAACATCTGAATCCAAACACATGCCATTTTGAATCCAAAGATATATCAGTTCTGACATCTGAAACCAAACACACACCAGTTTGAGTCCAAAGCCATATCAACACTAACTCCTGGCTTCATGCACACATCATTTTTAATCAAAACCTGCAGCAGCACTGACCTTAACTCCTGTAATTGCAGGGCCCAGTGCTCTGTGCAGGATATGGATCAGATTCCTGGGGCTCTTATCGATGTGGCAAAACACCTGGGCAATCTGAAGTACAGAGTCTGGGAGAAGATGCTGGGGACCATTCAATACAGTGAGCTCTGATGTTATTAATCTGTAGTACATGGGTGCAATTGAAGCTGCAGGTTCAAATCTCATAGGAGGCACAGCCACTGCACCTTATTGGCACTTAACCTCAACTATTTTGGTAGGAAGCCAGTGTCACTTATGCTTTGTAAATCAGAATAAATGAAACCTTTGATGATGCCAGATCTGTGTGCCAGTCCAGGATGAGCATTTTTACAAAGAAGATAAATGATTATTGCAGGTAATGTAGGTATATGAGAATTACTACTAATGATGTTACTGAACACCTTTCCCAACTCCATAACACCTTTCCCAACCCCCTTTCTTGAATCCTCCAGCCCCTGTGACTCTGGACCCAAACACGGCCTATGCCTGGCTCTCTCTGTCTGGTGACCTGACGAGTGTGACCAACAGTGGCTCAGTGCAGAAGGTCCCCGACAATCCAGAGCGTTTTGACCACTTTGTGTTTGTTCTGGGCTCAGAGGGCTTTGACTCGGGCCGCCATGCCTGGGAGGTGGATGTCGGGGACAAAGAGGACTGGGTGCTAGGCGTGGTCAAGGAATCCATCAGCAGGAAGGGGCGGATCTCGGGCAGCCCAGAGGGCGGTTTCTGGACAATATCACATTGTGAGGGCGAATACATTGCCATGACAACACCGCGCATGCAGCTGGCGTTGGAGGGGCCACTGGAGAGAGTGCGGGTGCAGCTGGACTACGATGCAGGAGAGGTGGTGTTCTCCAACCCCGTCGACATGACAACCATCTACACCTTTAGCGACCGCTTCACCGAGAGAATGTTCCCATTCTTTTGCCCCGGGGCCAACATTAATGGCAACAATCCTGACCCACTCAAGATCTGCCCTGTAAAAGTGGCCGTATGGAACAGTGCCACCTGGTGACAGGGCAGATATTACATCACACACAGAGTCCATTTCATTGTAGTGTGAACAATGGAGTTCTTGACATTCCCAGTATGTGAAATAATCACCATTAATATTAAATAAATTACCTGTATGCATTAATAAGCTTGTGTATTCATTTGTGTTTGTTAATTTACCTGATTCTGTTGCCCTTGGTCACAAAGCAGAAGATGCAAGACATCCCAGGTAGTCATCAAAATCGCATGGTAATAATCAGCTGTATATTCCACAATTCAAAAAGGGTGATCTAAGCACTTAAGAACCATGTCAAATTAAATTAGTGCAACCAATGCTATAGGGGAAATCAAAACATATATAATAACATTTACAAAATAAGGCAAATGAGAAAGAGTTACAGAGAATTAAAGGCTAGTTTAAAGATAGACTGAGAAGAGTCTGTCTCAGCCCTAAAAAATGTCAACCATTATCAACCTCAGGAGTGACATTCCAGCTAGCAGGCATGCAGGGGCTCGAGGGTGACACTTCATCAGCACAGCTGTTGCACAGATGTAGCACAGATCTGCAGTATGCTGGCAGGCTGACAGCAGTGGCAGCAGTGGGCCTCCTGTGAGCCTCTGGATGCATGCTAGCTGGTATAAGTGCAAAACATGAAACAGATCAGCTTACATCACAACAGCAAACACACTGCAGGACATTGATTCATAACAGTAGATATCACCCTGGGTGTGGAGAGCTGAGATATCAGGATCTTGCAATAGATATGCAGATTGACAAACTGAATTTTAAGTTAGCAACAGATTATGATAATGATTCTGCAGTTTGTAAAGCAGCAACATGCTTTTTCCACCACTAGGGGGCAGTGAGGTAAAGCAATATTGGGCAAGAAACTAATTTCAACCCCAGTTTCAAAATAAAAATGCTATACAATGATTTTAAATAATTTGATATGAGTGTTGTGGAACAAACCTGGCATGCCATAGTCTGGGGTTCCCCAAGACCAATGTTGGGAATGCCTGTCTTTGATTAATACTGCTTAGATGGTTGGTTGCCTTTTAAATTGGTAAACAATTGACAGTAAAAGAGTATTTTAGTATGTGGTCAGTCAGATACAATTTTCAATAAACTCAGTGTGTTAGAATGTCCAATGTCCTGTAAGTCAGTTGTGCCAGGAAGCAACTCCCTATGTTAGTGTGTTATTTACTGTATGTAATACATTGTGCAAAATATATCATTACAATAATGCATAATTGCTGTTATTATTTGTTGAAATAGATCTAGGAGCCCAGAATATGTGACCCTGTGGGTGTCAATGGGGTGTGTGCTCTTTACCTTACGGAGTGGAATCACTGTAATGGAAGAGGCACACTTTGGCTACAGTTGCCATGGAAGCTAATGTAGACACTCCAGTGAGGCCATTGGCCAAGGTTGCAGCATATTGAAGCATCAGCTGCTGAACTAACACACATAACATGAATCAGACATTACAAACATAGCACCTGGTCCTAGCAGACAGACCAAGACAACATATTACATAACACCTGACCCAAGACATACAAACACATATATTGCAAACATAACAACCATAACTCTTGATCTGAGAGACTGAGAGCAACATAACATATTGCAAACATTAGTTCTCATCCAATAGATAGAGATGGGGACAATATACGAGGTGTGACAATTAAATAACAAGACTGGGCTTATGTAAGTCCAACCACAGTGTGCATGTGCAAGCATAAACAATCCCTGAAAGTTTCAATCCGCTCTCGTCTTCAGTTCGCTGCTACGCATCGCTGGAAGTAGATGTGTTTTTCTTGAGCATTAGTGTCATTATTTAACAGCCACACCTCGTATTCTAGGCATAAAAACATAATTAGTAATATAAGGGATGGACTGGGAATGTAACATTTTACAAACATAACTCCTGACCCAAGGGATAGGGATAGACATAACATATTAGAAACATAACAAAGTGAATTAATGACCCATGAGGCCGAGACAGACATAACATATTACAAACATAACTCCTGACCTTAGACAAAGAGACCGCAATAACAATTACAAACAACTTCTGACCCAAGTGACAGAGGTAACATATTACAAGCATAAACATAATTTCTTAATTTAATTGAGAGAAAGATAAACAGACTGAGACACAGACTGAGAAACAGAAGCAGCAAAAGGAATAACTCATCTATGAAAGAAATAGTTGTTACACCAATAGTTATCACATTTTAAAATGAATTAAAATAGGCATATACACAAAGGACAATATGTGTGTGGTTTACTCAGTTAATGCTGCCAATCATTTTACAATAAGCTAAAATGTTACACATTTTTGAATTGTTACATTTCATGGGGGGTTAGCATCAATAAATTAATCATTAAAGTAATCAACTTGAAATTTGAAAAATCTGTAATTACCAAAGTGACCCAATAACCCTTCAATGGAAATTGATTCAATTGATAAAGAATAAATGACTTTACAAACATGCCAGTACTTCTCCAGATAATGGCCTGAAAACCAAACGCCCAAATTAGCTTGGTGAAATATAATTTGCTCTGTGTGTGCGAGGGTTGGCTTTCTGGTGCTCCAGTGTTTTGTGTATTGCAAAAGAGCATTGTGCATAATACATTAATAAGAAAATACAGTATGGTATATAATAAGTTACTAACTCATCTATCCCATAACACAGATAGAGACATTAACAACAGCTGGTTTGCTTAATTTTTTAATATATACATATGTTCATCTTTTCCACAACCTCATTTGCTTCTGTCCATTGTACAGTGAGGAGACAGACACACAGAAGAGCAGCAGAAGAGCAGTTTTCCCAGAGACACTCTGTGCCTCCCTCAAGCAGCTCAGCCCCCTGTTTCGTCTCTATTCGTCACACACAAGTTCCATTCACATGGCTTTATCTTCATTACTGAGCTCTTGTCAAGTTCAGACTCAGCACTTACAAACAAAACCTGAAACTGTCCCTTCATAAAACCATTTGGCAACGTGTTCTTTTGGCAGTCAAATAATCATGGCAGTGATTAGCTTTAATGCATGCACATCACGTGCATACACACACACACACACACATGCATGCACACGCAGGCATGCATGCAAGCACACACTCACACATATACAAACACATGTATGCACCTGCACACACACATACACACACACACACACACACACTCATAAACAAGCACAGACAGGCATTCATGCATACGCGCACACACACACACACGCACACACACGCAGGTATGCAAACATACCGACAGATACATGCACCAACAAGCATGCATACACACACTGTGACATGAACACACAGAGAAACAGACACACACAAACTGAACAGATCATTGCAAAATAGTGGTAAACACATTCATGCCTGTGAAACTCAAATAAATGGGCTTGCTATTTTTTGTGCAGAATAAAATGAGAGATGATGCCCTCTCCTCATGGTCATCTCATCATGGTCAATCCATCACTCATCCCTGTCGGCCTTCTCTCCTTTTCCTCCTCCTCTCAGTCCTCTTCACATTTTTATTCATTGTTGTTTGTGGTGTTTCATAGCTCAGCTCACAGATGCGTGTCAAACCGCATCCCCCCACTGGACTTCTGGTTGACGCCACCGCCAGACACAACAGACAGCGGGTCGGGCCGAACCAGGTACCTACAGGGGGGTGGTGGGGGGATGGGAGAAGGGGCAGGGGTCACACATCACAAACAACAAAAATCACAATCAGATAAATGTTCATTCACTCCCATCCACACACACATACAAATATGTGTACACACAGCACACACACATGCACACATATGATAACATTAAGCAACAGGAAATGATGCTGCTGCAGCACTAAGCTCAGGAAACTGGTTAAACTGACCCTCAGAAAACACTGCAGTATGTCAGGACTCCAGGACTCAATGCCCTCTACAACAGGAATGCCTTTAAAACTTGTCTTCTCTCTCTAATATTTCCAGCCAATGACACTAATAGCAGGTCACGGTGACATGACATGGCTGTGAGTAGAAGGCTCTAACACAATCTTTCAGGATGGGCTCTGTCTCAGAGACTCTTGGAACCTTGGCTGTTTGGTGGCTTATGTTGCTAGGACACTGCTCCAGTACGTGATGGACCAAATGGTCTGGAGCTGAACTGTGCCAGGGCTGACCATGCAGCCCCACAGACCGGCACCTTGTACAGGGTGGGAGGATATCACTCAAAAGGTGTGGCCTCATCAACTCATGCAAGAGTGACCCCTGTGCTCATTCTGGAGCTAGCTGTGTGTCTCCACCTTCAGTGCATTGACCAAGCTCAGCTGGTGGAAACCAGACTGAAAGATCTGAAGGAGACGTCTGGCTAACTCTTAATCTCCTATTTCCAGGGTTCAGTTGATTGTGCCCCTCCAGGCTGGCCCCGGAGTGTAAGTCTGTCATGCAGTTTATCCTGAGCTAAAAGGACCCATATTAGTCCTGTGGTACTTTTTAAAGGGCGTATTGTTTGATGAAAAGCAGTGGTACAATAACAACATGTACTCACACAACATCGTGCAGCTCCAGTCGGGTGTCGGGGGAGGGGTTGATGAGGATATAGGACAGCGTGTTGCCCTGGTCT
Source organism: Albula goreensis (assembly GCA_022829145.1). NCBI lineage: Eukaryota > Metazoa > Chordata > Actinopteri > Albuliformes > Albulidae > Albula > Albula goreensis. The sequence continues at coordinate 12,845,908 of CM040762.1, forward strand.
GTCACCCCATCTGACACAAGAACCACAACAAGCGACACAGGAAGTACAACATAAGACACAGCAAGTACAACATGCAGGAGAGTATGACAGAGCAGATTTATTGATCAGAGAGAAAGAGAGAAAGATGGAGAGGGAGAGAGAAAGAAAGTGTGAGTGAAAGTAGGAAAGTGAAAGAGGAAAACCAGAAGAGATAGAAATAAAGATGAGAGAGGCAGAGAAAGGAAAATAATGGTGAACAGCACACATTATGTAAAATTCCAAACAAAACACACACAAAACTCAAGCAAAGACAAAGATGTACAGTGCAATATCACAGATGATCTTTTCCACCCTCTGTCAGACACAGTGAGGCAGTCATATTTACAGATAACAGGCAAAGAAACAATGAGTCAGACATACGTTATATGGAGCAATAATGGGAATAACCATTAATATTAACAAAACAAAAGATGCAAAAATTCTAATCTGTGTTCTCAATGACAAATACACATACATAAACATACAAACACACACATATGAACATACCCACATGCTCACACACACAAGCACATACACGCATACATACACTAGCTCTCTCCCACACATGCGCAAACACACACTCACTGTATGCGGAGGGCGAGAGGCCGAGGTGCTTCATGCGCGTGCGCACCAGAGCGTTGAGTTCCTGCCTCTCAGAGCGGCGGAACAGCGTGAGCCTCTGCTGGCTGATCCTCTCCGCTGCACTCCCTGCCCCCTTAGCCCCGCCCGAGCCCCGCCCGCCCTTGCGGCTCAGTCGTCGCGCCCACTGCATGCTCTTGCGCCGCAGCAGGGGGTGGTCGGAGGAGGAGGATGAGGGCGGAGGCTCAGAGGAGGTGGAGTTACGGTGGGGCCCTGTCCGAAAGAGGAGGGGTTCCCGCGGCTCTCGGGTGTCCTCATACTCCTCCACATTAATGGACACCTGAGACTGGGACACACCACGTAATTCAACATGTCATTCACATTTCCAACACGGCCTCATATTTTATAGTGTGAGCGCACTGAAATGCTGAGATGGATGAGAAGGGTTGGACAGCTATTACTGATTCAGGCATACCTGTAGTGTTGGTTAGACAGGTGTTTAGCTCTCATACAAGTCGTGTGCAGGATCTGTGTGTGCATGTGTGTGTGTGAGGTTGGTCGGTTACCTCTGACACAGGTAGCATGCGGGACTCAGTGCGGTAGATCCCTATAGGAATGTCCCCAGTTGAGGAGCAAAGTTTCTGGTACAGACGACCATAACTCCGGATCCACAGATCTTCCTCTGTAATCTTCATCTGAACAACACAACCAACCCCATCATCATCATCCTCACAGTCCCCTTCCCCCTCCCCTTCAACATCCTCAAAAAGACATTTTTAAAATAGGTGTGTGTACGTGCATTGATGTGTGCATGAGTGTGTATATGAGTGTTTTTGTACGCCTGTGACTCACCGTACAGAGGAACCCTGACCCCGGAGTGGAGTCCAGCCCAAGTAGCAGCCTCGTGATGGAAATCATGTAGTCCTTCACAAAGGACTGACAGACACAGACACACACACACACACACACAGAATCATTCAAGGTCATGATGTAGACATGTCCTATTGTGGTGGTTATGGGTGAGGGGGGCAAGGGTAAAAATCCAATTGTAAATTTATAGTGGATAGAGGAACAACTGTGTTTCCAGCATGCTTTGGAAGGGGTCAGAGGTCAGAGTTACCTGGTACAACAGGGTATCCAGCATGCTGACACTAAAGACCTTCCCTGCAGCAAAGGGCAGGCGGAACATGAAGACCAGATTGGAGCCCTTCTCCCTCTCCTTCTGCATGGCCGACAGGAACCAAGAGATGGGGGAAGAGGGACTGATTTCAGTGACGCACTTGCCATCACCCACAGGGAGAGTGCATTCCAAATGTACCCTTACAATCCTTAAATCTGCAATCTGGAGAATCTGGTGCAGGCTAATTCCTCATTAAAATCTTCAGAAATGTGCTGATCATGAAGTGAAAGGACTATATTTGTGTAACTGATCTCAGAACGACTTTCTGTAATGAAGGGCCTGGAATTCATGACATGGACACCTTGAATTTCATGGTAAATACTGTACATATCCAAACTCTAATCCACTTTGAACTCCCAAAAATGCCTGGGGTACCTCAGCAAGATATAATGTCTATTTCAGTAGTGAAATTCATTTATGTGCCCTGATATCACCAAGCAGTCATTCCACAGCCAGAGGGCCTGAGGAATTATGGGTACTGAGGGTCATAAAAAGGGGTAAGAGAGAGGTACAAATGCTGAAATTACAGCTTCTAAGATGATCAACTAGACAAACATTAATTAACACGGATACAGTAGACCCATTATTGCAACAGTTTGATCATCCTGTTAACCAGCATCACGCACACTCCCAGCAGAGTAGCGATGATGTTTCAGATGTATGGTAAAATAAACCATCTGACAACCCTAATACGATGGTGAATAGATGGAGAGAGTGACCACTGGTCAAAGTAACTTCAGCCTATCACTGATTGGGCGATGTGAAGTGATTGGGTGTGATGTGGCCGTGCTGGACCCACACCTTCTCCAGTTTGGACAGGGCCAGGGAGTAGTGGTCTTTGACCTTGAACTGCATGAAGCGCATGTTAGCAGGATGGGTCAGCTCTGTGATGATACTGAGAGCTGGGAACAACCTGCAAAAGAGAGAGAGAAAGGAAACAGTGTGAGGACAAACAAATACATACACACACACACACACACACACACACACACACACACACTCTCTCTCTCTTTCTTGCATACCTACACACATATACATATGCATACATGCACACACTCACTCACACGCTCAAACATACATGGGCTCAGCAATAGTGGTGCCTCTTACTGTAGTGGTTAATGAGAAGCTGCATATGGAAATGTATGTGTAAGTGTGTCTGTACACAAGCATGCACAGACCACACACATACACACACATATGAATGCTCTCATTCTCTCATTCTCATACTTGTATTGGCAGGGCAGGTGTCTAGCGTATACCTGTATAGCGTCTGCACATTGACGATGGTCTTGGCGTCTGCCATGTAGTCCTCCTCTGCGATCATGGAGCTCTCCTTATCAACCACCACCATGGTGTCCGCAAACGTCACACCGCAGCGAAGCAGACTGTCCAGACTACAGGCACATGATGGACATAGAGAGGCAGAGAGCGAGAGGGATGAAAGAAATAGGGAATATGAGAGAGGAAGGAAAGAGAGTCATAGTTACATTTTGATTGCATCATTTTTTGTTTTAACAAGCTTTTATTTTATCATTTAACCTACCAAAATACTAGACCAGAAATAAAAGGTTCCATCAAAAAAGACAAACATGAAACAATTCATGAAAAAAAATATTTTTTTACATTTTATTTTTGTGCTATGTTGTTCACTCTTACAGACTTGATGTACTTAGCTGTCCTTAGAGAAAAATTACAATTGGCCCTATAATTTCCCATCTTCCAGTAATTTGGAGCACAGGATCGAGATACACCAAAATAGCTGAAAAAATTGATCTCTATTCTCTTTTACCAACCATGCCCTACTTTCCGACTCAAATTGCTTCATTTTTCTTCTTTGGTCTGATAAGGGAATTAATATCCTTTAAAACGTCTATGGTGACGACAATCTCTGAACATTCCAAAAATTAAAATAACAATTTAATCTACCAGCCATCTCACTTTTCTTTTATTTACATTTAAGATCAACAATGAGAGCCTGTGCAGTCCACTGGGGTTCCAAACCTGAGCTTTCATTTCTTTTCTTGTGTAACGTCCTCCTGAAAGCCCCATACAAACACCTACTGCTGCCATGCAGCTGGTATAAAGATCTGCCACCACAAATTTCCCCTGGCATCAGATCAAATTAAATGGAAAAAAATCAAACCACCAAATATTTTACAATAATTTTTTATCTTACCGAGGTAAAGGATATTTATTGAATCTTGTTTCCTCTCCTACTTGTCTGTTTCATCCACAAAACCCCCATGGGTTCATTCTTCCATATGGCTTTGTGAATGTGCTCTGTTTTCTCATACTGCCAACAAGTTAGTTCCTTTGTGTCCAAGAACACTTCGTTTGAATGATGACACTGATGTAAACCTCTCTCCCCCTGAAAAATCCATACTGCTGGCAGGCCTTGCAGCTGCCAAGAAGATATTGGCTCTCCAGTACAACCTTTCACACACACTATTTATAACACACTACACTAACACTTTTCTTGAACTTATCCACATGGACTTGCTTGTTGCAATAGTCCATGTAGCTGGACAGAGGATATGCAAACTGAAGTAATGGATAAAATGTATTAAATTCAGCTGAATCTCGCAGATGCCTTTTGCATATTGAATATGTCTTGTATTGGGCTGGGTTGTGGAAGGGTACCATTTCAGGGTTGGGTTGGAGGGGGATACTGTGCAATTTTCCTGTTGCATTTCTACAAAAAAGAAATTCATAAACAAATAGATGTAACAAAACAACAAAACAAACCAAATAACATACAAAAGATAAGTAATGTATGCCACTTCCAACAGTAAGTACAGTCAATACATCCAGGTTAGGTTAATAGTGTCACCCAGGCTAACAAATCTAGACCACATTCAGCACGATCATTAAATATTTAAAATCAGCATCCTTGTTATCATCGACCTGGCAAAAACCTGATATCACCCATATTGCATAAAGCCCTGGTATAGAACTGATTAAAATACAGCATGCAAAGTTATTAACTTATTTATTTTGTTTGGTGAATTTAATTTTATACCATGCTACGATCCTGCCCAAATCCAACCAAACCAGACACGTAATTCAATAAACCAGCCCTCCTGGTAGCATAACTATATTTCAAATGAACAATTCAGAAAGAGAGAGAGAGAGAGAGAGAGAGAGAGAGAGAGAGAGAGAGAGAGAGAGAGAGAGAGAGAGAGTCAGAGAGCAAGACATACTCAAACGTGTGAAAAGCTTGCAAAGAAGGGATGTTGACCAAGGAAAATGAAAAGTATGGGGGCATAACAGGGGAAAGACAGAGAGAGGAAATGAAAGAAAGGAACAGATGATCACAGTTGCCAGAGGTGACAGTTTGGAGCTTTAGACTCTAAGCTCTTCCAATGGCTGCTGTTAGACTCTTCCCATGGCTGCTGTTTGGGTAGAATTGGATTTGGGTAATTGGGATAACCATGTAATTAAGAGCAGTGTAAACACCATCCCTGCAGGACAGCTGTCTATACAGGAGGGAAAAGGGGAGGAGAGGCAGGTCTGTGTGTGACAGGGCACCTGTAGGTAAGCAGTTTTAGGTATGGAAGACCAGCTGTAGGTCTGTAAGCAGTTGCAGGTATGGAAGACCAGCTGTAGGTCTGTAAGCAGTTGCAGGTATGGAAGACCAGCTGTAGGTCTGTAAGCATTTGCAGGTATGGAAGACCAGCTGTAGGTCTGTAAGCAGTTGTAGGTATGGAAGACCAGCTGTAGGTCTGTAAGCCGATGTAAAAATGGAGGAGTAGTTGTAGGTACTCAGAGCAGATAAAGGTATTATGATGAAAGCATGTCTAACTCTCTTACTTGTCGATGGAGCCCACTGTGTAGAAGACCATAGGGAACCAGCATATGGCTTCTAGGAAATGGGCCTCAGGCCTGAGAGAGAGAGAGACAGACAGAGAGAGAGATAGAAATATATGGATAAAAGATAGGGAGTACAAGACAGAAAGAAGAGAGACGGCCTTCAGTTACATTTTTATTGCATCATTTTTTTCAAAGATATCTCACACTGAATCTGTATTATTCCTCCCATGTGAGTCTAAATTGTTATGGTTTAGCAGTGCTGATATTGCAGTCATGTGAGGTAATCCTTGAGCCAATCTGTAACAACCCAGCCTGCTCTACCCAATCAAGACCAGCCCCGCCCCCACTGCCCCAGACTGGCCAATCAGGCCCCCCTGCCCTGTGGGGGACTCACGGGTTCTCCAGCAGCAGCACGATGGGGTTGAGCTCCTTTCGGGGGCGATAATACGCCCTCAGAGGGACGATGAAGTTATACAGGCCATTTCCGGCACTCTCTGCAGACACGATGATCAGCTTGTTTTTGAACCCATACGAACGTGCGTCTTCACACGGGACATGATGGCAGGCCTGGGGTAGGGACAGAAGGAAAGGGGGAAGAGGAAGGATTTGGTATCTTTTGTTTGGTAGGTACTCGTTGAGAGGGGCGCAGGGGGCATGGCAGAGCTGGGGGCAGAGGTGTGAGGTCACAGGAGGTGTGGCAGAGCTGGGCACGCTCTCACCTTGTCCAGACGCACACAGCAGAAGGGCATCTTCTCCTGCAGCAGGTGGCACAGGGTGGGGGAGCTGCCGATGTATGGAGAGTTCAGGGGATATCCCTTCACCCACCTGCAACACACACATACACACACACACGTACACACACACGCAGGCATACACATGCACACACACAAGACACAAATATACATACAAACACATATGCACACACACACAAAAGGTACAGTTACACCTTGATGTCATCGAACCTGTGTAGTCGCCAGCACACCAGAGCCCCCTCTCCTCATACTCACTCGCACTGCCCTCCCCACCAGTGATCGTTGTCCCCTGATTCTCCACCCTCCTCGCCTTCCTCTGCCCCCTCGTCTTCTGATTGGTCACCGAGCAGGTCAAAGGTTGGGCTGTTAACCCCATCCACCAGTTCCAGGACCGGAGCTATGCTGTGCCTCCTCTCCTTGACTGAGTCTGCCATCGCCGGCAGGGCCAAGGTGTTCCCGCCCCTCGCCTCGGACCCGCCCCCATTTTCCACTCCCCCTGCTCCCCCGGACCCACCCCCAGAACTTTTTGGGCTGCCATCATTGGAGTCCTGCAGGTCCATAGCGACAGTTCCTGAGGGGAAGGGGAAAGAGACAGTCCTGAGGTGGGAATTACCCAATGACCATGCACTCTGCCTTCCCATTTGTAAAGCAAATGTCTGCATAGATTCACTGAGCTCACATAACTATGAGCCTGACAAATTACTGCCTCTGTTGTGCTATATTGCCAATCAACTCTGGGGATGTTCCTTGCTAATAAATCCATTTGTTAATAAAAAGGAACTGGTTATGTGAGATCCTGGATAAAATTGCTTGTTAATAAGTAAGACGGGCTCTAGACAGGCTAATATCATTTGATGATAAGCTCTCCGTCTTGCCTATCTGTTACTTATTGGCCTTTAATCTCTGACAGGACAGCACGCACATGATTCTCAGCAGATACCCAATGCTGCCGCTTGATTAAGAACTCATTTTCCATAATTACCACCAGGGGGCGAACTTGTCACAGTTCACAGTATGAGCATTCCCACTAATGCGGAACAAACATTTAATTTGACTTATTTGTATGCATATTTAATAATGATAATTTTGCTTTCCTCTTTCTCTATTATCAGTTACGCTCTTCTGCTCCTTCCATTTGCTTTCCTGCTGATTTATTTATGGATCATTTCTCAATATTTATGCCTTTCTGAGTGCAGTTCAGCAGACTGCCTGCCTTTGTCAGACCGTGTCAGTATGCTGCTCTGAGACAGTCGTTGTGTAACTTCGAGTACTATTCTTTATCAGTGTTCTGGAGTTTGCGTTTTTGTGTAAGGTTGTAAGTGTTGAAATAGAGTGCATAGGTGTCTTACTGTTGTATGTGTAATGAGTTTTCAGGCAAACCATAATATACCATTTCTTAAACAAATAGCCTGGTAAATATTGGTCTGATCTGCCACAGTACCAGTGCTGATCTTAAACAGTGACTGTCTTAGTGTGCACCACAGAGTAAGTTAATATGGTACAGAGTGAGAGTTAATGTGATGGGGAGTATTGTAATATGGAGTAGTGGATGTATTGATCTGATGCAGTATATTGATTTGATATAGCTGAGTGTTTTAATGTGACACAGTGAGTGTGTTAATGTGACGCAGTGGGTGTGTTGATATGACACAGTGAGTGTGTTAATGTGACACAGTGAGTGTGTTGATATCGACACAGTGAGTGTGTTGGTCCGACACAGTGAGCATGTTAGCAGGTGCACTGACCCATGCTGGCGATAATGCTGTGTACAGGCAGGCGTGTCAGGCCGTGGTAGATGGTTTGGGGCATGCCGCTGGGCCCCCTCCCTGGGCCCCGCAGTGACTCATGGTGGCCCCTGACGAAGGCAGAGTTCTCCTCCTTGGAGATGTTGATGTAGAAGCAGGTGTCAGAGCCGCCCATGATGTGGCAGGGGCCTGGGTTCAGCAGGATGTTGGCCGTGTCCAGCCTCCGCACCCCGATCAGACACACCCCGTACCTGTGCCACAGAGATGGGCTACTGCGATAGAAGGTATGTGTAGATGTATGCATACGTGGGTGTGCTTATGTACATCAGTGTGCATATATGTGTTTAAGCAAGTGTGTGCATGTACATGTGTACATTTGTGCATCCGTCTGTATCTGTGAGCACAACTGTATGTGGTGTGTGTGTACATTGGTGGGTGTGTAAATATCTTACTTCTTGTGGGCATGGAAAGAGGCAAAGGTAAAGCTCTTGCCCTGGTACTCCCCGAAAAACTTGCTCTCCTCCAGTCGAATATGATGCACCTCATTGGCTGAGCAGCGTCGGTAGGTGCGCTGCCATTGGTCTGCAGAGCTGGCCCCACCCTCCCTACAGTAAACAATAGCGGAGAACTGATTAAATGCACACATAGACTCTTGTACCAAGACATTCATACAAACCTTCACATAAAAACAAACACACACATTTATAAATACACATGCACAAATGTGAAAAATTTTGCACAAATCCATATAAAGGCCAATACTTTCACTGATTGGATTTGACACAACCCAAATACAATGCTTCACACATAAGATGCTGAGGGATTGCTTAGCAGGGGGTGTGAAGAGGAGGAGGGGGGGGCTGTGTCTCGGTGCAAGTGCAGCTGATACTGATGAGGTTGAAATAGAACAGACACACAGCGACGAGGAGTTACACAGAACACAGAGAGAGTGCTGAGGGTTACATAGGATAGAGATGCATTGTGGGGATTAAAAAGAACAGAGACAGTGGTCTGGGGTTAAGGAATCACAAGCAGATATAGCTAAGCTGAATTTTTCGGAAGCAAGGCTTGTGGTGGCAGTGGGGGCGATATGTGAAATTTCATTGGCTGCAATGGAACATGGCTCTGATTGGCTATGAACTGTTGTGGGGGGGAAAGGGCAAGTCATAATAATGTTAAACACTCTCAGAGGCCATTGTTGAGTAGGATTAATTACACGAGCTGTCAAAATGATATGCCCCCTCAACCAAAGCCCATTACCCCCCTCTTGAAGAGCCCTAGAAGCCCACACACAGCAAAGAGTACACCCCACTGAAGCAAATCCGTACGCGCACATGTGTGTGTGTGTGTGCGTCTGCACTGTTTATATAGCAGTGTGTGAATGTAGGAGACTGTATAGGCATGTACAATTGTGTGTATGTGTGTGTGAGAGTGTGTCTGCAGTGTGTAAACAGCAGTGTGTGAGTAAAGGAGTGTGTATAGGCGTGTGTGTGTATGTATAGGCATATCTGTGTGTGTATGTGTGAGCGCATGTGTGTGAGTGTGTGTGTGTGTATAGGCATATCTGTGTGTATGTGAGCATGTGTGTGTGAGTGTGTGGGTGTATAGGCATATCTGTGTGTATGTGTGAGCATGTGTGTGTGTGTGTGTGTGTGTGTGTGTGTGTGTGTGTGGGTGTATAGGCGTATCTGTGTGTGTGTGTGTGTGTGTGTGTGTGTGTGTGTGTGTGTGTGTGTGTGTGTGTGTGTGTGTATAGGCGTATCTGTGTGTGTGTGTGTGTGTGTGTGTACCCCACCTGGTCAGAGTCTGGAAAGCTCCTGTGCGTTGCCTGAAAGCCTCTGAGGGTGCTGTCCTGAGAGGAAATGAAAAAGAACATCTGCAGATTCACTGACCTGTGAATAAACAGGATGGCTAGCCCTATTCACTATGCCTACTACAACAGACAATCCTCTCAGAATGCAGAGCAGTGAACCTGCTCACCACACCTGCTGCAACAGCCAATCCATAGAGTCCACAGACAGTAGTCATACCTTTAGGAAACAGTTATATTCTTCAAGAGCAGTGTTCTGTTTTAAAGTTACTCAGTGGAATAAATGTCTCTAAAGAAGGTTGTGTAATTTATTCCAAGCTCATTTTACATTCAACAAAAGACAGTTTTCCCTCAATGTCACCTGATCTCTAGGACATTAAGTTAAAATCAGACACAAAAGTATTAATATAATGTTGGACAAGATTAAATAAAAAAGGAACGTGGCACTGATGTGTGATCGTGGCTATAATCACCAGGCCTGTTAATCATGAGGGATAGCTTCAGGTCTGTTGCCGTCTCAGAGGTATAGGATGACAGCTTGCCATGGATAAGGAGAGCGTTTTCTCCGCTTTGCCCACTTTAAATCGGCCACGTTATCTTTGTAAATTAACAGAAGCTTTCAATGGCTGAGGCGTCCAAATGCTCCTGTTTCAGGCGGATCACAATAACGGGGGGATTTGGTGAATTACACAGAGAGCTTAATGAGCGCCGTTTACAAATGCCTCCTTGATTTAACGCATACATCTCAGCAAAGCATAGCCTGTTCATGCAAACATCATTACCAGTGCATCAAGGCAAAAGGCCCCCCTGTCCGCTGAGCCCATCTGATACTGTTCTATTGCAGGTTTGATCCATTGCTATGTGTGAGAACACCTGTGTGAGGGTGTGGATCTGCTCCATTTTCCTGTGTTTGGGTATGTGTATCTGTGAGCTTCTGAGTGTGACAGCATATGTCATTATTATTAGTGCTTTTCTTCTATAGGTATATCTGTGAGATAACTGTGTGTCCCTGCTTGTGTGTGTGAATGTATATCTGAGATTTTGCTTGTGTGAGTTTTAATGTGAGTGTAGTGTATGCGTGTGTGTATGAACATGTGTAAATGTTTGTGTAAGTAAGTGTTCATGGGTATTCATATGCATGTGCGTGTATGTGTGCACATGTGAGTGAGTGCATGTGCGTGTTTGTGTGTGCAGTGTGTGCATACTCACTGTCCTCTGGAGGTGTGTATCAGCAGCGTGATGAGGGTGGAGGTGGCAGGACACACACAGTTGAGGGCCAGCATGGCATACTTGAACTCCTCCTCACACACTACATGATCTAAAGACACACAACATACAGCAATGCAGTTAGTAACACTAACACACATGCTGTCTGTGACACACACACACACACACACGCACGCACGCACGCATGCACACACACACATATATGATAACACACAGAAAGTAACACACACATACAGTGTGCAACACACTCACCTCTCTTTCACACATGCACACAATAAAAGTTGCACACTCACACTATCACTTACTTTGGCCATATGGACATGCACCAACCTCCTGGAAAGCCCAATATTGATCCAACCATCCTTGAGAACAGTCAGACACTCTCAGTTCACCTTCCTTGGCAGCTCACTGTCCTGTTTTGTTCATATAGCAGGTCACAATGAACTTGCCAAGGCCAGTGCAGCTTTTGGCCGTCTGTGTCACACAGTGTGGGCATGAAGAGGAACTACTCTTGCCACTAAACTGTAGGTGGAAGGCAGTGATCATACGGACTGTCTGACAGCATCGTGCCAAGAGGCTGATTCACAGCCATCTGAGCTGTCTGAGAAAGTGAAGTACCAGGAGAATGTTTAGGACACTGAAGTCCTCAAATGAGCAGTCATAATGACCATCTACTGTTGCTGTAGCCTTGTTCTCAGGAGGGGGTCCCAGGCCTGAGATCTATGTAAACCTGCTTTGTGACAATGTCCTTCTAGAAAAGCACAGTGCAAGTAGAATTGTATGGAACTGAGGTAAATGGAATAGAATTGAACAGAGCTGAACTGAATTGAATGTAACTGAACTGGTCTGATTTTCCAAAAGAGGTGACCAAAATAAGCATTATGAAGCATAATGAAGCATCCCACAGGACATTTTACATCCACCTGAAGTCTTGGGAAAGTCTTGTTAAAGACATATTATTGTTGTAATTATTATTGTAATATTATTGTAGACTCTGGTAAAATGGTTTCTGTGTATATTAAAGAGGGGACTCACTGATTTACAACTGCATTACAGAAAAGACTCATCGATCTACATTACCGCATTAGAGAGACTGATCCACATTACTGCATTACAGAGACTGATCTGCATTACCGCATTAGAGAGACTGATCTACATTACTGCATTAGAGAGACTGATCTACATTACCGCATTAGAGAGACTGATCTACATTACTGCATTAGAGAGACTGATCTGCATTACCGCATTAGAGAGACTGATCTACATTACCGCATTAGAGAGACTGATCTGCATTACCGCATTAGAGAGACTGATCTACATTACTGCATTAGAGAGACTGATCTACATTACCGCATTAGAGAGACTGATCTGCATTACCGCATTAGAGAGACTGATCTACATTACCGCATTAGAGAGACTGATCTGCATTACTGCATTAGAGAGACTGATCTACATTACCGCATTAGAGAGACTGATCTACATTACTGCATTAGAGAGACTGATCTACATTACCGCATTAGAGAGACTGATCTGCATTACCGCATTAGAGAGACTGATCTACGTTACTGCATTAGAGAGACTGATCTACATTACCGCATTAGAGAGACTGATCCACATTACTGCAGAGAGGAGTCAATGATCCACATTGCTGTTTTGGAGAGTGGAGAAAGATCTATATAAGCACATGAGAACATAGATTCATGAGACTACACAATAATGAGAACAGGCTGCCTCCAGGCTCATTAGCTACCTGCAGTCTACTGCAGGAGTTCCCAGAGCAGGTCCTGGTGGGCCACAGAAAAGCCAGACATACTGCAGTGAATTGTCCAAGCAACTCTGAGTAAACTCTGTAAAAACATGCTTCCTGACATCGGTGTGGTATTTAATTTGATCTGATTTCCACCTATATGCTGGCAGATGTGAACCAATAAAGTATTACAGAAGGCTGATGAGTTACTGATCTGTACTGCTGTATTGGAGAAGTCATTAGCGTAGTAGCAGTCGTGCTGAAGGTACTATGAGGTACTCTGCACATTAGCATCCCTGCTGACAAGTTAATGTGGTGAGATTTTGGCAGATTTTATTACATCCATAACATACCATTATGATATTAAAAACATCATATAAATCAGACCTGACATGAAGCATGGCAAGTATAGCCAGGAGCTGTTTGTTAATGTGTAAATATTCAACTTGAGTAAAGTAAGTTATTTTAGGCATGAAATAATGAGCTTTCAAAGTGTCAATGTCCAACGGCAACAGTCAGTTCTGTCATTTGCATACAGGGTATCGCACAGTGATGTGTGAATCTTTGTTTGTGTCTCTGACTGTTGTTTCTATGCATGTGTTTGCATTCGCACATTAGGCCTGCTTTTCTGTGTGTTCATGGCTGTGAACATGTGTTTACAAGTGCTGCTATCTGTATTTGAAGATGTGTGTGCATGATTGCTTATGTTTGTGTGCATTCGAGTGAGTGCTTTTATATGCATGCATGTGCAAGTGTGTTTATGTGTGTGCTTGTGCGTGTGTGTGTGTGTGTCTTTGCTTTGATGTGTCTGCACAGGCTGATAACAGGCATGTTGTAGTAAACTCATTAGGAACAGGAGGAAGCCGGTCATTAACTCTGATGATGAGTTAATTGATCCAGCGAGAGAGGAGGCTAATCGGTAGAGGCCTCCTTATCTCTCCTGAAATGCACGCTTTTTCAGCTCCCTTAATTACTGCTGACAAAGCAAACTGTGCTTCTATTCAGCTCCAACATGTGTTAAATAAAAGCCCCCCTCTACTGAAGATGGGTACAAGCACAGCATTATTATATCATTATATAATTATATATAACCAAGAATAGCACTAAAAGGAATAAAATATATAAATTGATATTACAGATAAAAGTAAACACACAACTGCACACACACACACACACACACACACACACACACACACACACACACAGGAACACACATACATTGCCTTACACAGACACATATACCTCTTCAAGTACTGCAGGTGAACACAGAAAGCAATTACTGCCCTGGACTGGGGCAAGGACATCCTTGCAGGAGAGGAGGTTTGGTAATTGTGATTTTTTTCCTCCAGAGACTGTATTTTCTTTTTCGTTTTTCTGCGTTGAGTGTAGGGCTTTGTGAACTCCCCCACCCCCCCAGTAGAGAGTAATTACACCTTTATCGCGGATATCCCAGCAACACTAATTAAAATCAGTGGTTCTTTTATGTACGTGTGTGTATGTGCTTCAGTGTGTGTGTCTATTGACATGCCTTAGCTATGCAAGTAATCATTGTTGAATACAGTAGTCAACTACTACAACACATGGACTGAATCTCAGTGAGAACTGAAGGACCCTTCAACACACTACCTCTCCTCCCCCTCTTTCTCTGCCTCCTCCAGAAATCAGACAGACTGTACAAATATGTCATTCTATGATAAGCGATGTGGTCTGCAGTTCATAGCGGCCTTGCGCTTCATTAATCTGTTAAACTGGTCATGAATGAAAATGCTCAGGACTCATGCACTGTCCCCCCTATATATGTCAGCTGTTGTGCACTGACTCAGCCCACTGTGGTGAAAATGGGATTGTGCAACCAGGCGGTTACTGGATCTCATGCTGGGTGCATGTCCTCCTGCTGCACACATACAGGCTCATAATGCCTTCATATTGCTGCTTTTTGCTTCGTAGGGCATGATCTTTATCAGGCTAACCTGGTGGTACGTCCTATGATAATACTAGTTTCCAGTATGGTTGTGCCCCGTGGTCTGATATCCAATCATGACTTTGCTAGCCCTCCTCCTGCAGGACAGAATGTAACTACCTGTTGTGTCTCCCTGGGAGAGGGTTACAGTAGGTGGACCTGTCCTCTTCTCATTGCACACTAGCGGCTCCCTCTGGTAAATCAAGGACCTGCAGTCTGCTTGCGCCAGTTAATTGCATTTGTTCTTTGCAATGACTGCACAGCTCAGCTGATGGAGTGTTAGCGAAAAAAAAGCGCCCCAAGCATCACATGACATGGAGGTAAGTGAATATATTTCCACCCTTGAACACAGAATGATGCAGTAAGTGGAGCAAGACAAAACATTTGGTACAGGATGTAAATTTGTCAAGGAGGTGACACGAACTGTCAAACAGAGGATGTGAGGAGCAAAAGGCTGGTACTTGTCAGGTCACATCAACAGCCCTGTGGGCAACACTTAAACTCTTTCCACCGGCACATCTTGGAAAGTGATGTTACACTCCTACTAGCCCCACAAGCACTGGAAGGGGTCCTGAGCAGAAGGACAGGTGCTTTAAATAATAAAGAAATCTCCACGTCACATTCACTTTGAAATACCAAACCTATAAAACACATGTAGACTCTGTGTTTGGAGCGCCAATCCACATTGCATGCAGTGATAACAGAAATAAATAGATAAATAAGATAAATAAAAATGTAGATAAACCTGCATGTCTGTTCTGGAGATAAATGTGGAGGGTATGAGTGTCTTTCTGGCTGCATCTGAGCTGTTTTACAGAGGGGTCCTAACTTGAAGTCACTTTCCTGGAAGTTTTCTAACATGCAGTGACTCCCCTTTGTCCAATCATCAAACCTTTTAGGGCTTACAATGCTCTGCACTAATCAGACCCTTGTTTCTCAGACCTGCAAATTTGACGTGAAACTTGCTCTCTGGTTTGAGGATCTGGACGTAGAGAGGGCAGTTTGGGGCAAAGTCCTTAACGGCCCAAGCTCTAAGTATGGTCTGGTGGTCCTGAGAGACAGTGTATGGAGAGGGGGAGGGAGGGAAACAGAGATTTGGAGAGAAACACAGGGGGGCAGGAAGAGAGGGAGAAGAACAAGGCCATTAGCTTTTAAAAAACAGCCATTAGCCCCAGTAACCACCCGTCATATTCTCTTACTGCTGCCTTAGTCATCTGACCTTTTCACATCCAATACTGTGGCAATGTGCTTAAATATCTAAACACAGGAAGAGAGGAACAGGGGGAGTGAGAAAGAGAGAGAGAGTAAGAGAGATGTTGCCTTTGTTATCTTTATTGTCTTTTAACCATACCAGTCCTGTATGGCTATGAAATCAAAATATTAGCATTGGCAATAAAACATTATTTTCAAATATGTGGTACAAACAAAGATTTAAAAATGAAAACTGAGGCAGAGCACTTAGAAATAACCATGGAAAAGAAAGACAAAGAAGTAACAGAGGAAGCAACAAAAGCAGACCAGGTGGAAGGGTGAGAGAGACAGAAGGGCAGGAGAGACAGCCAAACAATACAAAGGATAGCAAAAGGGCTAGAGTGACCTACAGCGGCGATGCGGTCCACTTCAAAGCGGTTACTGAGGATGAAGCAGGCCTCCGCATCATCCATCCTGCAGCCAATGGTAGGAGAGGGGCGGAGCCATGGCATGAGCCGGGCCAGGAGAGTCAGGGCGAGTTAGTGGGGTGTAGAGTAGCGGACAGAAACCAGAGAAAGAAAAGGACGGGTTAGTGAAAGAGGGTGAGTGAAAGACAATGTGTGGTAAAATGACAGGCTGAAGAGGTGGGAACAGATATGAGCTACAGTGCTGCTATACAGGCCTGTACATTTGCATCTGTGCTTATGTAAAAGTGATAACACACTCTCTGCCAGCCATTCAGGCGTGGAAAACTTACATTATCTGTCCCCTAGAGAGATGGGGTTCTGGACCTTGGTCCTTGGGACACCTTTGTATGTTGCTTTTTGTCCCAACTTGTTTGAGTTTGTTGCAAATAAATTTTAAAATCTACCAACAAATTGTTAGGTTCATTATGATTGTTTTTGAACTATTAATTTTTTCCTCAAACGGTTTAGTTTCGAGGAGAGGTGTTGACAGCTTCAATATTCAGGACTTCACTGATTATAGCTGTAGGTCAATCAATTAACAATTTAAAAATGTACCGTTTTAAGGGGGTAATTTTCCACAGAACATTAGAGAAAACGGTTGTCTGATCTGACTGGCTGAAAGTTCTTAAATGAGTAAGGGATATTCGTTCAGCATAACATGAGAGCTGTTTCTGACATTACGAGGGTAAATAATCCCTCATGAGATATTAAAACTGCCTAATTGAAAGACAGTTGAAAGCTCTTTGTGAGTGATGAATCAGTATTGTGGGTGTAATAAAAGGAGCTCATGCAGAGGTCCTCCAGGTACAGGGCTGAGAGCCCCTGCTCACTCACTTGGCCCTCATCAGGTCCTGGTCTTTGAGGGCGGAGCCCTGCAGGTAGATGACTCTCTGGGCCCACAGAGGGATGTGAAGGACCCGACGCACCTGAACATCCATCTCCGCCGGACACAGGATCACCACGTAGTAATCCTGCACACACACACACACACACACACACACACACACACACACACACACACACACACACACACACACACACACATATACATACATACACTCTATTGTGTTTATGGAAAAAAAACACACACCTGCAAACACATGCTCAATTGACAAGTATTAACACATGCGTGCACACACACACACACACACACACACACACACACACACACACACACACACACACACACACACACACACACACACACACACACACAGAGTACAAATGCACAAATGCACTCAGCACAGCAGTCATCTCACACAAACACACACATTCACACACAAATAAAAGCACACACACAAATCCTGTACTTAAAGCTCACACACAGTCTGTATGAAATCTGTCTATCGGTGTTAGTTGCTTCCGGTGTTGTAAAAGAGGATGCAGTCCAAATCCTGAGCAGATACTGACCCTGGGTAAGATTCATCTATTTTCACCATTCTTGCACATTTCTCTGAGACAGCTTTCAGGGCTCAGAGGTGCCTGAGGCCAGTGTGTGGGCAGAAGGCACACATGCCACATTCTGTGCATCCCATTTGAGGTCTCTCTGCCATAACAGCCTAAATACAGCTGTACTCAACCCAAAATCTGGAGCCCCAGGGAGGCAGGATCTTTGTTTGCCACCTGTGATGGCCTATGATCAGCTGGCCCCGCCCTGGTTTATGGGTTGGCCCACCCCCTCCAGGTGCATGTGCAGTTGCTGTGGTGACATAAGGTTGCCACGGGGACAGACCTGCAGCCTGGGGTGGGCGTAGAACTCGTTGAGGAAATCCATGAGCAGGTCGATCTTCAGGCAGCTGACACACAGAACCACGTGCTTCTCGGTCTGGGCCCGGTACCGACTGTAGTTCCCCCCGGACTTCTGCCTCTCCATCCACAGGAAAGCCAACTGCTCAAACTAAGAGAGAGAATGAGACGGAGACAGAGAGGGGTAATCTCGTACATGCTAATACATTATGGAGAGGAGAGAAAAGGGGGGAACCAAACCTACTGAATTGAAAACTGAGAAAGCTCATTTTTAAGCCTTAGCAATATGTCTGGAACAAGGATACCAAATGAAGAAATTTAATTGAGCTGAATAAAAACTTAATTAAGAGGGGGGGTGATGAGTTTTATTGAGCTGTCAAATTCAAAGGATTCAGATGATTCAATTGGCTTTTTCAGCATGAAAGGAGTCATCCAGTGGACCAGCTCTCCCCTCCCTCTTTTGAAAACAATAAACCAGGACAGAATAAATAAGCAAAAATAAATAAATAACGTGACAGATAAATAACTGTCACCTCTGTTTTTTGCAGCACTGTCTCATGTCACCAACAAGGCACTTTGAATGTGAAAATTGAACTGGAATAAAAATATGGGACATCAAGAGTGAGAGAGAGAAGGAGGGGATGCTACAGCGGAGGCTCAGGTGATAAAAGCAACAGTAATGTTGACAGAGTGAAAGCAGAGGATTGTGGGATGCGATGAGGGGTCTGCTGGGGGCAGGGGGCAGGGCCAGCGTGGTTGCTTTGTGGCGGTGCAGGCAGGATGGTTGCGTGTGGATGGGGTTGAAACTGTGGCTAGGTGAAGTGTGTGTGTGCGTGTGCAGGTATGTGTGTGTGTGTGTTCGCGTGTGTCAGCATTCTCTGTGGTGTCTCAGCAGGCAGGACAGTGACTCTCATATACATGCAGGGCGTGACGGAGGGCAGTAAATGTCAGGGGTATTTACAGATGAAAGACAGAGTGGGAGGACAGTGTGTGTTCATGTGCCATTTCCTGTCCAGCTCAAACAACCACCCTCCCTGCCGCCTCTCCACCACCCCCCTCCCCCCATCAGCGCCTGTGTGCATTCCAACCTTCACATCACACAGTAAAGCTGGCCACCCCCAGCTCCACCCCCAACCAGACCAGTGACAGCCAACCAGGAGCCACATGGGGGTCTCAGGGGCACAGAACAATAGAGGAGGAGGAGAGGGGGGGCGGTTTATATGAATGGCTAGGGCGAGGTTTATCAGTTTGCACAGGTTGTGGGGAAGGGGTGTGTGGGCCATAGAGGAATTCCCAGGAGAGTCCAGCTGGAGAGCCAGTAGCTGGAGAAAGGGGTTTGGGGTACATGTCTGGTTTGTATTCACAGAGGACAGTGGCAATTTATTAACATAATCAGTTTCAAGCACGCTTCTATCGCCCCAATCTGAGGAAAAGGTGCTAATGACACTGGCACTATTATGCTTTAGAGAAATAACTTTTCCGATTCAGATAATCTTCAGCTGCCTTCAACTGAGAAACACACAATTAATGAGATGTGTGATATGGGGCGGGGTCAGAGGGTGTGGTCTCACCTGTATGGGCAGCACGATGAGAGCCACACAGATCATGATGACCACCAGCAGCTGGGATGGCCATATCTGAGGGGTGACATCACCGAAGCCCACGGTGGAGAAGGTGACCACACAGAAGTACAGAGAGTCAAACAGCGTCAGGTTATTCCCTGCCCGTTCCAGGTGCTGAATACCACAGATACTGACAGAGGGAGAGAGGGATGGAAAGAGAGGGAGAGTGAGAAAGGCAGAGAGAGAGTGACAGAGGGAGGGAGGAAGGGAGGTTGGATATGTTTTAAAAGAGACAAGAAGAATAAGGTAAGGTAGGGGAAGACAAAGAGAATATGGAGGGATGGTTACCATACCAGTTCAACATTTTATGTCTGAGAGATATTAACTGTATATGAATGTGTGTGTATTATAAATATGATTGAATGTATAATTATCAATTTGTGTGCATGCACGTGTGTCTGTGAGTGTGTGTGTGCTAAGGGCTTAGTGTGAGTCAACACTCAGTTGTCAGTAGCAAAAAGGTCAGCTGTCTCCTCTCTCACTCCCATCTCACTCACACACGCACACATGCACACAACACACACACACACACACACACACACACACACACACACACACGCACACATGCACACACACACACACACACACACACACACACACACACACACACACACACACACACACACACACACACACACACACACACACACACTCTGCCACTAATTCACCTCACCCCCACTTTCCCCTCTGCCCCTCCTCCTCTCTCCCCCTTCCCCAATCCTCCTCTCTCGTTTCCTCTTCTGCCCCCCCTCCCTCTCCACCCCCTCTCTGCTGTTGTCAGGGACCCACCAGGTGAACATAAGGCAGACGAGGGTGCAGATGAGGATGAGGACCTGGTTGAACATGGCAGAGTGAGTGCGCTGGATGGCCCTGTGCAGGTCATTCTGAAACACACAAACACAGATACACGACTGTGCCATAACCATGTATGTCACAATGGAATAAAGTAAGATAATCAGATGAGTTACCTTTTTCTCTTTTATACCTTGGCAGGTTAATATCTGTAGAAAATCAAACACACAGTGCCCATTCACACTAATTAAACATGGTGGTTGATCTGTTATGGTATCGGCCACCATCATGTGGAAGTCATGGGGTCCTATTTTTACTCTAACCTAAAGTTTTTAAAAAATGGTCCAGACTTGCAACATATTACATCTATTATTGAGAAAATGTATGGTACTATTCCAATTGAGACTGCTCTGTAATATATCTCCAGAAATTCAGGAAGTAAATGTATACTCCATATACCTGTATATACTCTCAGCTATACCAGTGTATATACACACTGTATATACACACAACTGTTCAATATATGTACATATATAAACAGAGAGATTATAAAACACAGATGATTAAACACTGTTACAAACACATTATATACAGTAAAGCTGATTGATGTGCTTTATGTTTTAGTAAAAGTAGGTCACACAGGAAACATCAGGGATGAGAGGGGGATGGAGAGAGAGGATGACAGAATGAGAGACTGATAAGGAAGACACGAAGAGTAACAAAATGAAACAGAAAGAGTGAAGGGGAGAGAGAAACAGAGAAAAGGACAGAGGGACAGTTGGAAAGAGGGAGATAGAGGTAGACAGAGAGAAAAGGGGGGCAGTGAGTGATGAGCAGAAAAACACACAGTAATCTAAAAATCCATCTTGTTTCACAGCGGACACCAGGGCCACTGCAGGGAGCAGTGGAAAGAGGGAACACAGACGGAGAGCCGCCAGGAAACGGGAATGAACAGAAGTAACGCGAGCGAGGATGAAAGCGAAACGAGCGGTGGAGATGTAATGTGCTCTAAATAGGCAGTCTGGAGGGGAACGAGGGAGCGGCGGTCTGTCAGAGGTAGAGAGCGAGCCGGGCAGATACAGGGTTCATGAGGGTCACTGGGGTAGAGTGCACATTTTAGATTTGAATTGGGGGAGCTGAAATGGGACGAGATGTCAGAGAGATTGATGCCCACCAAAAAGTGATTGGGATAAATGGAGCGAGAGAAAAAGGGGGTAAAAGATGAAAACAGAAGAGCTCTGTGGTAATAGTCAGTGAGAGGTTCGGCAGATTCCATATTAACAGTGTTTTTGGGGCGTGCAACTGCATTACTTTGGTTTGTGGACTTAATAGACCAAAATTCGGTGTCGGCTCCGTGAGTCATGGACAATTGTTTTGGCGGTGGATTTAGTTAAAAATCTATTTGATCATTTTAAAGATATGAGACATTGGAAAAAATATGTGCTCAGTGATTAGTTTGCACACCCACACATGAGACTACAGTTTTCAATGAAACTTTGCAGGGTTACTGTGGTTGCAGCTATAAGAAAATTAAGCACATGCCTACTGGCTTCCATTCATGTTTTGAGTCCGCGTACTAATGAGGTAGCATAGCTAGATCTCTATGAATAACATCACGCGAATACCAATCTTAATCAAACCAATGTGAAAATGTCTGAATCTCACCCTGCTGAGTGCGGAGTACATTTTGTCTAAAATGAAGATAATTATGGTACAGTGCCAGTTTAAAAATGTGTGTGTGTGTGAGTGTGTGCGTGTGTACATGTGTGTCTGTGGGTGCTATAAATCAGCGGCATGGTCAGATAAAAGCTTGATGACTCACCTGTTTGAAATGCCCTGCTTTTTCAGTTTGATCCACTTTTACCATCACTTAAACCACATATTTTGTTTGTGATTGAGATAAATAGACAGAGAGATGTGTACAAGAAAAGAAAAGCCCATTCAGAGTGAAGGATAAGTGCAGAGTAGCAACGCAGAAATTGCAGAGATACCGCAAATACCCTGCAGTGTGACTGTTCAGTGTTTGTTGACAAGTTTGTTCTTATGATAGGATGTTCTTTCTTTTCAACGGATTGAGGGGTTTCTCTTATCAGTGCCAATAATATCTGTGAAAGGGAGATGGAGAAATGACAGAGAGAGGCAGAGGGAGATTGGGGATTGAAAAGAAAAATAAAGAGGGAGATGGCAGGACAGAAAGAGGGGAGGATGGAAGGAGGGACAAACATGGATGGAGTGATAGATAAAAGAAATGGATGGATATGAAATGCAAAAAGAGAGAGGGAGGTGATCTCACTATCATGTTCTCCAACGCGTGCTTGGCCAGCCAGCAGTTGAGAAACACTGGGATGAACAGATTTCTGAGGGACGGCACAACCACCTGTGGTGAGAGAAAGATGAAAGGAGGGAAATATAGAAAAAGACAAAAACAGAGAAGCTGAGCTGATATGTTTGTACCTCAGAGTTAACTCTGTAGAGGCATTCAGGTCTCCTTGTACATGAAGGAACAACTTTAGCATTTGCTGTTAGTCTTACATGAAACCTCATTATCTCAGGCCATTAGCTAATGGTTTGACATTGTCTAGTTTTTCAAGCTTATTATGCTGCCAAGTGTTTTTTGCTCAAAATATTCATTTATGACCCATATGAATGTGTGTTGCTCTGGATAAGAGTTTGTGTGAAATGTCTAAAATATGATGGAATCGGGTATTACTCACAGTGATGACAAAAGGAACTGCACTGATCATCTCCAGGATGAAAGGAATTCGCAGGACTTGTTCCCAAATGTTGCCCTGGAAACATACACAGACACACGCAAACTCACACACAAGTGCGCACGCACATAGACACACAAAGGGGCTCAAAGGTCAGGTGTCATGCTTCGCACAGCCTATACACAGCTCAGAGGTGTCAGATAAAGGAGCCTTTTGTGAGTTCAGAGAATAAAATTTAAAAAAACAGCCTTCGAAGAAAGTGTGTGGGCAGAGAGACAGAGTTTCAGAGGCAGAGACCCAGCCCCCACCTTCTCCCTCCCTCTGAAGCTCCATCATACACTCATTTATTTCAGTTACATCCATCCCGCCGTTCAATTAAAGCAGCGGCTCGGCGCACGGCTGCGCGGCCTGAGCGGCCTGAGCCAGCACGGGGTTCCCTGAGCACGTCCAGGACTTACAGGCCTGACCTTAAGCTGTGCCGCGTGGGTGGGCCTACAGCCTGCCTCCCTGCAGGGATGAAGGGGACAGAATCCGGCCCCGAGGCCCACACCTCTACACTCCCACTCTCTTGGACCTCTGTGCCCCCATTCCTAAACCACCTCTTTACATACAGCTCATTGGAATTCTTCTTTGTGAAGTTAAAAAGAATTTAACAAAGAATACATATAGTCTGATTAAACTCATTCTGTGTGTTTCTTCAATGATCCAGTGTTACATATTGGCGATGCAATTGTTATGATCCAGACCACAAGGTATGTGCACGAATGGTCTGGCTAACCAAGGAAGTGTGTATGGAGTATTTCCAAAAGCAAGGGCCAGACAACTGTCTCAGTCCGAGCAGAGAATTAGCTGGGCTCACACCAGCTGTAGAAGCCTCGCGCAAGCCCACATCAGCCCTGTCTTCATGTCACTTCCATGGGCCTGGAGCTGTTTCTTTTAGCTCCATTACAAAGCTGCTCATTCATTTAATAGAGAGATGACATGTAAGATGCAAAATAAAGATGAAACATGCAGCTTCTCAAGCACTTTGACAGGGTTTAAACAACAGAGAGATATCGAGTTGTCTTCATCATTACCACTACAACTCTCACCCCACCCGCCTGCTCTTCACAGCTCCTCTTCCAGGTGAGGTCACGCCTACATCACCTCTTATATGGCAAGTGCACATGACGCAAAATATAAAAAATGTGTCAGTGTAAGTGTGCTAAGTGTTAACCCCCACACCTGTAGTACCATACACCATCCAGTTCTGAGGTTTAAACCTTCCAGTATTCACTTTATTAACCTGTCTACTGCCATTGTGGAAATTGTTTCAGCCCATCTGTTTTTACAGGGTAAAAAAAAAATGTTTTCACTGTGTGCATTGTTGCATTTTCACTCATTCACAGGTCTGCAGTGCATTGTGGGACATGTTATTTTTGTGAATGGTGAACCGTGGTACAAATGAGACAATGTCTTACCTTATAGCTAAGGTATACCAGCAACATGGTCTCAGAGAAGCTAATGAAAGCCACAAGGACCTAGAGTGAGTGAGAGGGTGAGAGGGAGAGGGAGAGAGAGAGAGAACAAGAAAATCAGAGAAAGAGGGAAAAAAGGCAGATTACTATCAGCAGTCCTGAGATGTCGCCTGAGACTGGTGATGTAAGGTATATTAACTATGCTAACAGTTTTGCGGTAAAGGTTGCCTTTCAGCAGTGGCAGAAAAAAATCAAATCAACATTCAATTCACAAAATGATGTAGATATGCGTTGACATTTGTACACTGTGTTATCTTTAACCTTTTTTTGCTACTGAGTGTGTTGGTGTGGTTACCTGCAGAGCCCATAGAGGGAGAGGTCTATTCACCCAAATGATGAAGGACCTGGAGATACAGACAGACCAGGGGAATCAGAGATGGGGTTGAGGGGGGCTGCTGTATTATCCTATGCTGAACACAAATTAAATACACATAACTGTCAACAGCATTGAACGATACCTTATATAGCTTCTGAGGTAAAGCATCGTAATTTCAAAGATGACAACCTTTTACATCACCAGTTCCTTTTTATTGGTTACAATACATGTTGATATTGATTTTTTTGCACAATATTTAAAAGTGGAGAGGGTGAAGGGTTGGGTGGGGAATGGAACCTTCCACACCAGCAACCCTCGCTCCCCTTTTGGAGCAGCTTGTTTTGGGGGATAAGGTGGATGCTCACCAGTCAAACTGGCTCCGTGGCTGTTCAGAGGAGTTCCGCTTCGGGCATCCCCAGCTACACACAGACAGACACACATTAACATGCTGCCTGGTTACCTAGACAACAACTGATTCATTTCTGAGGGCCTCAAAAAGAACAAAAGCCTAACTGCTGCTTCCTTATTTTTGCCAGAGTTGTTTAAGCCAGACGGTAGAACTGCTGAGAAGTGGAGACCAGTCAATCCATGCAGTTTCATGGAGAGACGCACTTGTGTCTTGGCACTGTTTAGTGTGTCATACATCTGCCTCGGTTAAGCTTATTTTAACAACCCTGATTTCATCCTGTCACTGTCCCACACAGTCTCACCATCCCACACCATTTCACTGTCCCAACCTTCTCACTCTCACACTTTTATTTCTGCCTCCCTCTCCCTCTTCTTCCTCACCTCCCAAACTTCCCCGTCACTTGTCAATCCTTCTATCCCCTCGTTTCATGCTATTGCTCTCTCACCATCATCCCCCTTGTCTCACACTTCTTGTCTGTTTCATTACTCCTCCCTGTCCTTTCTCCTGTCCCCGCAGTCTTTCTGTCCTCCCTGTCCTTCCTCTGTCCTCCCTGTTTCCTGGCCTCTCACCATCCCCCTCCGCCTTCTCGTGGGTCATCCAGCAGGACTCTGACGATGTACAGCAAGCAGCTCAGCAGCTTCAGGGAGAAATTAAATAGCCGCACTCTCAGGCCTGCAGGAGAGACACCAATCACAACATGTGCTCCAAGCAGATCAACCAATCAGGCAACACTGGCAACGTGAAATGTGACCAGTCTGACCATACAGACAAGGCAAGGCAAATTTAATTATAAAGCACATTTGAAGTTGACCAATGTGCTGGAGCCAGTCACACTCATATCATAAGACCAAATACCCAATCACACATAGTAAGTACACATAGGAAGTCACATTACCCTACTGGAGGTAGAATCAAAGAAATCATGCAAAATCCCCTCACCCCTCACACACACATATACATACACATGTATACACACACTCTCTCACACGCACTCACAAATACATTGACCCCCCCTCTTCCCCACCCCTGACACTTTTGAGTACCTGTACTCCAATACTCACTGGATCTTTGGTTTTTGATGAAGAACAACTTCAGACGCTCCTTGAAGGTGTTTTCATTCACATAGAACTCTACCTGAACCCTGAGAGAGAGTGAGAGAGAGAGAGAGAGAGAGAGAGAAAGAGAGAAGAGGAGAGGTGGATGAGGAGCCCCTTTAAACAAGAGCAATAAGCTGTTTAAACAAATGAGAGTGATTATATTAGTCTAATGGATCAGGGAGGAAATGATGTCCTGTCTGCTCCCTGGGTCTGACTCCTTATCTTGTATCTCTCCTTATCTCTGATTAGACAAAGTATCCACTTATTCCCCCTAGCACAAACACATGTGCACAAGCATACACAGCTGCCACTTAAAGCCCTCTTACACACAGACACAGTCACACACATGCACACTCACACATGCATGCACGCGCATGCAACCACACACACACACACACACACACACACACACAAACACAAACATACGCACACCACACACACACATTAAGCATTTACAGAGATTTTATCAAACAATTGTCTGACATTTATAGAGCATTTACAGCACATTTATAGAGCAATCTATCAAACATTTATCAAAGAGCGCATATGACTTCCTCAACCCAAGCAGCACAGACAGAGACCACAGCTGGCTCCCCATCCTGCTGAACGGGTGGAAAGTGAAATGTAGTAATCCAATTTCCTCAGCTTGGCAGGTGTGCATGGAAGTGTGTGTGTGCTTGTGTGTGTGCATGTGTATTTCCTCAAGGAGTTTCAACCAGTTTGAAAACAAGACCCCATACTGCGGCCCCACACATAGTTCCCCGCAACCCCCAATGATGCTCTCTGTTGCTATGGTGACGGAGCAGCAATCCCCAGCGGCCAGTCTTATCAAATACAACTCAAGACACGTGTGTGCACACGCATGCACTTACACACACACACACAAACAGACATAAGGAGGCACACACACATACACACACACATAAACGGTTATTACCTTCATACATCTATCCATTGGAGGCACTGACAGAAGGCGCTCACAGAGTTTAAGCCGATCTGTCAGCTCTCTGCTTAGATTGTGAATCTGTATGCTGTGTTAAAGATAGAATCTCTGAATCTAAAGAATCTCTGTGTGTGCAGAGATTACTGCATGTTACAGCTCTTCATCAAAGAGTGAGTGTGATAGAGCACTATGCGTAGCCCCTTCAATACACACAAACACACATACACAAACTCTTACCTACACTTATTCACACCTTCACACACACACACACACACACACACACACACACACACACACACACACACACACATTTACACGACACAAACATGTTCAGAAATAACATATACCCCAACTAAAAAGTCTGCACGATCACACACAGAACTGCCTTCAAATGGTAAATACAACAACCAACAAAAGGGTAACTATCAGTGCAAGGGCAGAGGCTATAATTACAGGGTTAATTAAGCTGTAATTAACAGGATGGGAGGAATAGATGCTTTTAATAGGAGGGTAGCGAGGGCTGTATTTGCCACCAGAGAGAGGAATTTAATTGGAGGAAACCATAAGGCTAATTTCAGCCTCATGTTCGTGACGTGAGTGACGAGACCTCCACAGCATTAGAAGACCCAGAACAAGAACCAGGTATTAAGTTTGAGGGACATCCACCATCAAACAGCTCAGCATTTTGGCCTCTGTGGGCAAAGGGATTAATCGCAAGCAGCTTTTGCTTTTACCACAACTTCAAACTGCACCTAAAAACAAAAGCATAGCTTGGTGCTGTCCTCTGGATTTTCACACTGTTAAATCATGAGAACTCAGTGGCCTAAGGTCATAGAGCAGGTTTGCTTCTCATGAGTGCCAGTTTGAATCTTGCCTCTCCACTACTAGCTTTGGGCGATATATGAGAGGGGACACACGTACTGTGAAAAATAACAAAGGCAAGCTACCACGTGAACTGGAGTCACATCTGAGGCTCCTTCTCTCTGAGTCTGTGGGAGAGGTTCACGGTGGGGTCGATTACATAGTTCAAACTGGGTCTGAAAGGAGGGAAGAACCCATAACCATTCCAAAGTAATTGAAAGCCATCTTAGAGTTGGACAATGCTGGGCCTGGAAAGCCATAGGGCATGATGGGTGTTTTAAAAATGAACAATCAATGTAGACCCATGAAATTTATTGAGGTGAATAAACTGAGGTGATCAAAGCTGAGTAACAACAAATAGCACAAGGTTCTAAAGAACCAGAGCTGGCCACTGTGGGTATTCTGCATCATAATTTGTTTTTCCATTGACTTTGATTTGGTGGTTTTGATTTTTACAGTGGTTGTTTCATAACAATCTTTAACTGGACTGTGTAGGATGTGGTGTTTTATTGAATAACACTTTCCATTCAATGAGCGTGGATGATTTGATTGAATACAGGGGTCTGACTGAATCCTCTACACACTGCTCTGCTGTTCCACACCACCACAGCCTACCAGACCAGCTCTGAAATATGGGATTGTGTTTTTGTGCTACTGGAAGCTCCTTACCCTCGATGAACAGTGCCCCCTGTAGCGTGACACAGGCATTGCAGGAATAAAGCCATGGAGCTGGAGGTTATTGGAGTGGAACAGATTCCACACAAAAAGGCCACATAAAGGACTCAAAAGCTCAGTGTCTAATTGTTTCTCATATCTGACCGGAAGTAAATCAATACTCAGGCTTTGTTCAGAAGGCAGAAACCAGCACCCTGTTTCTTCCGGGTCGAGTAACTACAGTAATGGAATCACAGCATCAGTAATCTCATCCCATGGCAGCCGCTGGCTGTAACACTTCAGACTTTGTTATTTTATATTTCCCTTTCGCCTCTACAGCAGTGGTATTAGACGGAATTTATTCTTAAAGCCATTATTTGTGTCAGAGACCCTAAAATCATTCAAGACTAACATGGACTGAGTGAGCTACTCTTCAGTTGTGTCGTATATTCATTTTTTGCTTTGTTTATACAGTATTTATTTACTTTTTTTTCTTTATGGCATGTATTTATTATTATTATTATTAACAGTTTTGTCTTACTGAACTTGTTGTTAATGTCTTAATTATTTTTATGTATCTTTGTCTTTTTTAAGTGCTTTAAAGCAAACTTATTTTTGATTTAACTTCAGTTTTATATTTAGTTACAGGCAGAGGATTAGCCAAGCTGTGCTGGATGGCCGTTTCATCTGCACATGCTGGAGCGTTTCTCTTTGCCAAGTCTTCTCTGAGCCGCAGCCAGATCAGTGATCATTCATTTTATCCTTCCTGCTCATCTTCCTCAAGAAAATCAATGGCAGTCGACAGTTCTGCGTATCAGGAGCGATGGGAGGATAGGAAGGGCCATGTGCGGAGAGAGAGAGAGAGAGAGAAACAGCAGAGAGGTAAAAAGCAGAGCAGGAAAGAGATGGTAGAGAGAAAGAGGTGCTTGCTTGCTCCCTGGCCCTCTTGGCAGTGTTCTCTCCTGTCTTTGTGTTCTACACAGCCTCCCCACTGTGAAGCGCTTCCATTTTCCTCAGGAGAGTCTTGCCTGTTGCTCACACCAGCCTCACAGCTACTCCTACACCCCTTTTTCTCCCTCTGTCAAAAAGCAGCGAAAATTCTTCATGCTTTACTGGCATGGAATACTTCAATTCACTGCCAAAGCTTAACTGAAGTAACAAGTTTTTAAAGTAATAGACACAATCAAAACATTTTTATTATGTTTATTATTACATCCAACCTGAGGGGCCTTTTTTTCCTCATCCCTCATATTCCTTCGTCTCTCTCTTCCCCTCCCTCCCTCTCTCCATTCCTCAGTCTCTCTCACTCTCTCCATCCCTCAGTCTCTCTCACTCTCTCCGCTCCTCAGTCTCTCTCACTCTCTCCATCCCTCAGTCTCTCTCACGCTCTCCATTCCTCAGTCTCTCTCACTCTCTCCATCGCTCAGTCTCTCTCACTCTCTCCATTCCTCAGTCTCTCTCACTCTCTCCATCGCTCCCTCCTTAGCAAGAGCAAAGGTAGCTTTTTTTTATTCTTTATTGTCGATTCAGAGCTCGTTTAGAATTGAGAGCCACTTGAACTGCTGCCCTGAATGGCTTTTCTCTGGAGGGGAAATAAAACCCGGGGAGCTGAAGCAGCGCAGCGATAGCAGCCTGGTCACCCTGCCTTGGCGCAGGCGCCGTGGGAGATTAGAGAGAGTGGTCGCAAGGCACATTAAAAACAACAAAGATGATTCATTTTGTGAGCCGAGAACACAAAAACACGGCAATTTGGCCCTGCTGTCGGTGATCGTGTAATCCACCCAGCAGACCCGCTAATCAAAGTGTTGCGAGCCATGCTGTGCTGGGCCGAACCTCATAGATTTGAGACATTAAAGCCTCCAGTGCTGTTAACGATCGTAATGGAAATAATTACTGCCGATCATGAGCTCACAGATCCGTGACTGTGTGGTGAGGCCTCTGCTGTCTCAGCTCGCAGAGCGTCAGGACGACTCAATCAAATGTTACAGGTGTGACGGATATGACACAGATGTGACAGACGTAACTAGTGTGTTACACATGGAAAATCATACAGGAGTATTACATGGAACGGATGTAACAGCTGGGATAATGGATGTGAGGACAGTAGCACATACATTGGATGTGACAAGTGGAACACATGTTACGGGTATGACAAGTGTAAAAGGGGTGACAGGTGGCATTGATGTGACTAATGGAAAAGGTGTTACATGTATGACAGCTGGCCATCTATCAGGGAGACCTCTGTGAGGCTGTACCACTGATTACTAATTAGTGTTGGGAATTCTCACTCTGCACACTCCACATAAGCACCAGGGCAGGACAGAGGGGTGGGTAGGGCTCCCTGGTCTGCCTCTCTCTCCTGTGTGGAAGTGGCACACAGTGGGATGAATGTTCCAGAACACCAGTCACACACAGGCAGGGTGGCATAACCCCTGACCCGCAGCATGGCTTTTCAAAGGCAGAGAGAAGAAAGAAGCTGCTTTTATTCCTCTGAGCACAGAGATATGTTTCTCTCCCACCAAACAGGGGCTCAGATGCTTTTGTGAAGTCAGTTTTATACAATGTTCAATAGGCATATTGGCTTTACTCTGCAATTCAGATCTACATCTGTTCTCATAATGACCATTGCCTGAGCTGCAGAAATGAACATGACGTTTACGTCATTATAGAAATGAATTTCAGTATGAAAAAATGTGTATTGCATATGAAAGATCCATAGTGTCTGGATGTTATATGATTCATAGCATAGTTGATGGAGTATTTACAGGATATGTTTATTTAAAATATATTGGGAAGATATCTCTGAAATAAAGCCAAACAATAAATAAAGCAATTAAAATAAATATGACATTTTTATGTGAGTGTTTGTGTGGAGGTTTCAAGAGAGATTCTCTCCATTTTACATTCATCTTCATCTTCATATTTTTCCAAACTCTCACAAACTCTCTGGATGAGAACCAGCATGTTGCTAGCTCAAACCCAGAGAGGGGGCACAGCTAACATTCCTTTGGGGGAGGGGCACTGGTCTGTATTTTCATCATGAAAAGTGATGGATTGCTGTTATTATGAAGTGGGAGATTAAGACTGAGATCAGTTTAACTTAACGCACATGCATTCAGTTACTTCTGAAATATCTCTGAAAACATCTGACCATATTTCCTCTTTGAACGCTCAGCACCAAATGAAAAAAAATGTTACGGCTTGCTTTCCCTGCAATAAAGGCATTAGGATGTATCATATTTATGGAGACTGCAGTTCTGCAGACTAGACTGTAGGAAATATGAAGGACAGTAAGCTCTGTAGTTAGCAAGCTGCAGTGGGTTGTAAGTCAGCTGTGTGGATATCGGGCAAGACAGCTACCCCAGTGCGGGATATTACAATTCATTTCCCATAAACAGTTTACAATGTTTACCCGCCCCCTGGAGGTTAGTGTGTGGCTCAGTGAGCCAAGCCTTCTCTGTGAAAAAAATCTATATTTATGTTTATGTTTTTTCCAATCAATATTTTTTTCAGATGGGTGCATTGATGGATATAAATGCAGGCTGACTCATGTTGCCATGTAGGGATATCTGTCCCCCCACCACCCCTCGGCTGAGACACACGCCCTGTTTAATCAGTGACTGATGTGTGTGTGTGTATGTGTGTGTGTTTGTGTCCCACCTGGGGCTCCCACCCATCACCTCGGTGCGAGCAGGAAGCAGACGAAATGAAAGTGATCATTTACAGGCACAGAGCGAGGGATGGTGACACTAAGTAAGTATGTTCAATAGCCTTTTACTCACATCTTCATCTGCTCCCTGCAGTGCTCTTCCCTTAAATCAACCACCTTCTCAGGGCTTTCTTCCTTTCTTTTGCTCTCCCTCCTTCCCTTTGTACTCCTCTACCTTCTGTCTATTCATTCCCTCCTTCCACATGCAAGGTTTATCCCTTATCTCTCTCTTGCCCTCTCTCGGTAGCTTTCACATATTAATTGATTACTGGTTTTTTTTACCAGACCTCCAAGTTTTCAGCGGGCCTTCATCCATCCTCATAGCCAGCCCCGCCCATCCCCACCCCCAGCTCCTCCCCTCTGTAGTGATCATGCCGCTGGTCCCATGCTCTGAGTCTCTGAAGCCCTGTGTGTGTGGGGTGGGTACACAGCCACATACGTTAGGCCCTTGGCTGTGATGTGGATGTACAGGCAAATACGTTACTGTTTGATTGTATTACGGGCGTCTCCATAAGTGCACGGGGGCAGAGCAGACGCTGTGTTTTTTTTTTTCTCCAGTGTCTCCGGGGGGCTTGTCAGATCTAAATGAAATTCCTCTAGCATATTCAGCCTAATCGGATTGGGAGAGGAGTAGATCGAATTACAGTGAAAGAGAGCTTCGTAAACCCTGGTCTCTGTGCAACACAGAGACTCTGTAAACCCTGGTCTCTGTGCAGGACAGAGAGCCCTGGTATCGCTGCCCTTCCCTGCTCACTGAGAGCACTCAACACCCCTAGGGCCCATAATGTAATGACTGCACTAAAAAAAAAAAAACTTGTCTCATCAGGGTGATGTCATCACTCTGCACTGCATACCTGCTCCACCCCCTGTGGCACATGTCTATGCACACCCATACATGAAGTGCAAATTAATAAGTAAATTGGCTCCATTGGTGTGACTGGAAAGCTCCAGCAGAAAACTGCCAAAGCAAACCTAATTTTAGGAATGTGATTTCCAACTGTGTAAGATTATAAGAGAGAAATGTAAATAAATATTCATTAAAAACCAATAAGAATTACACATATCACGCAGATGCAGACGCAGTCCCCCCCCACCACCCCCCAATTTCACATGCCTCCTGGGCAACCAATACGACCCCCCTGGGTGCACAGACACAATGAACAATGAAAGATAGAAAGGGAAGAAGAGAGAGAAAAAGGGAGAGACCAAGAGAACAAGAAGAAGAAGAGGCAGAAGAAGGACAGTGAGAGAGACAGGGGATAGAGTGTAAGGGAGAGACAGAGGCAGAAAGAGACAAATAGAAGAGAGAGGAGATAGAGACTAAGATAAAAGACTGAGACCCAAATACAAACAAGAAAAATAGCTGAGCTCCATTTTCAAATACTTAAATATAACAGTCTTTCACACACAGCAAAAAGGCTATATATGCTTTAAAGCTGTGTAGCTTCAAAGTTTCACAAATCACCAATCATCAAAACATACATTAGGCAAGCTAAGTTGTATTCTAGAAGCAGAATCATGTTACAATATCTTTTCTATTTGTTCAGTTCATTTGGACAGAGGTTGCTGATTGCTAATTGGTTTTTTCAAAATAAGATTTAATTTCACTTCCAGGACTAAATTATGAACTTCATTACTAAGTCACCCACATATTGAGGGAACAAGTGCCCAGATAAAATTCAAAATCACGGAACACAGTTCTTTACGTTGAATCCAGCATTACTGGCATCAGTGAATTTGTTTAAGTGATGGAATAAGCTGCAGTACTTGACTCTGCAGCACTTGAACACACAGCAGATAAATTAAATTCCTGCTAGTTTCTAGTCTGATTCAGCTATCCCCCACCCTTTCTCTTTCATAGCAATTCTGCAAGACCTGAACCCGGGCAGTAAACTTAAAAAAAGACTGAAATATTGATTAGAGATTCAGGTTCAATTTAATCGCTCATAACACAATACTGGGGGACAAGAAAAATCGCAAGTACAATCAATGAGTCAGGGGGCTTTCACCTGGCAGTGAATACAAGGCAAGAAAAAGCCAAAGAACAGCTAAACATTAAACACTTTTTATAACATACAAACCACTGCAAGACTGTGGTTAAAAAGAAATGGGAATGTATGTCATCCTTAAGGCAACAAGTCTGAAATGAGAAATTAATCCAATACACCATGTAATCATGCTGGATTGTAGAAAACACATTATAAAAAGTAAAATGTATAAAAGTCCCCTGGATTTAATGAAACACACTTAATATGTGCAGTGTAGAATTAAGTGTTTCCAGGATTAGTATTTAAAAAGAGCATTAACATGATGATACATCAAGAAAAAACTATCCAAACTCTCTCCATTATACCACCTTCCTGCCCCAAGTAGAGTGCCCTCCACCAGCAGGCACTCATTAACTTTGTCTTTTTTCCCTGCATAACATACTATACAGCGACATGTAGAGACCAATCAGCCTGGTTGACATTGTTACAGTATCTGTTGTTAATGTAACCATTGGCTGTTGCCCCTTTACATCACCTGTGCTTTGGCCACACTGTCTAAAGTCATGTCAACAAAGCACCTTCTATCTATTCTGCTGAGCTGATATGACAGAGAGAGAGAGATGGAAAGCAAGGCAGAAGGATGAAACAAGTGGAAGAAAGAGGGGGATGAAATTTGTTTATTGTGAGCAAATGAGTGAAAGATGAAAAACAGAAACTGATAGGAAAGAGTTTGAGATGGAGAGTTAATGAGAACTGACTGAAGGGACTTTGATTGAGATATATTTACATAATTACAATTTCCTCAAATGATTCAAATGATCAAATTCATCTATTCTTATGCCTCTAAGGGTTTCTTTATATTAATCATCAAGCTTTGGAAATCTGTACATGTCAATCCGCCATTACAGGTAATTGCACTGTATGAAGCAAAATATAAATAACTGTGTCTAAATCATCAGGCCACCTAAGTTTGTGACAGGCATACTTGGAAGGTAGGTGTGTTTGAGTGGCAGGTGTATTTGAATAGTGGGTGTTTTTTATTGGCAGGTGTTTACGAGTGACTACCCACCCCCTTTTTACATCATACTTCAGGGAACCCACCATGTCTCTCTCTCCCTCCTCCTCCCCCATTTGTTAATTAGATCCTTGTTTTGTGTGTTTTTAAATGAATAGTTGGACACCCCAGGCACTGTTTTAATTTGTCAGGTCTGCAGTGAAGATGTGGCTGCTCTCTCCTCGACTCTCTTAAGGACTAAAGGTTAACTGCGGTCTGTTGACAGAAAAAGTGGAAGCCAATTAAATGCAACAAACAGCTTTGTTTTGGGCTTAATTTAATCAAAATATTTGTAAAAAGAACGTTTTTGGATATTGCAGTTTACGTGACTCAGCCAATTAATCTACTTCCTCTAAGCCTGTCTCTCCCTTTCTCGTGGCCTCCTCTTCCTTCTTTCCTTGCTCTTGGGAGACAGAGAGGCAGAGAGAGAGAGAGAGAGAGAAAGGCGGCTGAGAGAAGGATCAGAGCCATAGTGAGTCAATAAGAGCGTATGGCTGAGAGACTAAAGGCCCTTATTTGTATGATAATCCTCAGGTGCTATTCTCCCTGATGGGATGTCCACCCCTGCATTGAGAGATGGGCTGTCTCATTACAGATTGGACCAATCAAACACACACACACACACACACACACACACACACACACACACACACACACACACACACACACACACACACACACACACACACACACACACACACAACCTGCATCTGATAGTTGGACATACGACTTCCATTGAAAATTTCCCAAAGAAAATCCCTAAGGTACAGTACTGTCCATGCTGATTGAGAGTGTAACAGCGAGGTAGCTACACTAATCTCTACACTGCACAATCAATGTCACCTGTGTCTGTTTGGGATGAACGGAATTCCTGAACACTCAAAATCGCCTACTTCTGTCTGAGAATCACTGATGATTGAACTCCCACACTCTCACCATCGTCTAATTCTGTCTGTGACTCACTGAACTGTAGAACCCTCAGCATCAACTATTTCTGTCCATGAATCACTGAACTCTGGTGCACTCAGCAACAGAAACTGGGGTAGATATGTTTTAAATATACATTGTGAAAAGTATTTTTGAAATAGTAAGTCAATGAAAAATAATTAAATCCATATATCAAAGGGTAACTATTGTTAAAAATTCAGTGCTGTTTAGAAGGGATTTAAATACCATTCCCAGAACCTGACTTTAAAAAAAGTATTTGAATACAAATTCTAAAAAGTTCATTTTTTTGTTTTTAAAAGCTAATTGAACACACTTTCCAGACTGTATCTCATTATTTATACTACCTGAATGCAAATGATACAAATATTTAAACACTCATAACATAGGACATTAAGCTTGCAATTTATTGTACTACTACAAAATGGATACAATTATTCTGAATCCAGAACAATTTGCCCAAAACTCATGAATTATTTGAG
The DNA here is from genome assembly GCA_022829145.1 of Albula goreensis. Classification (NCBI taxonomy): domain Eukaryota; kingdom Metazoa; phylum Chordata; class Actinopteri; order Albuliformes; family Albulidae; genus Albula; species Albula goreensis. The sequence goes on from CM040762.1 coordinate 12,883,240, forward strand.
AACGATTGTAAGATTGGTTCCCAAAATGGTAATTAGTCTAAGGCAATTATAAATTAATTATACTCATGTTTGTTATGTGAGTTCCGTTTTACATTTTTAAATTTTTTTTCCCCGATTTTTCCCCTTTTTTCCTCAACCTGAATGTTCAACTGAGCTTGTTGACCTCATTACAGTGCCTGCCCTGCCAGCTGTGGGAGGAGGGGTCAACATGTGACTCCTCTGATTCACGTGATGACGCTCTTGCTTCTTGTCGCGCTGCAGCTGCACCACCAACTGCACACTGCCTATGATGTTGGAGGAGGATGTGGTCAGTGTGCAGTCAGTTTGTGCTGCTGCAGGTGCCCAAGCATGATAAGGAGGGCAGTATTGTGATGAGGCCAATGGGGGTTGGGCCGACCTGTCCTGTAATGAACCCTGGCGGGGCTGGCCAATTGTTGCCTTGCCAATGGGACCTCTGGCAATGGGAATGGTGAGGCTGGGAGTTGAGCCCCTGGCCTTGGGGCCCGTGGGCGGCAATTTATCCTATAAGCCCCCATTTTAAAATTTAAAAAACAATCTTTGTTTTAGGGGGATCAATAATTTTATAATTCAATAATTTAAATGTTGACTCCAGACCTGAGTTATGTAAGGCTTAAGTGCATTTTCTGAAGAGATTTACACAGAGAATGCACTTAAGCCACATGAAATTCAAGTCTGGATTTGGCCTTAAGACATTTTGACATTTACATTCAAAATGAACATTTTAATACTAATTTGGATGAATTAGCACACACTAATATCAAACATAGCTGTTCTCTGGTGACCAGTACAGTGAGTACTCAGAAGCACTCCTACAGGGGTTCAGCCCTCAGAAACATTCTCAGTCCTGCTGCAGGGTGGTAATGGTGTGTCAAAATAGGGGGGTGCCATAGTGGCTACTAACCAAGAGGTTTCAGGTTTGATTCCCATTTGGGGCGCAGACACTGAGCAATGTAAGGCGAGGTAAACGGCAAGCTGTGCAAATAAATAACAAAGATGGGTGACTTCCTGTTGAGGCCAAGGTGGTGAAGCGGGGGGAGGGGGGAGGCGATGTCAATAAAATGAGAAAAAAAAGGACCAGACGTAAAATAGCGCTTTCAGGGGAACAAATACATCAAGTGGGTTTATTTAAGTAAGTACCTTCAATCTCATTGAGAAATCAATTTGGCACAATTTCCTCTCTGTCCCTAAACACAATCTCTCCCAGTTTAAGCTAGCCTCTGGGCTTCCTTGGTTGTCGCTGTTGGACTGGGACGCTCAGATCTCCCAGTTCCTCCACTGCACATCCTCATGTAGGACATAAACCCCACAGCAGGGGTATCTTATTGCCTCTTCTCTAAATCTGGGAATAAGTGAACTTAGTCCCCACACATGGCATGCAATTAACAAGGACGTATGCAAGCATGACAGTCTTCCACCTCACCTGTGTGGGAAAAAGCAGTTGCCCAAATCATTATTTTAAATGATAGCTCATTTTCATTACATTCATGCACTACATTATGGGCATATTTGTGAAAAATACTGTATGAGTATTTAAATGTATTGAGCTATTTTCATTTCATTTTGTGGGAAGGAAACAGATCAGTAACCAGACACTGAGAGCTCATAGATCCAAAATGGAACCTGTAATTAAGATGGTATGTGGTTGTGAGAGCTTGTGTATGTTTCTATTTGCTTGCATGTATGGATTTGTGTGTATTTGCATATGCATATGCATGTGTGTGTATGTGTGTGGGTATGTGTATGAATGTTGGCAGTGTGTTTGTGTGTGTGTATACATGTCTATGTATTTGTATTTGCATGTGTGTATGAGTATCTGTTTGTGTGAATCTGAATGTTTGAACGAATCTCTGCATATGTGTGTTTGTACCTGTGACAGCCTATACAGGAGCTCAGAGCAAATGTTAACAGAGCGGCATCTTGGCTCTTAAGCGACTGCCCTTAATGACGTGTTCACAGAGATGCCATCAATTGTGGGCCCATAAAAGCATCAAAATACCTCCCAAACCCTCCTGTGGGAGGACATTCATGCCCACGCAAAGCATTCTGGGAGAGGTTTCATTGCCTCTCCTCCCGCTTACTGTCTGCATCTGGGGCTTAAATGGCAGCCAATGCAGCGATCAGTGGCTTTGCGCTGTGTTTTAAACATCTGCTGCGCTCCTGAGTGATCCCCAGGCGGGAGTACTGAGCCATCGGCCACCCTGAGCTCCTGAGTGATCCCGAGGCAGGAGTACTGAGCCATCGGCCACCCTGAGCTCCTGAGTGATCCCGAGGCAGGAGTACTGAGCCATCGGCCACCCTGCGCTCCTGAGTGATCCCCAGGCAGGAGTACTGAGCCATCGGCCACCCTGCGCTCCTGAGTGATCCCCAGGCAGGAGTACCTCGCCACCCTGCTCCTGAGTGATCCCCAGGCAGGAGTACTGAGCCATCGGCCACCCTGCGCTCCTGAGTGATCCCCAGGCAGGAGTACTGAGCCGTCGGCCACCCTGCGCTCCTGAGTGATCCCCAGGCAGGAGTACTGAGCCGTCGGCCACCCTGAGCTCCGCTGAGACTGGAGGAGGCAGCCATGGGAACCAGGGCCCCCCCACACATAATCACAGTCACATTCAGCTACACATAAATGCCTTTTTGGCATCACCATTGTCCCAAGGAAATGAATGGGTCACATTGGTATGGTTACACACTGTAACATTGCCAAGGCAATGGGTAGTCATATTGGCATGAAATGCTGTTGTAACATATTGCTAAAATAATTCATAATCATATATATAGGCTTGAGAACACATTGCAATGCAACAAATGACTGTTTTCCAATTAGAAAACAGCAGTCTAGAAATGTGCCATTTGCACACTGTCCCAAAGCCCTCAAAAATGTGTTTTTAAAAGGTGCCTTATTTTGACAGAATTTGAATGCAGAATCATATGACTTTTTAATAATTTATGGGAAAATCGATATCGAATATTGATATCGATTTTCCCATAAGTCTTTGAGACTATGTTAGAAAATTCCGATGTTACTACTTTGATTGTGTGACACTGGGAGTTGCCTCACAAGTTTAATTACTCAACCATTTGTTGACTTACGGCTAAAAATGTCAATATTTTAACTATGTGATTATGATATGGATAACTGCTGTGATAGTTTATGGAGATAATGTAAATTAACTGGAAAAATGATACTTTAACAAAATAATTATAAAGACTTGGGTTTACTGAACAAAGTATCAAGCTTACTAGCTATACAATGGCATTGCTGAGAAATGCATAGCTTTTTTTGCATGCGCTGACAATAAGCCCTTGGCTGCCACTTTGATACACTGATCTTGTGTGTGACATTTGAATACTGTCTGACATCATCCTCATTTAAAGTGTGTCTCAAATTCATCGCCTTTTGAAGAATATTTTTCCTCAGGGGACAGCTTTTGGAGGCAGCTGTCTTCCAACTGAGACACAAAAGATAATTTAATATACCAAAACGACCGATATAATTATATCTGGAAAGGAATCTTAACTCTCATCGAGAAGCTCCCCACTGCAGTAGCTGCAATAGCAGTATTTAATCACTAGAGGCGCTACAGCATCAGCACCCAGCTGCAGATTTTTGGCCAGTTTAGCGTTAGTAAGTAGATGTCATTGGACAAATATGTCTTCACATGACTCACGGGGTGTCATTCCGGCCCCTTGGAAACCATTGTCTATAATGAGCTGGCACTAGGTGGAGAAGTATTTTCTAATGCCTAGCTAAACTAATTGTTTTGTTTTGCAGCTGTGTCTTTTGGACTTCTTTCAATTACTCTCCATTAAATAAAATACTGTGTTGTTGGGTATGGAGTTGATTGAAAAGAGAAAATGAGCAGGGATATATGGGGGAATTCAGAAACATACGCAATTAATCTGCTCATCTTTTCTTAATTGTTTACATTTAGCTAGCTCGACGGATGTGTGCCATGTAGAGAGACACTGGGGACTGAAACCCTCCCCCACCCACTACCCTTTCACCATGATCTGTTTTCAAACACCACTTCAGGAAAGCCCGGAGCAAGGGTTTAGAGCTAATGGTGGTGCTTTAAGGCGGATCGGCCCTCGGCCCTCGCCTGGCAACGCTCTGTGGCTGTACAGGACGCCAAACAACCGTGAAATGAGGTGTTCCATTTTCCATTAACGTCTCACTTCCCCCCTCTTTCGCTCTCCCCTCTCTTTTTTCTCTTTCTCTCTCTGCTCCCCCTCTCTCTCACTACCTCCCCTCTCTCCTCTCACCTCCACACCTCTCTCTCTGTCTGTACCCCCTGTCTCTCAACTCTTCTCTGCCCACCCCGCCCCCAAATTTTCTCTCTTACATGTATGGGCAGCTTTCTAAGAACTGGGGTACTGTCAGATATTCAAGGTGGTAAACAGGTTTCCAGGCTTAGAGGGATGGAGCACAATGGAGAACGGTGTGATGTGGTGGAGCAGAGTCTAGCCTGCCAGGATGCAGTGTACAACCGGGTATAGGGTGCTGCATTGCACAGCAGGGTACAGCAGTCATGGAAAAAAATGTCTTAATTTGGGACAGAGGCATGGTTTCTTGGCTTTCAGTCTATTTGGCTGTTCTGTGTGCTGTGTTCTGACTGAGATTAGTTAAATTTGCATTTAAATCAACATTTTTTCTCAATCTACTGCTTTCTATTTTAATGTAGCCCCCGCAACCTGATACAAAATAAACAAAAACAAACAACAGATTTTTTGACAGTCATTACGTGTTTAAAAACTGTCGTCCACGACAGCATACAATTTCAATATTTTTAACTGACCAATGTAATGGTTAAGAGCATTTAAAAGTTTAATTAGCAACCAGAAAATAATTCAATTAGACTATGAGTACAAGAATTTATTAGCTGCCTTCACTCAGACCAGACGCTCCTTAAAAGTATAATTTAAACGGATACTGTCAATGCAGTCACGCAAACACATACTTAGCTGCGTCCATACATTGTGTCCCTCTCCTCTCACTTCCTTTTCAACCTGTTGAAGAAACTACTGTAGTACTGCTTCTTACAGCCGCTTACAAATCGTGTGGCGCCGTCCGCACATAAACATGTACAAGAAGCAAACATGCGCGTGGAAAGGTCGACATTCTTTATTGTGTGCACACAATTTAATGGTTTTAAAATATGAGCGTAATTATAGGCAAGAATATCGGTCGGTGACAGAGGATAACAAAGCAAACACACCGTCATAAAGAAATATGATGTGTGAGCACACACGTAAGGCTTATTTCTGCAAACCCACAAGTTTCCGTCGTTTCCTACCTGTCATCTGCTTGCCAGTCTCCAAGCAACAGGTCTCGGAACCGGTATCGTGGCGGTAGGGGCAGAACCTCCTTTTCCAGCTCCACCATGACCGCGCTTTCGGAACCGAACAAAGAGATCCCAAACAGAAAGATTTTTTTAAAATGTGATATAATGCAAATATATATATTTTCCGTCCAGCTTCTGTGTTCTGTCTCTCCGTTACAGTTTTATTTCAAAAACACATTGTTGTAATTATTGAGAGAAGCCGACGTGTCGCGGTCGTTGCGGATGTAATTGTCTGTCACACATTTGCTCGCTCTGATCGCTTTTCGATTCGCCTGAACTGTTTTGGTGTAGCAAGCGTGCAACTGGTTGCTTCTCTAAGTGCCAAGTGGCGCCTCGAGCTTGCAGGTCCGCGCACGTCGGTGACCGTAGAGTCATTTGCCTGTACAATCACCACGACTCTTTCCGCTCCCGCCGCTTTCTGGACGTACAGAAAAACTCCCAATAGATAATGCCCAACATGCGATACGCTGCCATTTTAAGATGGAGTTACATTTTTTAAGTTTGGCACATGAGTATGCTGTTTACAAAATGTTGGGTAATGTGCTTTATATTTATGTGATGTTTGATGCTTTGTGTGGTGACTTTGTCATAACATTTTGCGTAATTGACGCAGACTGCAATTATGTCAAGGGCTTGTGGTTGAGACCGTTTATCCTTTGGGAAGACCCTCAAGTCTGCCCCTAGATTTTCTGACACTACTTCGTTTTAGTCCGGTAACTGCAAAACCACTACATGACAAACTGATCTGACCCCCAGCCCCAGCGGAGGAGCATGAGCCAGTGCACGTTCGGCAGAGTGTTTGTTATTTCATGCTTTTGCCATTTTGAAGAAAAAAAAATCTAATTTTGGAATGAGAGATGACTGGCACTGGAAAGGCGCCGATTTTCTAGAAAAGCACAAGAAAGTGAGAGACAGACGATTATACAACGCATTTCTGATGATCGCCCCCCCCTCCTTTTTTATCTTTCTCGACTCCTACATGCATTCTCTTGCATCACCCTCCCCCCAGCACCCTCACCCCATCACCACACATACTCCAGTGCAAACACTGCAAAATGTAATTGAAATCCCCCTCCATTCAATGAGCGCTTTGTTGGCAGGACAAAGGCATATGTTGCCAAGTAATTAAAGAGACCACAGACAACCTCGCGCATTAATATAGAAATTGGTCATCCAATTATCCTGGAGGATGCTGTCACTTCAACCCGATTCACTCTGGATTCCGGATTCCGATAATTATGCTTTCAGGGGAACACCTGAGCGGTACGGTCCTCTCTTGCCGGCAGTTTTCATGACATTTGCTATTCAGTCTATACAATCTCATTTGTTCTCAGAAGGGTCTGTTACAAATACGAAGGTGATAAAATGTGCCATTTTTTCGCATATACCTTACACATAATCCATAAGCATTCTGACTTTTCATCTTCATTACCTATTTAGTTTGTATTTCTAGATTGTCCTTGATCACTGTCCTACAGGGGTAATGGTTTCAAAAGTATGGTTTCATTCACATTCATTGAAGAAGTTGAGCCTAAGGAATGTTGTGTACAGGTAGAGGTAGAGAGGGGAAAGCACCAGTATGTGCCATTTATGAAGTGCCTGCTGTGGTTGCTGTGGCATAACTCATCCTGTCATTTATGATGTTACAGCTGAACACAGCTACTGATGTCTCTTGACATGACAGGAATTCCAGCAGGTAAAACCACATCCACACACCACTTGTGTCATGTAACCATGCCGTTCTGTAGTGTGGGCAGGGGGTGGGGTGACAGTTGTCCCCTGGGTGTGCTGGGTGCTCATATCCCACTCAAACAAATGGGACCAACCAGGAGGGTGCAATGGCACTTAGGGACTCACAGTCCAGGAAACGGATATGCTAGACGACTGGGACATGGCCCCACAGATCCAGGTCTGCAGCAGGGAGCCCAGCCCGCGTCACAGGGGTACGGCGTGGGTCGGTTCCGGTGACGTCTGTGTTGGACACTCTGCTCGTCAGCCCCCTCCATGACTAACGTGTAGCAGCATAATGGGGTCGCCAACCTTGCGTCTGTTCAATGAAATGTCACCTGTCAGGAAAGGCATTTAGACAAGATAGTTTTCATGATAACGTTGTGGATTCATTGGAGGGAAGTGATACACTTTTGTTTGACACAAAGTATATTTTATGTACACAAAATGTACCAAAGGCCCTGTGAGTGATAATGCAAGAGGTTAGTATTAATTTTATTCTGAACAAATGGTGCTACCTCAGTGACAGAACCATGATCTTCTGTTGTTGAATTAATGTACTTCTTGGATGTAATTTCAATGTAAAATTGCCTGTTGCAAGCAACATATTGGTAATTTTACAAGTGGGTGCACATGTGTGTGGCCGATTGGTTCATCCCTGTGGGTTTGGGTAGCTTTGGGCACTTTGTGCCCTTTAAAATCGATTCAGGATCAGCTTTACTAAACCCCAATGATCCAAACCTAAACCAAGAAAGAAACATAAGAGACTGATCCGGAGTCAGGTCACGGGGCCAAATCTATCTGTGCCTCTAGGGTGCAGCTGTCAGCCGTGACAATGGTGTGGGTCTAATTAAACCACAGTGGAATCGCTGTTTGAGTATTGATTGATAATGGGTGTGCTTCAACAGTGCAAAAGAAACAGACTTTGCTTGTCATTTCTTCATTTTGCCGCGCACGGCTAACAGTGGCTCTCTTGTGTTTTTCCTCTCCTGATAGAAATCATGCATGCTGACATACTCCCAAAGACACCAAAGCGTACATGACAAGTGTGGAGATCTCATATTTTTACACTTTTTTTTCCCCCCAACAGTACATTTGTGCCCTCTAGTGCTCCATTGTGGAACTCACACCAACATCACGCACAGTTCATTTATCAGTGTAAACCCAATGGAGCCATCCACCTGTTGTGATGAGCCAGAGGGACATTATGAAGAGAAGATAAATACATTAGGCCTACGACCATTCTCCATTTTATCCGTGTGGTTAACTTAATTTATTAAACCTGTACGTGCTTGACTACAAAGAGGTAGAAAAAAACGCCATCTTCTTGAGCCGGGAATCTGACAGGAGGCCTTAACAAACGGACGTTTTCAAACGTGTGGGCTGGTCAGTTGCCATGGTAACAACGCAAAGTGCTGGGATTATCGGAGAAAAAAAATGGATTCGCTGTCAAACTCCGCAGTAGTCGTATAAATTCCCCACAAGTATTTTCAGCAAAGTAGCATCCAGGGAAAACAACATTAGAAAAAATATATAACAAAATAATGTGATAGTAAATATACAGCTGTGAAGAGTCAGGTTATTATTTAATAGTGAAAAATATATATAAAATGCATACAAATATGCAAGCGGAATAAAGACAGATTACATTTCATGTTATGTCTGAGTGTGTGTGCGTGCTTTTGTGCTGATAATATTCAGTGTCAGTTTCTGGCGACACACACTTCCGGCTGTCTAGCTGTCCATCTTGGCCTGTTTCAGCAGTACCGACAGATGCCTTAAAAATGCAGGAATATCCTGTTTAGAAAAGCAAAAAACGGGAAGTCTTAACACAAAGCACTGTCGCAGCCCTGTCCACTGCAGGCTCCGTCCAGTGTGATGTTGACCGAGGCCAAGGCATCCACGGCCCAGCTGGGGTACGTCCCCTCCACAGGGAACATGCGCTTCATGAACGTCCGCACAAACTCTGGGAACCGGCCCTCAATGATGCTCTCTCGCACGGACCGCATCAGCGTTAGCTGGGGAGAGACAGGGTGGAGATCACAAACATGCACTTACATTTACACCATGTGCAGATTTTTACACCAACACACACATACATACACACACAAACAAACAGACAGACAGATGGCTGGTCTAACACACATACCTGGTAGGAAATGTTGTGTACAGTGACATGGTGCATGGCTGCAGTATCAGTCTTAAAGAGGGCGTGCAGGTAAGCCCGACTGTGCCTGAAAGACACAAAGCACCATGTGTCAACAGCTCTCACAATAAGGCAGGAATGTGGTGACACTGTACATGGATATATTAACAAAGCTGTGAAGCTCTGAGTCTGCTTTACATCCCAAAGGTAAGGACTCACTTGACCACATTATGGATGAGGGTTATATTAATGTAATGCATTGCTGTTCATTACAGAATATGGCTGCATTACTATTCATTACAGAACAGAGTTGCATTACACAAATGGGCTTCATTACTCTGCATTATAGAAAAGAGCTGCATTACTGTGCATTACACAAATGGGCTTCATTACTGTGCATTACAGAAAAGGGCTGCATTGCTGTGCATTAAAGAAAAGAGCTGCATTACTGTGCATTACAGAACTGGACTGGATAACCTCAATGAAGATCAGGACTGCTTGCTTTCATTACACTACCTTTTCAGCAGACAGGAAGGGTTTATCTACACTTGAGAAGCTTTATCAAGGAAGTATTGTGTAGACATTATGCAACTTGTGAGGCAAAGGACAGAAGGGACTTCTCCTTTCTTTCTGTGAAAAAATTAGCCATTATAGCTATGCATATGTCATGCAGAAAAAGCTCCCATATTCACATTGTGCCATATTGCAGACAATTGCATAAAGACAAGTAAAATGTTTTTAACTCATATCAAAGACCAGTGATTGTGGATACATTATCACAAAAACAAACCATTTGGTAGATACTGAAGGATTCAAAGACAAACCTAATTACAATGAGCCAAACCTACAGTGTGTTACTAATCTAAAGGAAAAAATCAGGATATTAATCATGTGTTCAATGACTTAAGGAGCCTATTGATTCACCCCAGTCTATGCTTTGATCAGGTATAAAAACTTACTCTTTTTGTGTATTTGTTTCCAAAATCAAATCACCACAATGTGAATATAGGGGCTTTTTCTTCATGACATGCATTGCTATTATGGTAAATCATCTCTCTAATCATGAAAAGCATGAACTATTGAACAATTATGAACAATTAACAGCTTGTTAAGATTCTGGGGTTGCAGTTTCGGTTGGAATAAAAACCAGCATACACAGTGGGCCCCCAGGACTGACATTGGGAACCACTGCTTTGAAGGGTCACAGCAAGTCCACTGACCTTTTGCAGGTGGGGCACTGGCAGTCTGGGTCGATGGGCTGAAAGTCCTTGGCAAATTGCTTCTTTTTCAGCTGCAAGGATCCCCAGGGAACTAGTGCAGACCCAAATCTCTGCAAACAGCCCACATCGTCATCCTGTCAGTCTTCATCTTCATCATCAACTTCAACTTTTGTGGGTTTAACAACAGGACATTTTTGGGTGACCTGCAGCCTATATACACCCATGTTTAGGTAAATAATGACACATTGCTTTGTAAAACATAAGGTATAATTCCTGTATAATGGGGAGAATTGTTCTTATAGGCTGAATTGGTGTCTGTAGCCATGGTATTCCACCCTGCTCCCAGTAAAGTATTTTTTTGTGACATCCACACTCTTAATTGACAATCACTGAAGTTCTTTTAGAATTTTATCTATTAAACACAGTGCAATTTTTGATTCTTGTAATTTTCTTTGTTTTATAATTTTTCATTATCAAACATTCAGTGATCAGGTGTAACCAGGTTTACTAGTTCACCTGTTAGGGAGCCATTTAAAAATATATATACCACAAGAAAATGAAACAAGGAGCTGATCTGAGATGTGAATATTTTAAACTTAACTAAATGCATCACTGATTCTTATATAATGTGGCTTAAGAGGGTAAATTGTCCACTGAAACATTAAAAGAGTCTAATTAAGAACACTTATCAGCTTGTTGCAATTCAGTGATTGAAGCTGTGGCTGTAACAAAAACAATCACAGATGGGGGTCCCCAAGGGTTAGTGCTGAATACCACAGCTTTACAAAGTAGTAAGACACTGTGACATAATTCACTGTCAACAGTGGCTACATTTTCATCTGACATTTAGTGCATCTGGTATTCAGCTCATACCCACATATCATTTTTTATCCACATGTACTGTTTCATGCATTCATACCTGGTATTAAAATGCATGTCCTGTACTGAGAATGGATCCTGCCTTCCCTTGCAATATGCTAATGAGGTTTCAAATGTATTCACAGTGTCTGCTTGCATTGGATAGAATGCCATATTCCTTCACTGACAAGTGTGACATTCCTCTGCTTATGTAAGTTGTACGAGGCCTGACAGGGCTGCTTCTGTTACACTCAGGTATGCCATGTCCACAGCGCATCTCTAACTACCTCCAGAAGTGGTTTGGGCAATCAGATTTCAATGTGTCTTGGGAGTCATTCCAACTCATCTTATGATGTGGATAAAGACACTATCTGAATACAGTCTACATGCTAAATGGCTGTCAATACAAAGTGTAACTGGCATTCATCTCTCTGTCCAACAGATCAAAATCATATTTTGATGTTTGACAAAAATGTTAAAAACATTCAAACATATTAAAAATCAGATTTCCAATCAGTTCTAAGATGGATGAAATCTGAGGATAGGCACACTGTCATTTCAAAGATTAAAATGAAAATATACATTTCAAAATTACAGATTAAGGCTCCAGCATACCAGTATAGCCCCAATGATGTGACTGTGCAGGAGATAGAAGGGGGAGAAAAAGAGTACAAAAAATTAAAGAAATTACAAAAAGGCAGGATACTCACAGCAGTGCGTGTGGGGAAAACACAGTCAAACATGTCACACCCCAGAGCGGAACACACCACCAGTTCCACGGCATAGCTGCAACACACAGAACACAGAACACAATAAGCAGAAAAACACAAACACATATATACACACCACACACACATCAGACACACGCACACCAGACACACACCAGACACACACCAGACACACACAGACACACACACACACACACACACACACACACACACACACACACACACACACACACACACACACACACACACACACACACACACACACACACACACACTCTCTCTCTCTCTCTCCCTCTCTCCATCTCTCCAATACTCACACAAAAATAGTACCAGTGTCTGCAGGCAGTGGGGTTTGTTAAGGCATGTTAAAATTTTTAATCATTGTTCTCAATTATAACAACATGCTGAGAAACATTAATTATGCAACAAAATAATTTCATTCCTATATTACCCAAGATATGTAAATTCACAGAGAAATATAAATTATTACTTTATTCAGATAATTTCATAAAATTGAATTGTTCAACCATGAAAAATTAATCAATTTAAGGACGATAATAGTTCACTGCATACAGTATGATTTTAAGGAGTGAAACCATGGAAATGTTGGCTTATTTCTGCGACCCTGACCATCCAAAGCCAGGGCAGCAATTACAAATAAACAGGAAATGTAGAGGGTAAATGGCCACCCCTGGATCTCCCACACAGGCGGGCCAACTGCATCTGAACCTGCCAATTCGGTTTGGGTATTCCAGTGTAATGAAACCCTGTGTCATTGAGGGCCATTTGTATGGTGGTTCTCACTCCAGCCTCAGCTCTTGATTAGATAATTATTGCTATACATATGTTATACATTAGCCCTGTTGGTTTTGTCATTATGCATATGAAGTATAATGAGTCATTTGTGTTGTCTGAATAGCAATCCATTTCTTATGTTCTGTAGTTTAACACAGCATTACATGCATATGACTGAATGAGTGATTCAACCAATAGCTGGTATTAATTGATTGAAATGGAGTCCAGCCTTCATAAGACCCTCTGTGGCACTGAGTTTGGCTCCATTGATGTAAGCAAGAACCCCTCCTCACAGGGGTGGAGTGAGGGTATCACCAGTATATTTGTGCTCTTGTGTCAGAGCCTTTCAACCACATCCTGTCCAGACCATGGATCTCATCTGCATGGTGCACCATATGTGCCTACCAGCTGGCTAGCAAACCCTATGAAACCTACTGGAAAAACTGGAGCACCATGCAGAACTGCAAATACAACACAGGGCCAGCACTAAGCCAGCCATTGCTGACAAATTAATTTGCTGCATAAATAACACATCTGTGTATTTTGGTTGTAGCCCTACCCTACAGTCTGGTATTCAACCCTGACCGTGTCACAGGCAAATGTGAATGAAAGCCTCTAATAACTGGCCATGTCATTCCCTGGGGGAGAAGGGTGCCTGTCAGAAGGATTAACATCTTCTTAATCAGCACTCAGCCCTGGGCTTTGGGCTCCTGCAATCTGCAGGCAGTAGGGTCCTGGAGAATACTCCTGTGACCTCTGAGCTACAGGGCTGTGGAACAAAAACAGCTGCTAACTGCACGCGGACAGCATGTGCTTGTCTGCACACTCAGATCTGCAGGGGGATGTCAACGATGAAATGGTGCCATTATCACATTTGGGAATTCAAGCAAAGGTCAGAGTTACTATTGAAAGTATGTAAATAACAATATGGGAATGTGTGTATTCTGGAAAAACGACAGCACTCCATACCCGACGCCCATAAGGTATCTGGGTTTATTCCGAGGTAGGTTGTCTGTGCTCAGTGTCACCATCTTCCAGAAGTCGTCCTTCTCCTCCCCCCCACTAAGCCCCCCAATGGCAAAGCCTGGGACGTCCCTCTTTGTCATCTCTGCACAGGACAGACAGAAAGACAGACAGATAAACATGATGCCAGGGCCTCTATAGACTCTAACTAGACTAAGCATATGATCAGGTCCTTTGCTCCTTCTGTCCTCTATACTTCTGAACTACAACCCCTGGTACCCATCTCCTTGAGTAAGACAGTACAGAGAACAGAAAAAAATGAAGAAGCTGACCATCTGGTTAGGAGAGAGGATCTGTTGCTAGGCATCTCCACCAAACAGGAAGTAATCAAAGTTCAGGTGCATTATTGTTATGTGACATAAACAGGTTAAAGCTTTCAACGTGATACATTTTTACTGTCGATGCAGTTGTACCCTTGGGTTAGGTGGTAAACCTGAAGTGCTTCAGTACACATCCAACTATGGAGGTTACTGTGTTGGTTATGATGTTGTTGTGCAGTCTTAATGTGGTCAGGGTGTACCTAGGACATGGTCAGGGTGTGGTTGGATTGTGCTTGGATTATGGACAGAGTGTTGTCATACCGTCTAGACAGGCCTTGCGCAGCTTTGCATTCAGTCCGCCCTGAATGATGGCGAAAAGGTTCTGACGGTCAGGGTTCTTATTAGCGGCTATGCAGCGGTCCAGCCAGCGGATTGACCGCTTCATAGCCTCCTCTACACGTGGGCCGGTGATCGTACTGCTGACCACATCATCCAACTGCATCATTATATCAGAGCCTGGAAACACAGACAGACATACAGAGTTTGCCTTTAAGATTAAATTTAACAAGCTGATCGTGACTATACACAGAGTAGTCTCAGAACCCAGACAAAACCTGAGCGATCAAAAGAAATCCTTGACTTACTGTATGGACACAGTACTTACTGTTACAGTGATCACACACCAGGAATGGGCCAATTTAGCCACTACTTTTGGAAGTGTGATGTATTTATCACACACCCTCTCACCATTGCACACAACAGCATACTATATCTTGTAGTTTATGTTTGAATCACCTCCCTCTTCTTAGACCTGCTGTCAGTGAGTTGATGTGATTGATTACAAAATAATGCTCGCATCCCAGATGTGTTGATTCGCTGCTCTGAACTGCACTGTTTTCAACACAGAAGTACAAACCTGGCAGATAAGGCTACACAGACCAAAATGAAAACAAACCATGTGCACACATGCAAATGCACACAACTTGTGTTCTTGCCTCAAGACATGACCAGAAACATATCTTTTCCTCTAATTTCGGGAATGTCATCCTTTCAAATGAACAAATTAAATTAGACAATTAAAAAAAAAAAAACTATGAAACTGACAGAAGATAAAAAGGATGGCTGGTACAGCAGGCACAGTGAATGGGAAAATCAGAGAAACAGATTTGTAACCTGGGCCTCTTTGGCACATGGCCTGTACCATTCTTAACCTGACTACTCAGTGTGTAGCTGGCCAGTACCATCCTTACCCAGGCTGTTTTGAATGGCAATGGACTTTTCAGGGGAGAGCAGGATCTCCTTTCCATCATAAGGGGACTGGAACTGGACTCCTTCCTCAGTCACCTCTGACAGCTGCACAAGAGAAACCATCTGGAACCCTCCACTGTCCTGTACCAGGTTAGGAGCAGGGAATTGTACAGTGATGCAAACTGAAAAGCCACATCCGGGTCATCTAACAGTGTACTAAATTACACATTTAGATGTAGTTGTTTGCACTTTTACCTGGTACTTGCATGTTGGGCAAAGTGATCATTACAAATGTGATGCTCACTCACAAATTTGTACAGAAATATCAAGACTCTTTTGAGTAAATTTCTCATTTTAAATCACATCTGAATAGAAGTATAGACATGACTCAATGGGAAAAATCAGTCCATAAAAATACAGTAGCAGTACATCCACACCTTTTGCCCACTCATTATACTTTCTCTGGTGGTACTCCCCATCTCCTTTTGCCACTCCCTCTCTCTGCTCTCCCCTTCTGTACTCACCGTCAGCAGGTTGCGTTTCCAGTTCATGAACTTGTGCAGGCCATTGGCTTTCTCAATGAGCTCTGGGCCCTGCATGGGACAGAAGAACCATAATATCTCTCCATAGGAAACAGAACAGGGGTGATCATGATTCTCTGTTTGAATGGCTTGCATTGAAATATTAGCGAATGGCTGCAGTAAAGGTCATGCCTGATATGTAGCGTTAACATTGCTACAAGGAGAGGGAGGAGACTAGTACTTAGTTAAATCACATGAGTTTCTTCACTGGACATTAACTGCCAACCAAGATTAGAGATCCCCTGAAAGTCAGCACTACAAAGGTGACTGTCGCTCTAAGAATTGTTTACAGTAATGTATCACAACGCAACAACTTTTGTATATTTGAGGCTAAACTAGAGTATTCTGAGCGCTCACATTGAATCGTGTTTTCTTTTCTCCTAGCATGTTTGTCTGATCAATTATTAGGTCGCTAATACACTCCAGCATAGCATTGTTTGATAAACATCAAAATAACGCATTAAAACTGCGATCGATTGTTAATTTGCTTAGGAGATAGTGGTTATGGTTTCCCAGAGCCTGAAGCCCACCGCGTGCTTATACCGGTCTCATTCCTAGGTGGTAGGTGTTCCCCAAGCATATCTTGCAGCCGAGATCCTGCAGTTGGTCCGCTGTGATTCCCTTCATGGTGCCCTGTGTCCCAACAGGCATGAAAACAGGGGTGTTGACTGTGCCGTGCGGGAGTATGAGATCACAGGCTCGGGCTTTGCTCACGGGACACTCCGCCAGTATGCGTAAAGCCAGGGGTGCGGCAGCAGAAACGGCTCTCACAGCACCCATTTCGGCTTTACTTTCCATGGAAGCAGCCATATTGGACAGCCACGTGAATTCAGTGAAACCGGAAGTATAATTGGAAGACTACTTGACAGAGCTGCTGCAGCGAGCTACTTAACACTGGCGATTCAGTTTTCAGTGGTATCAGTGATTACCTGTCGCCAGTGTTATTTTTTTTCGCAAATAGGCAAGACTGTTGGTAAATAAGATTAATAGTGCGATTGAAAACAGACTATATTGAATATATTGACAACAAAAAGTGTTGGGTATAACCCTTTATATATTTTCTGTATATGTATAATATTCTAAAAAATAAAAATTGACACAATATATTTGCATTTATTGAAAAATATACTAAGAGAGCCTTTACATATTCAAATATGTTATTCAATATACAATATATTGCAACCTTCATTGTGTAAGGGACATGCCTCACCCAGCACTATAAAATTGGAAATGGGAGGAAACTACAGCAAACAACTCATGGTTGGTTTATTCAATCTAACCTGCTGTAGCTGCAAATGTGGGATTATATAATGAGATCTGAGACTGATATATGAAGAAAGTAAAAATGGTACTCAATGTACAATATTTTAGTGCAATGAGGACTGCTTTGTTTAAACTTTTTAAATTGTACATGAGAAGAACCTACCCCTTCCACCCAGGAGGATTTCTTATCAAAACATGGCCTAACTTTTACTGTCTTACCTGTAAGGGAAAGGTCAGATGTGTAACTGCTATATCTACCCACATCTCAGGATGTTGTTCTTTGGTGCTTGCATATAACTCCTCTGAAGATATGTCTTAGCTCCTTTTATGCCACAGCCACGATTTACAGAAAACTTCCCCATAGTTCTGCATCTCAGAACTAACCCCATGAAAATTATTTCACATGTTATTATAGCTTCATAACACTCCAAGACAGGCAGAGTATATTTTCAACCTTACAAAAGAAAATGTCACTTTCAGTGCACCTTTAATGTAAATTGGTTGAGTGGCCTTATAGATCTCTTGAACTTCAGTCTGTCAAAAAATCTTTCTGTAACATTTCCACCTTGGTATGTTTCTCATTTTGGAATTATGAGAAACATTAATGTGAATGTAGTTTATACTTTCCTTTTCATGGACTACTTAGGCCAAGGTGAGCCTAGGAGCGTTCAAGGCAAGTAGAGTCACTCTTTATGCAACACTGTTACCTGCGTATAATGATAGTTCAATGATAATACAATGCAAGCTCTGTCGCTCCGTTTCGATTGGTCTATTTTGAAACCTGGTTGTTAAGCAAGGCTTAAGGCATGCTATGCAGAAATAACAGGGTGTGAATCTACACAGAATGATTCGTTAATGCTGGGCGGCGCTAAGTTCATTTGCCAACTCACCAAGCCAGCTACACATAACCGCGGAATATGAGAGTATTAGTTTCTGAGCAAAGTCCATTCATTATGCTACATTTATTAGCCAAACAGTTTACCACTTTCAAACAATGCGGCTGGTGATACCGATAAGACACCGTCCCTGATTGCGGACCTTGGAACAGAATCTAGATTTTGAATACATTTAGGATAATGATCACGGTAGAACTGCTTTTTCTGGGTCGGTTAGGGTGTAGATAACTCCCCTGAGGACACTGAATCGGGCGGGGAATGAAAACCTGATTGACAATTCAAAAGGCCATTGATAGTTATTTTACTAAGTTCCGCTGCCCGTCAAGCGCACGCCCTCACAATTGCTACGGCACATAACAAAGTATGAGCCAATGAAAAAACTGAGCACATTGATAAGCAGTAAAATGAACCAATGAGTGCAGCGGATATGGTTGACAGGAGGTGGAGATCCAGTCACCAGCGGAGGTCGGGTGTCGTCCGACCGGATGGTAGAAGTTTTGTTTAGTGAGTTTTTTTTTCTTTCCATTCGACTGAGTCTGGATGTTTTTGCGCTGCCCGTAACGACGGGTTTACCACAACTGTGTTTTTGTTATACCAAAATTTCCCCGTTTCCTTGACATCATAATTATTTTTGACAAAGAGGAGATAGTAGCAGTTTCAGGGGTGGAACTCAACACTGAAAAGTAACCCGAGCTCTTCGCTACTTTGTAGTCGGAAGACGATCCTAGCCCAGCGGAGCCATGGGGAACCGGGGCATGGAGGATTTGATTCCCCTCGTTAATAAACTTCAGGACGCCTTCAGCTCCATCGGACAAAGCTGTAACTTGGACCTGCCGCAGATTGCAGTGGTCGGTGGACAAAGCGCCGGAAAAAGCTCTGTCCTGGAAAATTTCGTCGGCAGGTATTAATGAGCTGAAGCATTTTGTCTCAAATGTATTTAGCTAACGTTAGCAGTTTGCTAGCCAAATCGCAATCAACTTGCTTTCTAGATCTATTATAGTTAAGCCTTGCATCGCATCAGTGCATATTGACCACGATATTAGTTTCTTCCCCAATTTTGCTGGTGTGAAGTTCTCTCGCTTTCATCTTGTCGTTTTCCGTGAAGCGGTGTCATACACAAAAACTGACGTTAAATTACGCACTTGTCCCTCGCAGACGGTCACTAGACATGCAAGGTAGCCAATACAAGAGAGAGGAATCCACGTAAACTACGCCAATTGCGTGGCACAACCAGCCCTTAACTTGACTGACTGAGGGACTGCTTTGTAAATGGAAAAAGAATTGTTTGCGTAAGGGAGTCCGGAACAAATACGGAAATAGAGTGCTTAGCACAGCTAGCTCGCTAACCGTCTATGACTAATTATTATTTTTCTTCAAAGTTAAGTGATTTCCCCCTGGTAGCTCGGGCTGCGTAGTTAGCTAACAAACCAATTTTTCTGTTAAGAACGTATTGATTAACGAACTAATTCAACCGATTTTTGAAAAGCCGGAGTGAAGGGTAGTTAGCATTAGCCAGTTTGCTACTAATCTGATCAAATTTGTTGATGAGCAACAGGGAAATTTCTGTTTTGCTTTAACACATTAAAATTGTCCAAACAGGGTTTTCTTGGGTATTACTTCCATACACTTAATTGAGTCGGACGCAAACTACCTTACTTCTGTATGGTCGTATGTGCTCATAAATACGGCTAAGTTATTGTGTGAGGTCACGTCAAGCAACTAAAGTGGCTGGCTAGTCGGAATTGGCTAACTGTCAATGTTTCAATGCTTACTGTACAGTACCAACTTGGAGGTAGAAGTCAAGAGCTTGTCGGATTGCTTAGCAAGGAAGAATGTAATTAGTGTAGGTAGTGTGCTTTTGGAAAACAGCAGTGATTTGGCGGTCGGAAAAGAGTCATGAGTAATGATGTCAATAATTTTGCATGTACAATGCATTCAGCTACAGTCAGTGTAGCAAGGTTCTGTTTTCCCGTAATGAAGATCACATCAAGCAAAGTCACCGAGACAACCACTTTCTTTCGTATTGACTGACTATTCAAAAGTATAATGGAGTAATTTAACCCTTTCTCCTGATCTAGAAACCACACATTTTCTAAATGGAAACGTAACCTGAACGGACTGACCGTGACGTTAGCTTGCTAACTACCACAGCAGAGAGACTTTTTGTCGAAGGGTTTTTTCGTTTCTCTTGCAGACATCAACCCCAGTCATGTTAGAATCATCTTCAGTGCTCCTCCGTACAGTTTAAGATGGAAACACACTTAGCGTTTAGGAGGGAATGGTCCTGACAGCGGTGACCATAGTGTTACCTTAATATTCAACCCCAGACATGACATCGAAAAGCCGACCTTTTGCTTTAGTTGTGAGACTTGAGGGGTACGTGACCTTCCACTATAGACTGTGACCATATCTCTGTAAAAGCAGCATTACAGACATTGTAGTTCTTTATAGAACATTGGCATTATGTGAGCAGGCCATAATCCTCCTCTCTGTAAGGTTTTTGACTACAGGTGGCAACCACATAATGTCCCTCAAGACCGGCCATAGAAGCAGTGTCTATGTAACAGAGCAATATGTATGTGTTTAATTGAAAGACATGGTCAGTCGTTAATCCTGCACAAGGCGTTGTTCACATGTTCGAGATGTGCTCCTGTTAAGGGTGGGACTTCCTGGACAGAAACAGTGTTAAACTGCTCACTGGACAGCCTCTCTTTTGAGTAGGTCTTGGGAAACATGCAAGGGAAACTGTGACATCACTTAATGCCCAACTGATTACCAATATATCCTTGAAACCACTATGCTCTTATATTAATTTCTCTGTATTTTACAGTTAATGATTATACTGAATACATAACATGGAACAATAATGGATAAGCATGACCTTGTCTGAATTTAAATCTAGTTTTTTGAGGTGTTGAGGGTTCCATTTTCTAGTTGACAATCTGTTTTCATTGTACTGATTACATCAGTGAGAACTGAAACTTATTTCATATAGAAATCATCCAACTATCAGCTGCATAATTGAACATTGGGAACAAAATTGAACATTGGGTCCAGTATCAAGCTAATACAGTGATTTATACAAATGTCAGTATTGAATGCTTTAAAACATCAATTGGATGTTTGCAAAATATAGAAGAAATGATTTATACTTTTTCTTCATTGCAGTGTTTTCTTCAAGCAGTGATTGGTTTTCAAGAACTTGTTAAAGAAAAGAACCATTAGATCCACAGAGACTTGGTTGTCAACCAGTTGCTAAGGAGGGGACTCAGTTTTCTTGTGCATTACTTGATTATCTACACCGTTACAGTTTCAAAAAAAAGTGGCAAGTTAATTCATAGCTGAATATTATGTACAAGCTGTGTTCTCAGGAGATAGTTTCAGATGTGCTGTGTCAATGAATATATCCAATTTAATACAATTGAGCAAATAAAGGAGCAATTTTAGTTGGAAGGAAAAAAAATGCATGCACATTGTGTATTTTGGGTTGTGTGGCAAGCTGATGCTCCATTTGTGGAAAGCAGTGATTGGGTTACTGTGGTTGTGTGTTCTACACAGCAGAGGGGGCTAGCATATGTGGAGAGCTGTGATAGGTTTCTCCATTCTCTCCTCCATTGTTAAGGTGTGTTTCCCTTTCCTCACAGCCTAGCACAATATCCAGTGTATCCACGCACCATGCATGCACAATCATAGATAAACATGACACAGAGATCTGTGTGTACACTTACACACATACATGCTGAAACACTAAAGGTTTGTACACACACCCTAATGCATGTACACACAATGTAAGGATAGACATACACACAGTAATGCATTAGTGAGAAGAGGTGAGAGGTCATGTTGCTTCAGGCAGTATTCAGCTCCCTCCTTCAGAGTCCATTCCCTTTCACTCCTTTCTCATCCCCTTATTCTCAGACCATTTTCTCTTACTCTCTCCCCCTCTCATTGTCGTTCTCTTTCCCTGTCAAACCCTTTCTTCCTGCCTCTCTGTTAGCGCTAACCCAGATTCCTCCCTCTCTCTTTCTCTCTCTCTCTCTCTCTCTCTCTCTCTCTCTGTCCCAGATTGCTCCCTCTTTAGCAGGCCAGTCCAGACTCCCAGGCCCACATGGGCTGTATGAGATCAGCCTGCAGTAAAAGGAAAAACAAACACCCTCCACAGCAGCTAATTCTGCAAGGTTCTCCATTCAGAAAACAAGCCGCACACACACAGTAACTGATACCGGGTGTCCTTCACTTCAAATGCAATAAATTACTGATAGGGTGTCCTTTTTGGTAGAATAATAAAAGCTTGATACATGGTGTTTTTGCTAATAGAATAATGCACTCCTGGTGCAGGGTTTTTTCCACTAGAAAAATGTTCCATGTCTTCTGTTTGAGGGTGCAGATGGATCCTACATCTTCAGGCTGATGGGCCTGACTGGTGTTAATTTATATATAATAATATAAATCTATTTTCACTTCAGTGAACTGCTTATAAGCCGTGGCGGTGGCCCCATCTTGCTGTCACTCACTGGTGTTGTGGACTAGTAACTAATTAGTGGTACAGGGAGAGCCTCACTATCAGATAAACACCCTGATTGTAGGTGCAGATCACATTTCACTGCCAGATAAACACCTTGATTATGGATGCAGATTGAGGTTCTCTACTGGATATACACCTTGATTCTGGGTTCAGGGTGACCACTCAATCCAGAATCTTAGGATAAGAAGTGCAAAGCTCTTGGCTGTCTCCTTTCTCTAAAGAAACAACATCGTGCAGTGTGGTAATGGTGCTAATTCAGAGGAGCCACCCTGGTGTTTTAAGACATGCAAATTTTGTGTAATGACACAAAATGGCGTGTATCTGGTCACACAATATAATCCAGCTCTATTTTAATGAGCCGAGACAGAGCTGTTCGTCCTGAAGCCAGCATTCAAATCAAGACGGGGTGAAGAAACTGGTTTGGTCAAGATTTATCAGTAACACCTTTGGCTGTTTGTTTGTTTTTTTTTTTTTTTTTTGGGGGGCAAGGGTTTGGCTTTTGTCCATGAGAGTGCCCTATAGGCCTGTAAAATAACGAGCGACAGCATGTGAACTGAAACATGTCTTTTGGCCATCAGCACCAGCAAATAGGCCTCAGGGCATTCCAGAGACACTGAGCTCACTGGAGAGCAGGAAAAGCAGGTCCACCCTGCTGCTGTCTTGTCCCCATGCCCTCTATCATAGGGGCAGCTCACCGAAACAGTGATCGTTTACATGGCACTGCCAGGTGAAAGTTGATTACATTTGCTTGTGGTTTGGATGCTTGTCTCTCTCTGTCTGCGTTATTCATTTTTGTGGCCTTTTTGAATTGTCTGTAGTTCTATTTTGATCCCAGCAGTTCTGGGTGTGGCTGAGTTCATCTATACTATTGATGGTTGAGCTACTCCGGATCAATTTCTTTTTTCCTATATTTCTGGTAATGGTTCTTGTCACAGTTTGAGTGGGTTTTCATGTATCTCTAAAGGTTGTGTAGCTGTGTTTTTATTGCTTTTTCCCCCAGTATTTCTCATTGTAGTTTTGCTCTGGGCTTAATTACTTCCACCTGTCTTTTTGATGGTAGAGTTGCTCTGGGTTTAATTGATCATCCCTTGAATGCAGCTGTCCCTGTAAGCCTGGCGTGGGCTCTTTGTGGGAGTGTCTATAGTTCCCTAATCTAATCTCGGCCTCACAGTTTGACTCAGCACACTTTTTTGTTCACTGTTGGTGTGCCTGTGTGTATGTTTGAGTGTGCACGCGTGAGTAACTATGCTCTCTCTCTCTCTCTCTCTCTGTTTTGTTTGTGTTATGTGTGTGATCTCCTGTACGGTTTTCCTGTTTGTACAGTACTCTGTGAATGTGTGAGTGCACATGTGTAATGTGTGTAATGCACTGTTTATGCATATATGTGTGTGTGTGTGCTCTTTCTCCATCTGATGTCATGGAGCAGTGGATATGGACCTTGTATCGGAAAGTACAGATGTATTTGGGTGGGGCTGTAATCTGATGGCCGCAGGTCAGGCAGAGAACATTCCTCTCTCTCTTTCTCTCTCACTCCCTTTCCCTCTTTTTCTTTCCTCCTCTTTCTGTCTCCCTCTGTGACTCTTTTGTCATCATGGACTCTGACCGTAAAGCTCCATATACTCAGTGCAAAGTCACCTGCCTGGCTTTGTGACAATTTCCACATGTTGCTTTCTGTTCTTTGCACAATTAGCTTTTTCCTGGAGAAGTATAGGGATTGAGTGATGTTTTGGCAATTAAGCCCAGACATAGAGTAACCCACTGGTATCAGATGTATTTCTGTGTGCAGGACTTGAATATCCTCAGAACCAGTGATAAATGTATTCACTTAGCGGCTAGAAGGCTAATTGAATTACTTTTTATCTCTTCTCAGAGCTGAAAAAATACACCTGGGTATGTTCTTTGTGAGCATCTTTGAGCAGAGTGTGTCTATGCAATATTTAGCCTGTGTGTTTGAGTGGATAACAGAGTGTGTGTGTGTGTGTGTGTGTGTGTGTGTGTGTGTGTGTGTGTGTGTGTGTGTGTGTGTGTGTGTGTGGTATCTGATATTGAGTGAGTGTTGTGTAGCTGGGGGTGCTCGCTTATTAGAATGTTCCAGCACATCCAGCACTCTTCCTCTGAATCCCTGCCCTGCTGAAATCAGGCACATCCCTGCCTGCTCTTCATACAGCGGATTGTGTGTGCCCCACATCTAAAATTAATAATGAGTGCTACCCTGAATATCATGAAATATCTTTGTCATCACAGATTATTAATATTTTGCTAATTTACATTACATTCATCCAGTTTTTCTTGCCTAGCAACAAACAGGCAGTTTTTCAGGAATAGCCAGAAGGTTCTGTGAGGGCAGATGTCAGGATTTTGAAGTGTTGCCACCAGACATGGGACTGCACCTCATCCTGGCTCAGGCATGCAGTGTGGACCAGCATTAAGCTCCCTGGACCCACTTGCATGTGTGGTCATGTCATTTAGACATTACTTTTGCATTGTGGAATTTAAAGGCCCATAGTCAGAGGAGTGGAGTGAGCTGAGAGAGTGAGGTTTGATGAGGATGATTTATAAATGAAGCGATATACTTTCCACGTCCTCAATCATTCACAGCCCATCAATAATGCACACAGATCAACCTGGCTGCTGTGTGTGTGTGTGTGTGTGTGTGTGTGTGTGTGTGTGTGTGTGTGTGTGTGTGTCTGTGTCTGTGTCTGTGTCTGTGTCTGTGTCTGTGTCTGTGTGTCTGTGTGTCTGTGTGTCTGTGTGTCTGTGTGTTGTGTGTGTGTGTGTGTGTTGTGTGTGTGTCTGTGTGTGTCTGTGTCTGTGTCTGTGTCTGTGTCTGTGTTTGTGTGTTTGTGTGTGTGTGTGTGTGTGTGTTTGTGTGTGTGTGTGTGTGTGTGTGTGTTTGTGTGTGTTTGTGTGTGTGTGTGTGAGGGGTTGGTGGGTGGGTGAGGGTGTGTGGGGTAAGTCACTGTTGTATAGCTGGCCATCTTTTGATAGTTGTGCTTGCATTGTGGTTGGTTATTAGAATATTCCAGTTCTCTTCCTCTTCCTCTGAATCTCGCTGTCCTGCTGACATCAAGCGCTCCCACTGTGCTCTTTGTTTGTGGGAATGCAGAAGGGGAACTGTGGCCCTGTAGTTTCCATCTGCCGCTGGCCTGGTTACAGTTGTCCCAGTGGTGGGTTTATCCTGCTGTGTGCTGGGGAGGGATGTTATATTTACATGTGCATTTCAATAATTTAGCTAATGTGAAATTATCCAGAGAAACTTCTGATCAGGTTGTCAGCATGGGAAAACTGATCCCAGATCAGCAGCTCCTTCTCTGAGGTGTTTTATGAATAAGGGCCCAGGAATCAGCTGTGCTGTATAGGAGCCTTCAGGACTGCCATGGTGACCTCCTGTAACCTCCTGACAAATGACCTGCAGGTCGAAAACTCTGTCGAGGACTTTCTCTGCTTGATGTGGAGTTCTGAGGCTTCTCCTTATTAACGTTAAAACACACTCTTGATTATGCAGAGTGAATGAATATCATTATGTGAGTGTTCAAAGCATAAAAGGAGCTTTTGCCTGGTTTCGAGTTCTGGTCAAATTGAAATTCGGCTCAGAGGATGATTTTTGCTCATGGTTGTTACTAATAATCTGCTCCAAGGCCAGCTGGCTCAGTGTTTGCAAGCTTTATTTTGTTTTTGTTTGTGTCCAGGGCCAATTATGTGCAGTAATCATCATCTGAGTGTTTATTTTTACTACATTATTCCTCACTTTTCTTAATTTAAACAGCTGGCTACTTGTGTAAACTGAAATAGCCAAACCCAGAGCACTTTTGCCTGTTGACAGGGTGATTTAAAATAAGTAGCATCCAGTGCAAGGATCAGTGTAGTTCTGTCACGTTGGCCCAACAATACACAGAATGTCATCATGTCAATAGGTCACTCGATCAGTAATGCATTCATGAGAGCAGGTCGATGGTAGATTCAGATACGCAGAAGTGTGACCTGATTAATAGTTTTCATTTACAACACTGGAGGACACGGACCGCTTGTACGGGCTCATGCCAGGATGAAATACGTGAATGACAATGTCTTTTCTTTGTTGTTTATCATTTGTTTATCTTTAACCTGTAAATAAAGAATTGACCCTGGTCTCTTGTGGAGCTGGATTGTATGATAGGGACTGTTGAACCATTTTGAAGTGCTGAGATTTGCATGTAATCAGGTGATGCGTCTCTCGCTGTCTTTCTCAGGGACTTCCTCCCCCGAGGGTCAGGCATCGTCACTCGTAGGCCGCTCATCCTTCAGCTTGTCAACAACAAAGCAGGTGAGTAACTGCAGTCACCCTGGGTAACTGCTGTCATCCGAGGGAACTGCAGTCATGTGGAGTAACCCAAAGCACCTGGCCCCTGAAACATGCTCTCTGTGTCTTACTGTATGTTTGTACTTCACAGTCTCTCTCTCTCTGAGAAGTATATGCAGAGTTCCTGCACTGTGTTTTATGGTGTCCCCCTCTCCCTTTGTAGAATATGCTGAGTTCCTGCATTGTAAGGGCCGGAAGTTTGTGGACTTCGATGAGGTGCGGGCAGAGATTGAGGCAGAGACGGACAGGATCACAGGATCCAATAAGGGCATCTCCCCCATTCCTATCAACCTGAGGGTGTACTCGCCGCACGGTAACTTCCCATGCACGACACACAGTAAACACAGATAAGGCTATCGCCCAAAACACACCACTGGCTACATGCTTCGCACACGTTAAACACACACCAGGCATTATGAGAGATGCTTCACATCTCATATACTCTCACACTCTCTGCCTTTCTTTGTCTTTCCTTCATTTCATAATATTGCCTAGACAGATCCCTGCCATCTTTTGTCCCTCTGCTTCTCTGTCTGTAACGTAATCCACTCTCACCCTCCCTTTCTCCCTCTCCCTCTCTCTGTCTCTCTCTCTGCAACATTACCCACTCCTCCTGTCTCCCTCTCTCCATCTGTAACCCTACCCGTTCGCTCTCTCTCTGTTCTGCGGGTGCCGGACCAGAATGTGTATGATGTAATTAGGGATGCGTCGCTCACTCTCACTTTTTTCGCTTGTTTCCCCCACTCTTCACTGCCTCAGCTCTTTGGAAGACATCTTTACTATCAAGGAGCATTATCAACCCATTTATTTCTCTGCCCAGTTCAGCTTCATAATGCATATTTATCATGACTGTCCAGAACAATATTACCAGAGCAATTTACAATGAAATCGCACACAAGACAAGCAGAATCAGTGCAATTTCAATGAAAGTAAAGATAAAGAATAACAAAAATAATGAAAAGGAAATAAGATTTATAAAAATTATAAAGAAAATACCAGTAGCAAAAAAAATGATATTGATAATAAATGAACTCTGACTCTCTGAATGCTGATTCTCTCTGTGCCTGTGTGTACCGTTACTCACAGTGCTGAACCTGACCCTGATTGACCTGCCGGGCATGACCAAGGTTGCGGTGGGGGACCAGCCTGTGGACATCGAGCACCAGATCAGAGACATGCTCTTGCAGTTCATCACCAAGGAGAGCTGCTTGATCCTGGCCGTCACGCCCGCCAACACCGACCTGGCCAACTCCGATGCCCTCAAGATTGCCAAGGAGGTGGACCCTCAGGGTACGGCTGTCTCATTAGAACTACCATCAGCAAGTCTCTTTAGGCGTGACTGCAAAACGAACAGGAAACAGCGCTGAATGATACAGGAGAATGGAGTGAGAGGGAGAGGTTTATTCTATAGAAGAGAGGGGAGTGAGAGAGAGAGAGAGGTGAGTGGATGGCATGGATCTGGAAAAAGGGAGGTAAAGAGAGGAATAATGCAGGAGGTAGTGAGAGGGGAGTAAGAAGCTTTACTCTATGGTCTCTGTCGCCTTGGAGATGACCTTTTGACCTTTCATTGCTAGGGCTTCGCACCATTGGCGTGATCACCAAGCTGGACCTGATGGATGAGGGAACGGACGCCAAAGACATCCTGGAGAACAAACTGCTGCCACTGCGCAGAGGTACGCACACACACACGCCTACACAGAGTTCAGCAGTAACGTTGTCAATTCTCAGTTACACATACTTACACACTTCCCAATACCTACACACACATTACTGCTGCCACCCAGAAGTGCACATATACCCTGATGCATGCATGAATATACTTAAACGTACTTATGCACTTATGCTATGGTCACAGCACACATTCTCAAAGGCACATACAAAGTAGATCATGAATGTGATGCCCCCTGCAGGTTACATCGGGGTGGTGAATCGCAGTCAGAAGGACATTGATGGGAAGAAGGATATCCGTGCTGCACTGGCGGCAGAGAGGAAGTTCTTCCTGTCTCACCCTGGATACAGACACCTGGCTGAGCGCATGGGCACCCCTCACCTGCAGAAAACTCTCAACCAGGTGTGTCTCTTCCTGTCCCTCTTTCCCTTTCTCTCTCTCCACTTATATATTCTTCTACTCCATAATTGGCCTCTTACTCTCTTTCTCTCTTCCACACTTTTTCCCCTCCTGTTCCTCTGCTCTCACTCTCCCTTTCATCATCTTCTACTGCTCTCTCCATCCCTCACTCACTGCCTCTGTCCTTTTGTTTGTCCCTCTCCTCAGCAACTGACCAATCACATTCGGGACACTCTGCCTGGCCTGCGCAGCAAGCTGCAGAGCCAGCTGCTGTCTCTGGAGAAGGAGGTGGAGGAGTACAAGAACTTCCGCCCCGATGACCCCACACGCAAGACCAAAGCCCTGCTGCAGTGAGTATAGCTGGAGTAAGGGCCCTCCTGCAGTGACTATAGCTGGAGTAAGGGCCCTGCTGCAGTGAGTATAGCAGGAGTAAGGCCCTGCAGCACGGAGTATAGCTGAAGTAAGGGTCCTGCAGCGGGGAGTATATCTGGAGTATGAACACAAACTCTTGCTTGTTGCTCTTTCTCAGGATGGTGCAGCAGTTCGGGGTGGACTTTGAGAAGCGTATAGAGGGTTCTGGGGACCAGGTGGACACAGTGGAACTGTCAGGTGGAGCCAGGATCAACCGATCTTCCATGAACGCTTCCCCTTTGAGCTGGTTAAGGTATGCCCTTACCTGCTCTTACCTGCACTGCACTCATATCCCACAACTTTGGCAAAAGAAGAGGGGGCTAGACTGCTGCTGTGGGAAATATGAAATATGGAATCTAATCAATTGCCCCCTTTCTTTCACCTGCTCTGCCCTTGGTCTCCTCTCTGCCTCTCAAGATTGTGTTTGATGAGAAGGAGCTGAGGCGAGAGATCAGCCACGCCATCAAGAACGTACATGGAGTGAGGCAAGTTGTGCAACATCTCTGTACATTTGGCGTAGTGTCAAAACGACAGAGCCAGACGACAGAACCTGCTCTAAACCTGCTGTAAAGTAGTCACTGAACTGCATTCTCAACATCCCAATGACGGCAAAACCATTAACATGGTCTGAAAGTACTGTAAAGCTGTCGTCTGTAACACTCTAAACTACAATAGTGCTCATATTATACAGCTGTAACCCCAGTTGTAACCGCTGAAGTACTGTCATTTTCCTGTAGCATTACTGTAATGTCTTTGCAATAGTTCAGTCATAAACAGGCACTGTGAAAACTTCCACCAGCCTTATGTTCACCTGTCTCCAGTCAATCTTTTATTGTCTCTCCCTCCTTTCTGCCTCTCCCCTCCCACAACTCTACCTTTCTCTTATCTGCTCGATCTTCATTCCCTTTTTATCCTTCTCAATTTATTTCTCCCCTCTCTCCTTTCCCTGTCAGTCTCTCTGCCTCTCAAAGTAACAATGATCAGTAGTATTGGTGAATGTCTGGATCCATCACTGACGAGCATAGAGATTTTGTGTCCAACAACATTTAAAAACAGCACTCAGTAACCAAAAAAACTGCTCTCACTGTCTCAAAGTTTGTTTGTTTGTAGCACATGAGATCTAAACCCATGTCATTCTCTCCTTCTCTCTTCTCTCTGCCCCCATCCCCACACTTCCTCACTCTTCCCCACTTCTCTTTTTGTATGTATGTGTGTGCGTGGGTGTGTGTGTGCCTGCATGTCTTTCTGGGTTTCTGTGATTCGCTGTATAATTGCTTATGTATATCTGTCTGAATGTCTGGGTGTTTTTGTGTATTGGTCTGCCTGTCTTGTCTGTGCCACTTTGTGTTTGTTTTTGCTTGCCTGCTTGCTTCAATGGCTGTTTGTCTCTTTGTATTTGTGTTTGTGTGTATGTGCTGTGCATGCATGAATGTCTCATCTGTGCATGTCTATTTTTGTTTGTCTATGGGCATCCATCTGTGTGTGTGCGTGTGTATGTATGTATATGTGTGTGTATTCAGAACGGGGCTGTTCACTCCAGACCTGGCGTTCGAAGCCATAGTAAAAAAGCAAATCGTTAAGCTGAAAGAGCCATGTCTCAAATGCATCGATCTGGTCATTCAGGAGCTCATCAACACCGTCAGGCAGTGCACCAACAAGGTACTGCCTCCTGCCACAGGGGGTGCCCTCGAGCCACGCTGGCCCATATCCTCTCTGCAGATCTGTGGAGGCAGAGGAGGTGGTGTCTCATTGTCATAGGAAATACTCTTCTTAATTGCCAAATGCTTTGACCATGAGATCCATTTGTCCTGCCAGACATCTTGCAGAGACTGGGCGGGTGGCGTGACTCTGTGACACCTCCCCTGTGCTGTGGTTGTGTTTTTGGGTGTCATGAAGGGGTTTGTGTTGACCGGACTGCAGTGGGGAACGGTCAAGTGTTCGTCACCAAACGCCTCCTGTCTCACGCTGGCAAGCTGCAGGTTCCTCCTCCTTCTCCGTGGTCTCACTGGGACTCTTTAACAATATATAGAAAGGCAGCATGACGAGGCTGGCACCTTGTTAAACAGGAATCCAGCAGACTTGTATGTGTTGGAGTGCTGTCACTCACTCAGGACGGGGCTGTTTGCTAGAAAGGAACACTGTTTTCTTGAGCTCCTTTACCTGTAGATGCCAAAAATGATTTTAAGGATATGAAAGTAAAGCAATAAAATGACCAAACCTCCTTCAAGGCTTGTGGTTATCTGAGTGGTAACAAGGGCTTAGTGAGACTGAACAAGGTCTAAATTTTCTGTCTTCATGGTTGAAAAAGCCTCTGCTTAGGCACTCATGATAATTATTATTTGGACTTTGTGGCCTCATTCTCCGGCTTTATACATGGCAGGAGAGCGGGACTCTGGGGGATGGAGTTTTTGCTTGGTTGCTCTGGTGGGGTCGAGTCAATGTGCTTTGTCCTTGTGGCTTGTGTTGCTTTAACCTGTCTGTCGTCTCTGTTGGCACCAGCTTAAACTCCACCAGAGGGTCCCCTCAATATCACCTTGGCTTAGTGTTTTTTCTAAACATCGGTCCTTAGTTTTTTTTGCTAAATTACAAGATATAAAACCTGCAGCTTGTCATTGGGTTTCTGTTTGTTTCTCTTTACGCCAAGGAGTGCAAAAACTGACTAAACTAAAAAACCTTTTTGTCTTATTTTTCCTCTTCTCTTCTCCTCCTTTCTTTTCACTGTGCATTTGTTTTCTACACCTTTCACCTGTCATGCAACCAACCCCCTCCCCCCCACTCCCCTCTTCCAACTCCCCTTCCCTCGTCCGTCCCGCCCAATATATCCCCCATAATCCTCCAGAACAGGGCTGTTCACGCCCGACTTGGCCTTTGAGGTTATGGTAAAAAGACAGATTCTCAAACTGAAAGAGCCCAGTCTGAAATGTGTGGACCTCGTCGTGTCCGAGCTCAACGCCCTCGTCAGGAAGTGCTCCGACAAGGTAAAGAGGAGCGGAGGGAAAAAAAAAAAGACCCATAGAGAATGATAGAAGAGGAGGAGAAGGAAATACCTTTTCCTTTCTGCCCCACCCCCTCCAACCTTGTCCCAAAGTTTTGATCCTCGTACCTCTGTGTCCCTTTGTGGAAATTGCTCCACACCTCCGCTAACTCCTCCCACATTCTAACTGATGATTGGCCACCCCACCCCCCACCCTTCCAACCCCTGTCCTCCACCTTTTGCTCACTAGAGAAGTGATTTGTGTTGTGTGTCTGTTGCATGTAGCATTTTTTGGTTTAGCATCTCCATAGTGTTTAGTGACCTGTAGCACTGATTCTCTGAGGTCACGTATATGTGTAGCATAGCCTGTTTGCAGTATCTCCATAGCTCCTAGTGAATCTGTAGTATGACATCAACATAGAGAGCATGTTTATAGCACTGATTAGTTGCTAGTATGTAGCATCTTGATAGTGTACAGCATCTTTACCCTGTAGCATCCCTGAAGTGTGTAGCACTGCTGTAGTGCATAGCATTTCTGTAGTGTGTAGCCTCTCCTCTCTTAGCACATAGAGACATATAACTGCAGTGCAGAGTAACTGCATTATGGAAGTCAGCTGGGTCCCATTAGCGAAAGCCGTGACCGATGAGGATGGAGTGTGTTGCCTTAAGCCAACCTCTCTAGTTAAACTGGAAGGCTATTGACTTGGGTAGTGTTTTTTGGCAGACCCACAAAGCACTTAGGCAGACCCTCACCACAACCCACCCCCCTACTGCAAACTGCAAGGATAAAGAGTCACTGTACTCCTGCTGCATTTTTATCAACTGTTCCACATGTCGCCACCATTTGGAGGGAGGGGGAACTGCTCTCTCACTGGGAAGTGACATCTCTGTCCCTACCTCCCACCTGCTGTGCTCCTGTAGACACCTGTCTGCCTGTGAATTTCTCTGCTTACTGTGAAGTCCTGTCTTTTGTTTTCCTGGCTAATATTCCTTATGTAGACATGGATAAGTACAGCATCACTGACAGCTTGCGATGGCACATTTAAAAAATAATCAATATAGATTTGGAATATGAAACTTTTCAGAGTTATGAGATATGAAAGATACTAGAGAAAATATGCTACCGATAATATCAGAGTCCATTTCATGATATCTCCATCAGTCATCTCCAGCTGATCAGCCATGTGTGATCTTTCGCTGTGTGTGTGAGTGCGTGTGCGTGCGTGGGCACTATTGCGAGTGAGTGTCACCACTCTCTGCTTCATAATTCAGCGCCTTGCATTATCCTTCTCCTGTGTGTATGTTGGAGGAGGCTGTGTGTGTATAGTGATTGGACGTGTGTGTGCATGTGTTTAAGTAGTAGATGTGCATGTGTGTGAGTAGTGGGTGCGTGCTTGTGTGTGTGTGTGTGTGTGTGTGAGCGCGAGCGTGTGCATATTGATTGAATGTTTGTGTGTGTGCTTGTGTGTGTGTGAGAGAGTAGTGTGTATGGGTGTGTGTGAGAGGTTAGTGCGTGCATGTGTGTTTTGAGAGGCAGCACTTGCAGTTGTGTTGGTGTGTCGCTCACAGCTGGGCTCCTACCCCAGACTGAGAGAGGAGACAGAGAGGATCGTCACCACCTATGTCCGAGAGAGAGAGGGCAAGACCAAGGACCAGGTGAGGGTGTTGGTTGTGCTTCCTCATTCAGAAACAGAATCATGATGATTCTTATGAGACGTTCATTTGGAATGATTTCAATCTATCTGCGGCAACTGAAGCAGTCTTTTTCTCTCCCCCCAACACTGCAGATTCTGTTGCTGATTGACATTGAGTTATCCTACATCAACACCAACCATGAGGATTTCATTGGATTTGCAAAGTATGTACACCCTCCTAAAACTTCTCCTAATCCCCCAGCACAGCCTCCAGTCCAACCCCCGATCTCACCCCAACCAGCATGGTCCCTGGCCTCCTGGAGCTCCAAGCCCTGCTCTACAGCAGGAGGGTGTGTGTGTGTATGTATGTGTGGGCCACAGGGGACGCCACTAACATGCCCCAGCACAATGATGTGACAGCCTCAGAGGTACCAGAGTGGGGGCGCTCCACTGTCTGTAAGTGCATTGGAGCACCCCACAGAGTTGGCCGAAAGGGTCATGTGATAAGTGTTTGGGCATGCATGCAAGGTTGATCCGGTTATGATTCGCTAAGAGATTTTTTTATGAGGCTTTGAAAGGATGAAGATGACTAATATATGTAGTTCATTCACTATGGGACAGAGCAGAGCAGCAGGGTTATACTAGTGACAGATGTATGTGGAGAGCAGAGGCTTGCTTGAGCAGTGTATGGGGCTGCACTGTGTTATTCTTATAACATTTAATGCCCAATTCATTATCCAACAGTGTCACAGCACTGCAGTAAACAGGCATTCACTTCCACAGACTGTTCTGTCTTTTTGCATTCTAAAATGTCCTTGTTCCTTGACCAACATCTACAAGTTTGGCAGTTCAAAGTCCTTCTTGGATTCAATTATATGATTGAGAACCAGGGGGTTGGGAGGCGGGGTGTAAGAGCCCAGCGGTAGCCAATCACAAGTGAAGTGCTCTCTGAAGTCAGAAGGCTGAAAGAAGTGTTAATCAGTGAACGTACCCACTGAACTAAACCTGCTTTGCACTCCTGACCAGCTTGTCTGAAGGCCTGACTGTGAGTGGCTAACTGCAGCAGACTCTGCTTGGAGTGCTGGAGGACCAGCTGCGCGCAGTTAACTGCGCAGCTTGTTTGGAGTGTTACAGAGAACGGATTGCGCAGCATGACGTTGAGTCTGTTTTAACAGTCCTGCCTGCGAAGGGCTTGTGTTTACATGCCTGGGCATGCGTACCATCTTGCATTTTAATTTTAATTATGCGCATGGAGGCGGAACTGGTTCTGATTGGTTAATCGATTTCCTGACGTCACTTACAGTTTTGACTTCAGAAGGCTGGATGAGGGGGCCTCCCCAGGGTACGCCAACAACAGGTGGGCTGTCCCGATAGAGCCGCAATGCCCCCCCTGCCTCCCCAGCCCCACAACTTTGGATGTTGGAATGTTTCAGTTTTTTGTTATTCATATTTTGTCTTGTTTTGCGGTTTTAGAGATGACTTTTTTGTAGCAAAGATGAACTGTAGTTAGGAAAAAACCCACAAAGGCATAAGCCCTGATCTCTCATGCATAATTAACGGTAATGATAAATATAAATACAATGTTAAATTTGAATATATTTAAAAGGCAAGCAGTGGGAGGACAGAGAAAGTGGATCAAGAGGACACATTCCTGTTGTAGCTACCTGCTAACATGTTAGGCAGGTACATTTGGGCCGCCCCGGGATTTGATTATGCTATCTAGAAAGCTTGGGGTCGTGAGAGTTAATGAACTCATTTCATGGGAATTCCAAATTGCTATTCTTGCATGTAGAAATTGTGCAGCTCCTCAAATTTTGTCAGCTTTTGTAGTACACCTCAGTGAGTGGTTAACAATGAATGTCATTGGAGCTAATAAGAAATATATTTCTCCCAGTGGTCTTAACAATATTCTTCATGATTACTTGTTGTTCTTTTCATTGGTCCAGTGTGAGTAGATTGATTAGTTTGTGCTAAAGCAATTTGGTAGTATTTTTTACTGTATAAATTATAATTTAGTATGTTTTGCTATGTTGATGGTTATAGTTATTGTTTTTGTTCTGGGGTTGACTGGATTTTCAATATCTGTCCTGCAGCATTGATTTTGTCTGAGAAATGGCCCGTGACATGGCCAAATGGGGTGGAGCTTTGGTCTGTGATACGTTCTATCACCGTAAATATCCTAATAAACTGGGCCCCAGAACCACAGCCTGTGTAATCATATCAGAAACCAGGAAGTAGATTTGTCCTGGACTACATTGCATTAGTGCCTCACGTATCTGCCCTGCCTGATTGTCTGATTGAGTCTGTTTGTAACATCATTATACCTGACGTCAGAGCACAAAATGGTTACTTTTGAAGGAAGCAGTTGAGAGTGTTTTGCTTTTAGAAAAGGGAGTGATCAGGAATGTCTGTCGGATGGTTTTAGGATATAAGAGAACAGTAACCAATGTGAAAAAGTTGGCAGACAAACGGAAAGCCATAGGCAGTGGAGGAAGCATAAACCTTTTGTTGGTGAATGTTTTACATTGAAAACTACATACTGTAGTGCAGTGTTGTATGGAGCTACTCTAGTAAAGCAGTGGCATGTGTATGGGTGAATTACATCTATTATTAAATCTACTTTCTAGTGATGGAAAGTTGTACTTACTTTAATATAGACGACCTTTGGAGGATGTCAGTGTGAGGCATATGAGGAAGGACTTTTCTTATATTTCTGTCATATGTTTTTATATGAAGTTTTTTAATTGTATGCTTTTTATAACATCTCTTTTTTCTGGAACTCTCTTCTCTCGTTCAGTGCACAACAGAGGAACACACATGTGAACAAGAAGAGGGCCATCCCAAACCAGGTATCCCCTCTCACCCCCCGCCCAAATATCATTCAGTTACCCACTTTACACTCCACTCTATCCTAATCAGGTATTCACCTGCACCCCTACCATGGATTTCTAGAGCACATCTCACCTCACACCTCACACCCATATCTCTCCCCAGATACCCAGTCATTTTATCATTATGATAAATACATATTTGACTGCATGTATGTTTCTCTGTAATATGTGTTAATACAGCACTGTAGCTGAAGTGATTGTCTGCTGTTACACTTAAATCATAAAGTGTATCACTTTCACTCGATCAACACTCACCCATCACATTACACACACACACACACACACACACACACACACACACACACACACACCCTCTATCTAGCTTCTCATTGGGTCCTTCTATCCATATGTACTATTGTAATGAAGAGGAGCAGTTATCCTAGTGTAACCAGCTTGGTTGAGAATGTGATGTAGCATAGAGAGGCTCCATCCCCCCCCCCCCCCACCCCTCCCTGCCCTGCCTAGTCTGGGAAATTGGGGCTTTGTTTCTGTTATGCATCACTGAAGATGTTACTGTTTTGCACGTAACTCTCGCACAGCATGACTCTTTTGCACAGCAAAACAACAATCACCTTCGTTAAGCTATATTAACAGAAGGGCGTACTCTTTTTAATTGTAGTGATGTGAGGTATGCATGAATCAGACCGCCATTAATGAAGCAAGCATCCAATGTGACGTAACAGCCTTGATATAACTTGGAGTTAATCTAATTGCATGTAACCCTCTTTCCTGTCACTCTCTGTCCCTCTCTCTTTCTGCTTTTCTCTGTCCCTCTCTCTTCTTTCCCCCCTTATTTCCTTCTTCTACCCCTGTCTTTATCCCCGTTTCCTTCTCTTTTGCTCTATTTCTCATCCCCATCTTCCTTTGTTTCTTTCTCTTTCTTTCTTTGTTCATATTCTCTCTC
This sequence comes from Albula goreensis, assembly GCA_022829145.1. NCBI lineage: Eukaryota > Metazoa > Chordata > Actinopteri > Albuliformes > Albulidae > Albula > Albula goreensis. The sequence goes on from CM040762.1 coordinate 12,921,086, forward strand.
TTTCTCCTTCTCTTTCTCTTGCTTGCTTGCTCTCTTTTCCCCTTCCTATAATGTACCCTCTGCCCCTCCCCCCAATGCAGGGTGAAATTCTGGTAAGTAGCCACGCCCCCCTCCGTGCAATAATGTGCCTGTAGAAGCCACACCCGAGCAGGGGTTGCAGGGGTCATCCATGCAGGGAGACTGAGGCCTTTTGGGTAGCTGAGAACACCAGCTGTTTGGGGAAGGAGGGGTTCAGTCAGAAGACTGACTATCAACTATCAGGAAGGGAAACAGAAACACCAACAGGCCGGTCAAACACTTTTGAGAAGAGACACCATTTCCCTCAGTGATTTAACTCTAAATCCAACACCACAGCCAGTGATCTAGCTCTAAAAACTCCACACCTAGCAATTTAGCTATAAGTATGACAGTCACCTGCCATAGTGATTTAACTTTGAATACATCACAGCTAGTGATTTAACTCTACAAACAATGCCAAAGCCAGTGATTCAACTCTCAGTACAACACAATGGCCTACTGCAGTGGTTTAACTCTAATTATGACACCACAGCAACCCCACAGAGATTTCAGTCTAACCGCCATAGTGGGACCAACTCATACACAAAGATGGCGATGACCAGTAGCTAAAGAATTTGACCATAGAACTCCGCAAATAAGGATGTGGAATGGCAGCAGCTGGCTAGCGCTGTGCAGTGTGGGAATGCTGCACGTGAGAGCCTGCTGAGTGTGTCTTGTGTCCCACAGCTGAGCGGCCTGATAGACGGCGAAGAGGAGAAGGTATAGTCTTCATCGCCCTCTGGTGGTGGAAAACCCTGGGCGCAATTACAATATCAAAATGATATACTACAGAAGTGACAATAATAATTACAATCCTAATGATGGTATTTGGCATTGCTTTGGGGATTACCTGTAATTGGTGTCCACATCTGCAATTATGCACACTTCAAATGCTCCATAATTGTGTGTGTAATTATCTTTAACAGCATCGTAATTGAGCCGATAGATTAGACATCTCTAATGGCCTGGTTTTATTGGTGGCACTCATTGTTTTCCTAAGTTTTCTGAGAATGTGACATATCACTGATGGTCAGATTTCACGGCACAAAATGCAAAAACCATGAACGTACTACTGGGAAAAAGGGTTCTAACATGTGGTGGCGATCCTTTCCCTGTTGTTATGAACTGGGATGCATCGCCACCCTGCTGGTGAACCATGGTACTGCTATGCCCTTTGTTACTGTGGCCTCAGTCCTCCTGTCCTGGATGTATCCCCATGGACCCGACCGGGCGTCAGAGTTTGCCTTGTGGGGAGACGTCCCAACCGCCACTGAGGGGAGCGGGAGGTGTGAAAAAATCAGAGGCAGAACCAAACTGAGCACTAAAATCACCCCCAAATTTTGGGACAATAATCTGTGTGAGTGTCTGTGTGTGAGTGTCTGTGTGTGAGTGTCTGTGTCTGTGTGTGTGTGTGTGTGTGTGTGTGTGTGTGTGTGTGTGTGTGTGTGTGTGTGTGTGTGTGTGTGTGTGTGTGTGAGGAAAAATCTTTATATAATTCTTTTTGAATCTGATTCCTTCCATGACAGCACGATTTAAACCAACTAATCAATGAGTAAATAAATAGCACTTCTTTCTATTCTGATTGGGCTGCTCCATCGCCCCCCTTCCCTGTCTCTTCAAACACTCCCCATCTTCTGTGGGAAGTCCTCTTCCTTCTCTCTCTGTGACCTGGATATCCTCTGATGTGATGAGCCGAGTTACCACCAGGTGGCAGTAATGAGAGCCAGGCCAGGGTGCAGTCATAGTGACTCACAGCAGAACAGATGGCTGTCTCTGTGTTTAAGCTCTTATTAGCATTGTGCCGGGCTCTCAGCTCACCACAGCTGGCTCATCACTGATGTAAATCAGCCTTTCATTTCCCAACTGAATGAGCCTATTTTGTAAATCGGGGGCACCAATCAGTCAATGCAGTTTTGTGGTTCTGCTGTACAGAAATCCAGGTGTGTGTACTGCTCAGCAAATTTTTATTTTTATTTTATTTATTTAGGCACACAGACACAAGTCAAACAAAGACCATGAGGGCAGCGATGCTTTCCTGCAGTGAGCTGTGCTGCTCTGGCTGCCTCAGCTCTTTTTGACTTGCATCTGTTCGCTGAGTAGATGTGATGCTGTGCCACAGTATTTAAATGTTAAACTTTGTGTCAGGAGTCTGTAGGCGGAATCACTGCAGTGAGACAGACAGATTGTCTGTAGAGGAAAAAATGGAAGAGGAGAGAGGAAAGAAAGACAGATGAATACCAGGGGACAGATGGACGGACAGAATAGGCAACCAGTACTGAACAATGTGCAAGCTGGGGTCTCTGCAGGGAGATTATATTCAGTTTAGTTGTCCTGCTTCTGACATTGAGTTATAAATGACAGGACCAGGATTGGTTCCACTAACACCTGAAAAATTCCAAACTTTGTTAGGAATCACTCCTCCAGAGCAGTCCTAGAGCTATATGTGAAGTGAGATGTGTTTTATTCAAACGTTGGGTGACCCATTTGCTGTGAGAAGATCTGATATGAGAATGGCAATAACAGCACATTTCATAGATCTTGGGGATCGGTTTGCAGATGGGATCTCAGATTTTTTGACTCCGTTTCCGTGTCCTCTCATCTGCCATTTTGGGCCCCATCAGGTTTGCAGGATGTCCAGATCACAGCCAGACTGTGGAAGAGGCCATTGTTTTCACTGTAAATATTGCATTCATACATGTCCCTGAAGTTATGAATTGATGTCACCACACCCCTGCAGAAACTTTGGCAGGTTCCCAGAATCCCATGCTCCCATTCTAGGCAAACTGCAGGACGTCCACCGGTTCGGTTTCTTCTGTTTCGTTGTCTTGTTCTTTTCCTAATCCTTCACTGTCTAACCATACTTTATTTGCAGAAAAAGAGAGAGGGAAAGGAAGAAGAGTTGGGGAGATTGGCGTTGAATAGTGTAATTTCATCTGAAGCCCCTTGTTTTCCATGGCTGTAATATGTAGAGGGGAAATCCATGGTTATTAGAGTCTTCATATCTGAGAGGAGACTCCCTGCAGTTTGATTCTTGCCCAAATGGGTCATTCCTCAGGCTAGCTATTAGCCTCTTCTTCCTCCCTCTCTCTCTCCCTCTCCCTCCCTTAAGTCATGTGACTGGTTCAGAACCTGCTCAATGACCTGTGATCGCGTCTCTCCTTCAGACCATGATGTGTTTCCATGGTAACCACACTAACCCTTGCCTGTAGTGTCTAACATCGTGTAAGGCTAGCTAGCTTCTACTTACCCGCTGATCCTAACACACAATACCACTGACTTTCTCCTCCTACGTCTGACCTCTGACCCCAGAGGAGAGCAGGCTGTGAGTGTATCCTGTGAGGGGAATGACAAAAGAATGAAGGTTGAGTATTTCTTCATGAGATGTTCACCTCTGTCCCCCTTGAGCTGGACAGGGTTTTGCACAGCAGGGACTATGGTCATGTAACACCTACAACCTGCAGATGGACTAAAACACAAGGTGTTCTAACTGTGCACTGGGAACATCTGTCTCAATGCAGGAAGAAGACTGCAAAAAGTAGACTACAGGAAATAGACAAAGAAGAAAGGAAGTGGACCAGACAGGGCATTAGGCCTGTTCTGCAATTAGACTACAGGAAGTTGAACAGGAAGAAAGTGTCCAATACAGGAAGCAGCCTGTGCAGGACACACACCATACAGGAAGTGAGCCTGACAGGAAATAGACATTGCTAGAATTAGAACTACAGGAAGTTTAACAAAAAGAAAGTGTCCCATTTTAGGAAGTACTGTATGGGAGTAATCCAAACAGGATTTACCCCATGCAGGGAGTTGACCATTTAGGCAGTAACCCTTTTGGGAAAATATGGAGCAGTCAGGGTTATATTTGTTCATTGTTGGTAAATGGTGGGATTCGGTCTCTTATCAGGTAAGGTTATTGATGTGAGTTATCAGTATAGTGAGGGTGTGAAGCTCTTCAGGTTGTTACTGTATATTATTGGAACAGGGAACAAGAGTCTGACAGAGACATAAGCTGTGTATGCAGTATTTCATGATCCCATCTTTGGTCCGTCCTGCCCCAACCCTCCTCTCTGCACAGGTGATTCGTAAAGGTTGGCTAACCATCAACATCAGCATAATGAAGGGGGGCTCCAAGGAGTATTGGTTTGTGCTGACGGCAGAGTCCCTCTCCTGGTACAAGGATGAGGAGGTGAGGAGTGCTACAGTGTTGTATGTGTGACTATCAGATGTGTGAGAGAGAGCTTGTCTACAAATGTTCCATGTGTGACTGTACAAGTTTATAAAAGTGTTCTGTGGATGTGGTTGTCATAGTTACCTGTGTTTCACTGTGTCTTTGTTTTCTGTATAATTGTATTGGACTGAAACAGCACTTGTGTGTTTGTGTGTTCAGGAGAAAGAGAAGAAGTACATGTTGCCGCTGGATAATCTGAAGCTGAGAGACGTGGAGAAGGGCTTCATGTCCACTAAGCACATCTTCGCCATCTTCAACACCGAGCAGAGGTCTGTGCACCCACCTGTCTGAGTCTGTGTGCAATACGGTGCCTGTATTTGTCTGCGTATTTATGGTGTTGAAGTGTGCATTTAGCCTTTCAGTAACCCTGTGTTTGTGTGTGTGTGGGCATGTGAATGTGTGCACCTGTGTTTTCTCACAGGAACGTCTATAAGGACCTGCGTCAGGTCGAGCTGGCCTGTGACTCCCAGGAGGATGTAGACAGCTGGAAAGCCTCATTCCTCAGAGCAGGCGTTTACCCTGAAAAGGACCAGGTATATGATCCCCCAAAGCCACACAGAGACCAGGGCCATGCACTTCTCTACCAGAGAGAGGCCTGGCACGTGGTCACTCACGCTTCCTCCCCCTAGGTGGAGAATGAGGAGGCGGGGCCGCCCGACAGTTTCTCCATGGACCCTCAGCTGGAGCGGCAGGTGGAGACCATCCGCAACCTGGTGGATTCTTATATCGGCATCGTCAACAAGACCATCCGTGACCTCATGCCCAAGACCATCATGCACCTGATGATCAACAGCGTGAGTCCAGCTGAGATTACCCAGAATGCATTTGGGGTGTGCTTATGTGTTCTGTGTGGGTACAGGCATGGGTCTTTAAAGGCCCACTCTCCCCCTCCTAATTTCTCTCTCCTCTGTCTTTCCCTTCTGTCTCCACACTCTTCCCTCCTCCCCTCTCTTCCTCTCTCCAGGCCAAGGACTTCATCCATTCAGAGCTGCTGGCCTACCTGTACTCGTCAGGGGACCAGAATGCCCTGATGGAAGAGTCAGCTGACCAGGCGCAGCGCAGGGACGAGATGCTGCGGATGTACCACGCCCTGAAGGAGGCACTACACATCATCGGCGACATCACCACCACCACTGTGTCCGTCCCCGTGCCCCCACCCGTCAATGACAGCTGGATACCGAGCGAGCCCAGGTGAGACACCAAACTGCACACCTTTGACATGCCTGTGTCACATGGCGCGCCTATACAGTGTCATACACGCAGATAATAAACTCAGTATCTCCTTAGGATTGTTTGACAATTATATGCTTCCTGTTGTAGGTTATCATTGGTCTTAATGCTTAGAGTTAGTTGTAGAGGGTTAGCTCTCACCTATGTCTTAGCTGTAGATGGTAAGTCCTAACCTGAGTGTTAGATGTGTCAGTTTAGCACGTTAGTATTATCCTCTGTAGCAGCAGGATAGCACATTGGACCAGGTTAGTGTGGGCCTCTGTGTTAGCTGTAGCAGGTTAAACCTAACCTGGGTGATAGCTGTAGCAGTTTAGCATGCTACCATTGGCCTTTGTTGCAGCAGATTTGCTCATAGCGGTTATAGGGTACAACATAAGCACCGGCTGTGGATAACTGCAGCAGGTAGCATGTTGGAGCAGCCTAGTGTAAGCCTTTGTTATATGTTGTAGGTTAATGCTGGCAGTTTTTCCCTGCTTGCTGAAGTAGTGTTCTGCCCTACAGTCCCACTCCACAGCGCAGACCACCTGCGGCGGCACCCCCTCCCAGTCGCCCCCCAGCAGTGAGGGGCCCCACACCGGGACCACCACTGAACCCCAGCCCAGCCTTCGGAGCCCCGCCCATCCCTTCCCGCCCAGGGCCCCCCATCAATGCCTTCAGCAGCAGCAATGCCCAGGACCCTTTCAGTGCCCCCCCACAGATCCCCTCCCGTCCTGCCCGCATCCCCCCCGGAGTGCCCAGGTAAGGACCCCCCAGGCACCAGGACAGGATGCAGTGAGGGCTGCAGGGTCAGAGGTCATTACGACAGCAGTGGCATGGCCCTCCGCTGATTCAGTTCCCACATCAGCCCGAGTTGTCCTGTTCAGCAGGTGTTCAGCTTTTTTTGTGTTTCAGCCTTACCTCTGGTTTGCCTCACTACCCTTTTCTTGTGTCTTTGCGCATCCATATAGGTGTGTGTTTGGTTGTTTGTGAGATCGTAGTCTCTCTGTCTTTCCTTTTAACTGGCTGTCCTTTTCTCTCCCCTGCTATCTGACCCCAGACCTCGTTTTCCCTGCTTGTCCTCTTTCTTCTCTCTTACCTGTCTCACTCTGGTGTATCCTCTCGCTCAAAGAGGAATCTTTGATCTATTTACTTCCTCACTCCCTGTATCTTCATGTTTCTGTCTTTTCTATTCTGTTTCATTCCTGCTTCTCTGTCAAGCTCTTGGACATTATCTCTCTCTATCTTTACATTCCTATCTCCTTTCTCTCTCTCTCTCATAATCGGTTTATCTCTCTCTGCCTGACTCCCACTCCTTTTCCACTCGTTTTGTCTCTCTCCTCTCTCTTCTCTCTCTCTCTCTGTCTCTGTGTGTGGTCCCATCTCACCGCCCCTCTCTCACTCTTCTCTCCTGCAGCAGAAGACCCCCCGGTGCCCCCCATCGTCCCACCATAATCCGCCCAGCCGAGCCCTCCTTACTAGACTAGGCCCGGGCCGGACCCACGCTTAGTGCCAGGGGGCTTCAGAGAGGGCGAGGGGGGACAGAGCACAGAGAGAGGGCCAGTTGGGCAGAGAGACCCACACACAGACACACACACACACACACACACACTCAACTGCTCACACTGCATGCACACGATATGCACACACACAAGCAAGACCATACACGATGCATGCACAACACAACAAATGTATGTGTAAACACTGAGGCAGAACCACACACACTGAATGCATGCATGATACATACACACACACAAACACACACACTGATCTGGAGGTCTGTCACAGAGCCAGGGTTTACCAGTCTGTTCCCTGAAAGCCACTGATTTGCACTTACTTGCTCTCACCCACAGAATACCATGAGGGCCACTGGCTACAACAATAGAGCATGAAATTGGGCATCATTCCCCTAGCTTGCTTCAGTTCTGAACTTCCTTTGGCCCCCTGCTTCCAAAATTTTGAGAATGCTAAGTAAAAATCAGTTTGTAGTTAATGCAAATGCTCTCCCCTGTGAACTGGAGGCTGCAATCTTGTTTTTGTCATTCATACCTCCAACCATCAGGGTGGTGCTTGCCCAGACTGCTGGCTGTATATAGTGGGTGAGGGAGCTGGCCTTCAGTGAAACTGGTAGAGACCAATTCTCTTATAGGGACTGGGTCCGTTGGGGAGATCCAATACGAGCAAATGCATAATTTATGATCATTTGTTTCCCGTGTAATTATGTTCTGTTCTATTAGGTGCTCTGTGGCTGACTGCCCTCCCATTTCCCTCCATTAAAAAAAAAGTGGATGGTTTTTTTTCTTGGTTTTTCAACTTCATTCAAAACAACATTAGGTTATCCTTATGCTTATTATTATTATTACAATGGTGATGATGTTGTTGGAGATCTTATTTTCCTTTTTTAACAAATGTGTTATTTTAATGATCTTGTATTTACCACTGAAAGCATTTTCTAATAATTTCAATGTGAGGCAAACAGACTGGAGCATGCTGTGATAGTTCTTCCTGCATTCGGTTACTGTTAGCCCCTTTCCACAAATCCACTATATGCCACCCCTCTAAACATCCTGCCCAATCAGAGAGCATTGAGCAGGCATTACCATCATTACAAGCCAATCAGTGAGTGTAAGAGCACACACTGCCATCCAGTAAAAAACTCAGTGCACAGTGGTTGAGGTACTGAAAACCAACCCAAAATATCAGGCTAATCACTACAGAAACCCATTCAGACACAAAGCGTCTTAGCTGAAAATATAACACAAAATTCAAGTGCAAAAAACAAATCGTTCTTGTGGATTGTACTCAAAAACAAAGGGCCTTGCTCTCTCATGCGTTTAACAGGAGCTTAATCAGAAATCACTGGTCGTCTGTTTTCTAGACACCCTCCCTCCCCTGGTAGTACTGATATACTTTTATTAGTGCAATGCCACCTGCTGGATCAGCAGTGCAAATGCATCCAGATGCAGAGCACTGATACCATTGTCCTCTTGGTTGGGACTGTGGGTAGAGGCACTGCTGAAGTAGAAACAAGCACTTGCACCACGGAGGCTGTGAGTGCCAGGCCTCATTGCAGGAATAAGATGGAGTTAGGGGGCGAGGAGAACTGTACATGCATAGTTATAGGGACTAGTTATAGGGAGTAGATCTGTGCTGGGGCGCCCCCTGCCTGCCTGAGCTGAGCAGTGCAGAAGGGGGTTGGGGGGGACATAAAACAGGACCAATACCACTGCCTTTTTAAAAGGAAAAAACATTGGAACAAATTAATAAAAAGTAACGATATTAATAATAATGGTATAATTAAAACCGAATGTAAAGGTCAGTTCACCTGCTGTGTACAGAAGTGGAATTTCAGAGGTTTGCATTACAAGCAGGGTATTTTTTGCCGCTGTCTCATTTGCATATGCTGTGTGTCTGCACACACCCTACACGCCCTTCCTCTGCAACTCAGGGGAAGGGTGGCCCTCAGACTTGCGTACTACCGCTGTTCCAGAGTGGCCAGTTGGTCTCTCTGGCCGTTGCACGGCCTTGCACATCGCCCCTTACTGGCCTTTGCTACGGATGCCATGTTGGGCAAATCCGCTCTGTAGGGAATCCCTAGGACAATTCCCCACCTCTCCATAGTTCTGCAAACAGTGGTTCAGTCTATATTATTATTATAATTTTTTTTCTTTTTTGTTGTATGATTTTTTTGGTGGATTTTGATGTGAGATTTCTGTGTTGTGATGGACACCTAGCTTGATTTCTAATTGATTTTGATTGATTGTGATTTCTTTTGGGGGTGAGTGTCAGTGGGAACTCGTTTGTACTCATCACCCTGCTCAGAGAGACTGAATCAATGCAGTGTCATTCCTGAGATGGGTAGGAGTCAGTAAAGAGTCAGTACTGAATCAGTGAGTGATCAGTGCAGTCGTCTCTGAATCAGTTTGGATTCAGAGCAGTGATTCGGTGGAGAAGCAGGCATTATCAGTGGTGGGTAGCAGAACGGCAGGGACAGACTCTCAGAGCAGGGTGTGTGTGTTCATCCCCCATAGGGCCTGGCTACAGTGATCAGCACCCGTGTGTATGATGGAAACAGTTCCTGTATCACACTGAAACCCCCAGAGTATATGTGTGTATTGCACACTAGCATGCAGGGTCACTGTTAAACATTCAGACTGCTCAACGTGCAAAACTGAAGCCCAGTGAGCTCCCAGATAAGAGCACTGCATCCACACTGATGACACTGTAGCCCCGCCCACATCCTCTTCAGGGTTCCTGTGGTAGCCCACCCCTTCTCCTCAACCCCTGTATCCCAGCATTCTGAACCCCTGGACCTCCCTCCTTTACTCAGTGTATTGTTGATTGTGGGTGGGGGTGGAGGGGTTGTGTTCTTGTTGGGTGTCTGTAGCAGAATGGAACATGAGAAGTGAGTCTTGAGTGGAAAGAATAAAAAGGTGAACTGGAATAAAGGGACTGGCTCTGGTGGTTGGTGTCTGTTCTTTGTGTTCCTGAGTGATTCCTATCTCCCTCCCTCCCTTTATCCCTTCCTACTTTCTCCTCCTCTTCCTGGTTCATTCATGTACCTCCCCCTGACGGACTCCTGGACAAGCCCACGCCAATGCATCCAGCGATCTCTCGGTAGTTGCCGTGGTAGCTGGTTGAGTGTGGGGGATGTCGGGGTGCAAAGGTGCTCCTTCCTTGGGGTAGAGGTGGGAATTCCAGAACTTTCCTTCTGTCATTTACCCCATACTTTTACTTCATTGGTGCCCTTCATATTCTATTTAACTTTATCATTTTAAACCTACTAGTAGTAGAAACAGCATCAGTAGTCTTATTTGTGCAGTAGTTGTAGTAATTAATAGTATTAGTGGTAATGGTATTCATCATAATTATGGTGTTATGTTTTGTAAGCCAATCTTGCAGACAGAATGGATGTGTCAGGAATACTAGACGACGTAGACTCATTCATAATGATCTCACAATGATCAGAGTAATTGTGTGGTCAGATCAGATTCTTCAGATCTGCTGACATTTCAAATCAGCTCGCTAATTTCTGAGCAAAAGCTGAAGCTTTAGAAATGTCTTCAAGGATATGTTTTTCTGCATTTCTCCAAAACCGCACTCTATACTGTCTGTATAGTGTGCAAATTCACTGATCTCTACACAATGTGGATTGGTTAAAATACTGGGAACAGTAAAGAGGATGATCCATTAATAAGACATGAATCTTCAAGACATTTTCTCTGGTTTGTTGTACAGATTGATTCTTCAACATGACTGTGTTGACACATCCCCTCACCATTCACATGTTCATTCTTCACACAACATTAGCAACAATACAATAGACTCCTTGCAAACTATAGTAACTATTTCAGCATGTGTAAAAATTTAGGATTCTCATGACTGTGCACAGCTGTTCTGTAAGCTGATGTGTTGGACTTATTAAAAAGAAACATGAAGGCAGACCGGTCACATAGGAGAAACTAACGTCTACAAACTGAACAATTTCATTATGTTTAGAAATTGAAATTCAGAAAAAGGAACTAAAACCTGCTGTAATTTGAAGATCAGCTTAAGGTCACTGCTGCATTATGTACATCTGTGTGTAGCATTCCTGTTCATGTGCTGTGTGTGTGCAAGAGGAAAAGGGAAAGACATTTATCGCTCTGTTGCTTTCGTCCTTGTTTTTGGAACAGGCGCCCTCCTGCTCGGCGGAACCAGTGGTGATCAGGCCAATGTGGGTAAAGAGGAGGGGCAAGCCACGCCTGTATGGACTAATTAATACCATTAAAAGCCCCCAAAACAGTCATGCTAATGAGAACACTGCATGCTAGATTATTAAATTAGGAGAGGGGTTTAAAATCACTTGGTTTCATGGTTTTGACACTATCTACTAGGCTTGTTTCACAGTGCTGCCAGACAATTGGTTCCAATTCACCAAGGAACTCTGGATCCTTGCAATGAGGAAATTGAACCTTCTGCTTGACACTTACCAGAGATGCTGTGATTTCTAGATTTCCACAATATACAGTGCCAAAAATATGTGTTTCAACTGAATTATCCAAACCTTGTGGCCGAAGTGGGCCCCATGATATGAGAGGTGTGTTTGAATGAAATTTCTGAAACACTGATGAAGCTGTCCTGTGTAGATGCAACATTTACATTCAATGAAGGTCTATGACAAGCATGTTCAGTTATGAAATTATAGTGTCTCTCAGGATGTACACACACTGAAATGATAGTGTATAGGTTTAATGTAGTGTATGTTTGTATGATGGGGTTTATTTTATATGTATAAATGGAGCTTGTAAATAAGTGTCTCACCAAAATTTGTAACTTAGCCTGGGGACAATGAAATATTGGAAGCCAGTTTCCCACAATGCACTGCGTAAAGATCTATGTGATGATTCTGAATCAGTTTACTCCCCACTCTTTACGTTTATCATGATCAACAAATATGAGACAGATTCTACCCTTGGGCAGGTAAAAATTGAGTGCTTCCTACTTGCTTAAGGCAAGAAACATGATTACCATCAGTTGAAAATTATGGTCAGGGGATTATGGGAAGGCTTTGTGACTTTTCAGTTTTTAGGGATATTGCAAAAATGAGGGGTATTTCCTGTATGTATGTGTGAGCATTTGTTGTCTAATTTTTTCAGGGCAGCTTCAAACATTCAAAATGCCTCCTTCTATTTACTTAAGGCAAGGCACAATTTAAGAGTATAACCTCTCTCTGAGGGTCAGCCCTCGTCACGTTAACAAGAAAATGGGTTGGGTTTATTAGGAAGACTAACACACATTCCACCGCCTGGCGACTCTACAGCTCTTATTCAACCACAAAGGTTATGATGAAGACCATCTCTTTGGGAGGGAGGCACTTTCACTTAAGTCTAGATTTCCATTGATATGCCCTATTATGAATGGCTGTTTTTAAAACATTAACTTCCCTTAAGTGTGCCTTGGATTTTTGGATGTCCTGAAATAGTATTCCTGTTTCTTTCACGTTTCAGGCCTTGTATCTAAAGAACACCTTACTCTGAAATTAACTGTTTTTTTTTCAAAAAAAAAAGCATAATTTCCCTTTTCTATTAACTAATAGTAGTTGGCTCAAAAACTCCATGTGATTAAAACAAACTGTTCCTAATTCCCACACTTGCACAACAGTGATGTTATTCTTAACATTGTATGAAATTATGGGCATTGTTTTTGTCCCTTCTGCGAATACTGTAGCAGTAGCATAATTGATATATTTGGGCACTAGTCTAGCATTATGCTATATAACCTGCTAAGTGTGTCATACCTTATCCCATTATGCAATACAATACAAGGCTAAGTGGATCAGATCTCAGCCCGCTATGTAGAATTAGGTGAAGCTAATTGGACTGTTTGCACTTGCTGTTGAATACTACTAAAACATTAGCTGGAGAAGTGCTCAGCTTTACTGGCCTTGGGAAAAATGTGTGTGGTTTACAGGCCACCATTTGTAGCAAACTGTTTGTGCTTTTACCTGAAGATTCTCTCCCATTTTAATTCAATTACATTAGTTCAACATTTTTTGAGTGTTTTTTCTGTAAGTTGAGTCTTGGGCCCTGTTAAAAACAAATGTTAACACATACTCAATGAGAATGAAATGTAGTATATTTTACATTTGAATAAATCTGTTTGTTTAGAAATGTAGACACAAGGCTTGGTGTTTCTGTTTTACTTTGTCATACTTCTTCCAAAATATAATATATCCAGTGGACTGAATATCAGTCAGGAGAAAGGGGTTTCCACATTTCCCATTCACAAGTGTTGTCATTTGGCTTATTACTGTGGCCAAATCTCATGCTTGTTTTATAGTCTGCTCAAACATAGTGGCCACAGTTGGTTTCTCAACTGTTACTGATTTTTGAATGTTAATTTTTACCCTCATTTTCTTGTTCCTACCACAAAGTAAATAAATCAGAAGAACACTGGCACATATCACTGTCATTGTATTGGATATTTATTTGTCTTTTATAAATAAAAAATAAAAAACTCCACAGCACACTTTTAGTACCCCAATATTACACTTGTTTTCTACAGAAATTTCTGAACATAAGAATGGCTCAGTTCATGTATAAAACCGATAATCAAAAAAATGACATACCCTTTGACACCTCTGGACTCTGTCTGAAATGGAAGAACACAACTGATCTGTTAAGATCTTGCTCTAAGATGAAACTAAAACAGGATTTTGCTAGTGAGCTAGCCAATGAGCCACAATAAACAAGCAGAGGAAAGCAAGACACTAGCTTGAAGACACAAGATGCGGATGAGTAGAGGAAGACATCCATGGGTGAATTTGGAACTGACATGGAGGAGCAGATATCTGGAAGATCTGGATTGGTAGAAATGTGATATAAGGCACAGAATATGAGTGTGTGTAATTGTGTATGCCTGTGTGTAAGAGGAGACATCTTCATGTTAATCAAAAGTGAGGCAACCCAAAGTAGAGAGGGAGAAAAGGAGGGAAGAGACTAAGAAAGAAAGAGGGGAAAGAGAAGGGGTTGAGAGAGAGCAAATGCAAGGATACAGAAAGGACATGGCAACACTTCCTTCCTGCTCGGACGGAGATAATCTCCCCCTTTCTACAGGCTTTCCCTGCTTTTTCCCTCTCTTCCATCTGCTGACAGTGAAACTCCCATTCACTCCATCTCATCTACCACTACACTCAACCTCTTCATCACTTTCACCCTTCCAATTCATCACCCTGTAGCATCCAGTTCGTATAGCCTTCCTGCTTGGCCACGCCCCCACCGCTTTGCCCAGTCCTGCTGGGGGGCAGGTGGGAGGGGCTATGTGGGGACCCTCCTCTTGTCATTGAAGAGGTTGCGCACGGTGTAGACCTGCGTGAGGGCCACGGCCAGAATCACCAACAGATTAAGGCAAGACCAGAAAGAGACGCGCCACAGGTTATCCTCTAGAAGGTTCCGGTCCCGTGCCTCGAATGCACGCAGAACCGTCTGCATCTGCCTGCTGCGTTCCAACCGCCTGTGCACTGACTCCACCGACTCCTGCAGAGAGACAGAGAAGGGAACACAGATGGAAAGGGAGAAAGAGAGGAGGAGAGTTGAATTGAGGCAAGGTGGGGGAAGCAGGACATAAAGATTAGAGGATAAGAATGGAAGAGGAAGAGAAAGAGAAAGGCCCCTCTCATTAGCTTGGACTAAACATACAAGACGTACGATGCCAAACAAGCATTTTGAAATTAAATTTCACATAAAGACAAAGATACTTCATTTTATAAGCCTTGGCTGCATGTACATCACAACATAGCATTTTCAGATGAAATTGAAAAACAAGGGAGGAGAGCATGGAGGAAAAACTGCACCCTGATGTCCTCCAGCTTGTATCCCAGCATGGTCTCTGGCTCCACCATGCTAGCCCACTCATCGTCTCCATCACTATCGCCTGCCTGCTCCTCCAGGATCACCTCGAAAAACACCATCTTCTCCGAAACACGGCTGAAGCTGTTATCAAAACATATCCTGTAGTCCCCTTCTTCTGTGGGCTCCACCCTGAGACAGAACAACAGACAGGGTGTAAGAGAAACATGATGAATGACAGACAGCTTATCGGTCTCTGCTGTCATATTACTATATGTCTTGGCAATGCAAGTATGTCATATTCATGTCATTAAAGCCATTTCAATTAAACAGAGCTGAAAGGAAAGAGACAAGGTTTAAAAAAAAAAAAAAAAAAAACCAAATGAGGGCATCACGGCGAGCTGGTCTCACTTACGTGTGGATCCCATCGGATTTGCGGAAGTCTGAGCTGAGCTGGTGCCCCTGGGGAGACTGGATGGTGAAGTCGACATCCATTCCTGCTCCTGCGATCACCTGACACAGTAAGAGCGAGAGAGAGAGAGAGAGAGAGAGAGAGAGAGAGCGAGAGAGAGAGAGAGAGAGAGAGAGAGAGAGAGAGAGAGAGAGAGAGAGGTAGCAGGTGAGTGTGAAACAGGACATTCTGATGAGCCACTGAAGGCCCTGCTGGATCACTGTTCCTCATCCAGGTGCTGCCACTCAGGGCTGCAATTTTTGCTGACAAGATTTCAGGGTTATAAAAAGGAAATTCAGTTTAAAATCAGGATTTTTTTGTTTTTCAATTATATACTTGAAAAAAGTATGGAAGACATTTTATTTTGGTAATCAGTGCCCTCGTATGGTGAAATATGTGACACAGCATGTAATTCAATGTACTTGAGCTACTAACTTGACCTTCTCTTCAGAAATGTTCTATTAACTAGGCTGACAACAAAAAGAATTCTGCTTTGTTATTTTTCTTACATTGTTCCATGCTATATTTTTCATCCAACTTTAGAACAGGCATATGAAGTTCTAAGCCGACCCTGACCCCCACCACAGACGCACACACATCTGTGCTGTTGCCAAACCCTTGCCCCTAAACAAACGCAGAGTTGGCTTTTTCCTCACCTGAAGGGTGAAGAGGGGAGGAAATCTTATCTCTGTGCACTATCATGTCTGAGACAAGGCCCTTTGCCCCATAAAGACCAGCAATACCCCCACTTTCACTAGAGGGGGGGGGGGGTAAGCTAATCACACTACCCAGACTTCCATCAAAGCTGTGTTCAGCAGGACAAAAATGCTGCCAACTGTTTTATAAACTGAAACGATGCTGTACTGAACTACTGGCTGCAGAGGGTTGTTACAGTGCCTGTTTAGAGTGCATGTGCAGAGTGACTGTGATTGTGACACACATGAGTAATTACTCATTGCTTCTGCATAAAGCCCAGTTCACCCACCAAATGGGAACAAACATTTGTCAAAGATTTTACCAAAACATGGCATATAGACCAGCTCAAGCAAACATCTGCACAAGGTAGAGCTGCAGCTAAACAAGGTGTCTGAAAGTGTGCTAAATGACTGGGCCCTATGTGTTATTTAAGAATGGTTTGCATTCTGACTTTACCCCTGACAGCTCACTCCTTACAGAGTGCGTTGCAACTCAAAACCTGATGAGCAAGAACTGTATTTGTATATAATTATCATATTATACACTAGCCTTCAAATTCTGTTTTTCTCTCTGCTCCCTTGTGTAATATTTGAACATCAGATGAGTGTTAAGTGTGGTCAGAATGAATGGGCACTTGGTTTTACATGACAAGCGTCTCAGTCGTGTGTGGCTCATCTTTATGAGGTTCTGCTTTTTGTTATCTATTTCAGACATTTTGTATTGTGTGTTCTAAAGTGAGAACAGAAAGCTAGAACAGACACCATGGAGCACAACCTGTAGTTGCCATTTCAAACCCCAAAGGGGGCACACAGCTCTTGTGCCTAGCCTAGATTTCCTCAGCATGTACCCCAGGGTATATAATGTAGGCTGTCCAATTGCTGGTATCCCAATAGTTAAAATAAACAGTGCAGCTAACCGTTGAGATTACTGCTTCCTATAGCTGACACTAACTTCACCTCTGGGTCTGAAAATAGCAGGTAATATAGAAAGAAAAGAGAAAATATGGCATTATGTAGTATACAATATTTTTTCATTATAAGGACCATATAAGGTTCCAAGAACAATATTATGAATTCATGATCGGACATGATTTAATGCCGTGGGAGTACAACCTCGTGGACACCTTTAGTTCGTGGCAGGTTCCTACTAGTTAATCATACGGAAACAAGTGACACAGCAAGTTCTCTAGCGCAGTTAAAATGATTACTACTCGGCAAACTGAGTAAAGTTAAAGTAACTTCAAGTTACAAGAAGGGATCTCATAGTTATACCTGGCAAAAGTCACACGGTTGCCAATGGTAATGTTACAGCCTAATTGGTTGTAATGCACTGCCATGCCCACGTTAACGAGCTGGTGCTACCTACTTAAATACACTGTTCAGCTGAATACAAAGTTAGCAACCATTGGGTGTTTGACTATTTCCAACTAGCGCGTAGCGTTTACAATAAATCAACTTTACACTGTACTTCAACGATAGCGAAAAACCTTTGAACCTTCTCAATCGGTGATGCAACTAGTGTCGTATGATTAACACAACCACCAGCAAATTAGCTAGCTCTATGATTAAACTTATAACAAGCAAACTACCTGGTATTCCACCTCCATGGTGCCGTTTTTCGTAGCTGTTTGGTAGAAGCACTCCACTCTTCCGGGAGGCAGTATAAAGGTGAATTCGGTGTCTCGACTCTGTCCAAAAGCCCAAAGTGAATCCACATAGCAGGCGAAACAAACTATAAAATAAATTCCAGCGGAGCCACAACTCGTCCGTGGTCTGCGTACATTCATAGCGGAAACTTTCGCATTCACTGACACCCAATTCCAGTATTCCGAGGTTTAACGCTGCTAACTTTAGCTAGCTAGCAACATTGCTGGCCGACTTCCTCGAGACGTTCACCTCAGTGCATATTACTCTGCATAACTTTCTGGTTGTAGGATTGGCTAGTGACTGTTGAGATTGAGGTTTTCTTGAACCAATTAAGTGATACAAAGCTGCCCAATTTGACCAATCAATGTGTTCCTCTAGCACACAAAAACCAATCAAATACGCTTACGTTTAAAGAAGGCAAGTTCATCCCAAAGACTGTTAAATGATAGGGAGATAAAGCGCCATACGTCAATTCTGGGTTGGTTTACTGGTTCTGGTGGTTGCGGCTATGCTACAGTATGCTACTTAACTTATGTTCTAGCATGGATAACTTCCAATGATAGAGCACCACGGAAGGCTTTTGTATGATTGTTTGGTGTGTAGAGAATCAATGGGCAATAAAACACGACGGTTTATGTCAAATACAGTGATATTATATCATATAGCTGATATTAGTTACGAAGCTTCTTTTGATAAGAATCTAGGCTAAAATGCAGTATGTAACTTCCGTGCGCACTGAATAAAAATCCACCACTAGAACTTGGTTCAACGAAGCATATGCAGCTCACATTTTAAGCGAACCTATAAAGCAAGTTCCGTTGGGATCACGTGTCTTTTCTATTGTTACAACGGTAATACACATGTTATACCACTGCGGTTTGGTATGAACCAAAATGTTAAATGACCATTGGTTTATGAAAATATAGATGACTGGATGACTGAGGGGGGCGATGTTGCTTAAGAAAAGATGTCCTTTCCCACTTTCAAAACACCTAAACGTTTTTACCCTTTCTTAATGTGAAGAAAAAAAAATTGGCCCCTGTCCTTGTATTCAACAAAGCAGCCTATAACTAAATGACAAAGTTAATGACCGCATTGTAATTCAAAATGAAGCAACAAACAATATGACTGATTAAAAGACTGGATATTACAGGTAGACATGCAAATAAAACTGTTTTCACGATTGAATTCGTGATTATATATAAAACTCACTACTACGTTAATAGAACACAAAAGACTATACAAACTTGGTGTAAAGTTACTGTAAACTTTACACCACAATCCGAAAAACTGTCGAGAAACAGCATGTATATTAATTGTCATTGAGTCAGACAACATTCTGGAATTGTGCAACTTTTGCGACCCAGTAGGTTTTTGGTTGTTTTTGCGTATTAGTATGTGTGCATAAATGTTGAAAAACTCACCTACAAAACTCATTATGGGAGAGCGAACTACACGGCAACAAGTGACCAGCCCAGCCAATCACAATCGCACATGAGAGGTTTTTTTTGTGTATGAATGTATCAATGTATTGAAAGGTTTTGAGGTGTAATACGGAGGTAGACAAAGCAATTGAAACAGCACACAATATAAACATATTTATCAAAAAAAAAAAAAAGTTTAGAAAAGCTTTTATTTTTATTGGTATGCTGTTATACAAGTTATGGACTGTTCGTAAAGTGGTAGTGGACCGTTATTTGAGAAGAAAAGCCTTCAGTTCTTTGTGAAATGAAGGATCTGTAAATCTAAATCCGGAATCTGCTTTGTGGGACTTCCCCTAGGGTTGAATAATAGGGTTCCCCTAGGGTTTACATTTGGTGATTGGGTAGACTAAAGACGTTTGACTTTATACCAATTTTCATTAAATCATTCTGTGCAGCAGTATGTATGGGGTCATTACTATCTCTCAATATAGTACATCATGAGGAAACAATGTTTGCACCATAGGGTGCACCTGGTTGCATTAAATGGCTTTGTATTTCTTGGCCATAATTGTATCTTAAAGAGTATTAACTGAACCCACCAACTCCCAAACAATGGCTGCCCATACCATAACAGATCCAGTATGTTTAACAGCTGGGAACAAGATATGTGGGTGGAAGGTTTCCTAAGATTTCCTCTGAATATAAACGTATCCAAATGTAAGACAAAAGTCATCTTACCTCATTATATTCTTCATATTACAACAACAACAACAACAACAACAACAACAACAACAACAACAACAACAACAACAACAACAACAACAACAACAACAACAACAACAACAACAAAAATAATAATTATACACATTCTCTGTCTTTCTCTTTTTCAACAATGCATATATGTCCTCCTTACTTTGTTTTTAATTCGCTGTTAGGAGTATAACAGTATCTGTTCTGTACAGGCAGCTCAGTTTGGTCTGTGGTTTATAATGCAGTTTTTAAATAGTATTAAAACTACTTACATGTATATGTATTATATGCCAAAATCATTTGTGTTTTTTCTATGTATATAGTTAATCAACTGGAGCAATGGTCATCTGATAAAATCAGATTCAAACAACATGTCGCCACTATGTTTCTGTGAAAGCAGAACAGGGTGATCTACTGGCAACATTACTGCCAGTATATTGCTGTGAAAACAGAAAATGTTGACTTGCTGGAAACAGTGTTGCCAGTAGGTTATGGTGAAAGTAGAACATGGTAATTTACTGTCAGCACTGCTGCCAGTCATTTACCATAAAATCATTGCTGGTAGTAAAAATTGTATTTCCAGTTGAAAGTAAGGCCTCTCCTACTGTCATTATAAAATATGTATGTCGTTGTAAAAAAGCTGCAGATTTCCAGAATTGCTGCAATGTCACAATTCTTTAACATAATGTTTTTCTGCTTTTGAACCAGTACCTACTTCAGATTTTACAGTTATATTGAACATTTTTCATACAATACTGTACATTATAAGTGCTGTAGATTTAAAATTCAGGTATAAAACCAACACAACAGTGCAATAAACAGCACAAGTTGTTACTGTACTAAAAGATATAAAGACAGTAGGGGAATGTGTCAGAGAGAGATAGAAAAATGTGAATTCTTTCATAGTGTTGGAACACAATGACATAATTGCTCACGGAAACATACCAAATACATAGTCAAAGACCATAAATAGCAATTGCAGCATATACATCCAAACAATGGCCCAAAACACTGGAGCAGCTGTATGTCTCTGATGGCCAATATAAAATCAAGTTCAACAACTACAACAACAAAAGGTAAGGGGCATTTGAAGCAGCATACTAATCCACACCTAATGAAGTACAGAACCTGTGTGGCTTCAGTCTACATGGTCACACTTGTTCTTAGAACTTTGTAAACAATAAAAACACACAAAACAAATATGAAAAAGAACATGGAACAAGTGAAGGATAATTTCTATGAGGGGTGCATATTTCATTAATCACATTCCGTTGGTTTAATTGATTAATTTACCTGTCTGCTTTATTAGTACTCAAACATGTTCGCAAAATTACAAATATTTAAAAACTGATAACAAGTGTTGTCTCCTTTGGGAGCTCCCAGTCCCATTCTTTTTTCTAAAAAGAACAGGATATCTGTTTCACTGAAACCATGACATTAGAAATGGATCCATAACATGACTAATTTGTGAATGGCCTAATTGTTTTTAAAAATAGGATATTTCCCAAGCTAGGGACAGATGTGTCATATTGAGCATCAAATCCAACTGGAATATTTGCCAGTTATGATTCTGTTAAAGATAAATGTTAGGATAGCAATTGTATTCAAAACTTGTATAAAAACATTCTCCATATGCATATATGCATTCAATCCCACAAATATTCATATGATGTTTGGTATTTCCACTATTTTGCATACTCTTAGACAGTAGACAAGAAAAACATTTGGGAAATTTTCCATATATTTGTATTCATTGTAATTGTTTACTGCCATATTCTATATAGTGAATTTCACTCAATCTGCCATTGTATGATGCTGGTAGTGATTAAACAATACACAGTAAAACATTTCTGAAAATCTACATGAAATTACTAGCAATAAAGTTAAAAAAAAAATATATACATATTTGCTTTTTAACTTTATTGCATATAAAATCAAATAACAAGGAAGTACACAAATAAATAGTGAAATATACAGTGTTCACAAAATACAGATTGTTACTGTATTGATTATTACATTAACTTTTAGCACCCTAAACTGAATAAACTGTACATCTCAAAATACTGTTAAACAAATACAGCATTATTATAGCTTTTTATTACATTTATTTGTTGTATTTTTTTTTATAAATTACAGAACTTTGACTCAGGATCCCAGTAAATTACTGTAAAAACAATACTACTATACTAATTATAATACTACTAATACTGTATGTTGTACTTCTTACAATATATTTTTTGTAAAAATCAGTTTGTTATGTAAATAAAATGCTGCAAACTATGATTTGTACACAAGTGTAGGTACTGTCAAAAGTACACCAATATGGGCATATTTATTTGTGTATGCCCTTAATGATACTAAATGCATTTTATTGGGCCTTGGCCTCGGTCTTTGGCTCAGAGTCCATGGTAAGAATAAGAACACTGACTCAATGTTGTCCTGAAATGGTTACATGTACGAGTGCTCCTGCAAATGTGTGAATAAGACCAGACAAGTTGCTCACCAGTATTCCTCTTCATTTCAGGGGAGATTGACACATTGACGGGGAAGGCAGTAACATGCTTGTGAACATGGCTGCTCATTGGTAAGTATGGAGCTTGCACTGTCAAATGTACCTTCCCTCACTCATTCCACCACTGAGAGGTGTGGGGAACATTTGGTGGAAAAGCACTTTCCACTTAGAGTCAGTCCCTCAGATGCATCAGTCAGTCACTGTTCTGAGACCCCCCCCCCCCAGGGTTTCCAGGACAAAATGGAAACCACCACTTTCCGATATGTCCGCTGCTGAGCAATTGCATTTCCTGTTGGTATTTGTGAAGCACCTCATGTGACTCTCTGCATCTTTCAGAGAAGTGGGCCTCTGCTTCACTTCCCTTACTTACAACCTCACATTGCTCACTGTTTAAAGTCCTAATGTTGTAATGTTGTTTCATACACATATACCCCCCACGCACATGCAAACAAAATTCTAGAGACCAGACATGCACACCACACTGTGACTGTGTAAGTCACAGTATCCAAGGATTCCGAAGACATTTAAACATAGAAAAACAAAGACTGTATATTCACTGAGAGGCCAATTTTCAAGGTACATCTATGCAATTGTGGACTGGTCTTCTTTTTGCCCCAAGCAGAGCCTGCATTTACTTGGGCAGGGAACATTACCAAACAGACAAAACCCAGATGTTCCTAATAATGTGGCCTCTAAGTGTGTAGACATGCACACTGGATCCTATCTCACAGGAAGGATCAAGTGGCAGTAGTTTTAATTACAGTGTTTTTTGCTACTTTCAGACAAGCACAGTTGTCATTTTTCCTTTCATAAAATGACAAAGGGATCCAGCATCCATTTGGTTGAGTTGGTCTTAAGATAAGGTGAGGTCAAGCGCATTGCTGATGTTTTGACTCAAAGTTATGGGTAATCAAATTCATATCTATAGACAATTTGCAGTTTTTCTGTTGTTCTATTAAATGCACTGTAAAGAATTTACTTACTTGAGTGTACACTCACTTACTAAGTGAGTGTATGGTGGGCACACTCTCTACTACATACAGACAAGTGTAAATGTGACATTTGTGACAGAATATCAATTTATTTTTCCTGCAGGAACTGTATAAAAATTAGGAGATGTAAAATATAATATTTTATAGTTCCATGTCAAAACATTGATCTGAATGGGATCATTCCATTAATGTTGTAAAAACCAGGCGCAGGTGTGGGAAGTAGGAATGCTTCTTGATGCCAAATACACTAAAGGATATTAATAATTTATTGATTGGGATAATCACTGTTTCCTTACTTTAAAATATGCCACTCTTAGTTGTACAGCTTAATTTTCTTACAAAAACAAAATGATCCAATGGCACTCCTCTCACAGCAATTTTGAATACAGATTATGTCATTGGATCACTTATACGGCTACATTTTTGTATGGGAATGAGCCAAGTAACACTCAGGGGAAAGACGACACAGACTTCGGTTTGCAACTACCGAAGTATCAAATAACAAGGAAGCAACACATTTCCTAAAATTTCCTAAAAAATTTAATTAAGCAGAGTCTGTGCCTTTAAGAGCTGCCTATATACCCCATAGAACCTGCCGTGTTGTGAAAGTGAAACTTTGCTCTCTACACTGGACGACCAACAAGAAGGAAGTGTGCAAACTTTTCTAGTAAGTCCCATACTTTTACATTGTTTAGAACTGGAATTTGGTAAAGCTGCAAACGGGACTGTAGGGACTAAATTGGAGGTATTATACTGACAAGATTTAGTTAAAATGGGTAAAGCTGCCTCAATGGTGTTTGTGTCTGGTACAACAAGTTTTTAACAGCTTCCTGAAGTACATGCAGACTGCAATACTATGAAGCATTATGTATTTTCAAATTTGTCTGTTAAGGAGGGCTTTTAGTGTCAATCAAGTCAAAAGTAGAAGCTGACATTTTGCTTGAGAAAGTTGTTTGTGTACATCTGTGGTTTCCAACCTTGGTCCTGTTGCCCCAAAGTGTGCTAGTTTTTGTTTCAATGTTGGACACCACTGGTGAACCTGCATGATGAGACAAGCCTTTTAATCAATAACAATTTGAAGCAAAACATAGTGAAACAGGATATAGTGAGCTTCAGTGACTGAAGCTTGGGTTCTTTCTCCTCTCAAAAAGTAACTTATTTCCAGATGTGAGCGAACCGCACTGATTCCCCCTGGCATGCAGCCACATTGACTGTGGTTTTGGAATGCAGCAGGAGGTGTGAAATTCTAATCATATGTCTGCAGGTTTTAATCCTGAGTAGGCTTTATATAATAAAAGGCAGTAAATATTCAACTGCTGAGACATACATACAGTACCATAAAAAAACCATTTCCTCATGTTCTACATTTATGCCCTTAAACAAATCTAGCTGAGGATGTGAGATCACGTTGCTGTGATTAACAACCAAATTAAAGAAGCACCAAACTTTGATGCTACTGCAAACCATACAAAGCTCAGACCAAATTTAATTGGAAAATCAAATGGGAGCAATTACTGTACATAAGCTTTACAAGCTTGGGTAAAAATACAAAAGGAAATTATTATTTTTAGCACAGTTTTTTCACAATCACACTTTTTTCACTTTTAGCCCGACTGGACAGACATGAGTCATCAGTGCAATTTGTTCTATCAGCACAGGAGAGCTTAGATAAGGCATGTTCAGCTCTTAGCTTTCTCCTGACTAGTGTCTACCCAATTTTCATCTCTGTCCAGTGATCAGTAATGGCGGGAGTTCCATCCATGCTCATCAGCACTCTGGATGACTTGATCGCCGATGAACTGAAGAGGTTTAAGTTTTGTCTCTTAAATGAATTGCCTGAGGGCTTTAACTCCATCGGAAGGGGTAAATTGGAGGGCAAAGGTGTGCTGGAGACTGTGGACCTGATGGTCAGAGCCTATGGAGAAGAGGATGCAGTGAAGGTCACGCTGTATGCCCTGAGGAAGACAGACCAGAACAACCTCGCTCAGAAACTGGATGAAAACTATAGTAAGAACATAGTTGTTACTTTCTACCAAAAAAAGAGGTCTCTCACATAAGAAGACTGTAATGACAAGGGAAGCTCAAATAACTCCTGGTCAACATGGCAATATAACTGCAGCAAAATGATTGTGTCACAAGCAGTGACACATTGACTTTACCTCTCTCCTCTTGCAGGAAGATGTGTCCCAGGTGGAGGGCCAAACGCCTCACCCTCAGCAGCCTCGGCTCCAGTGGGACAGGCCTGCAGTGGTGGGTCAGCTCTGAGACCCTCAGCCGCTGCTGCTCATGTGTCCATCCAAAGTGATGGAGGAAAAGTTGTGGCACCTGTAATCAGTGGTTCTAACGTCGACGGTTCTGTCAACATAAACATCAACCTCAACAACAACTGAGGTCAGACCTGTTTTGCGGTTACATTCATTTTGAGTAGCTCATGAGCAGGGCATTGGCTGAATGTGAATCATAACCATGACCCGTTTGACCCTGATTTTGTAAAAAGTGACTTTAGTTTGAGCTTTAGTTTGAGTTTGTACTGCTGAAGCACACAGTTGGAAGGTGCCATCAAAAAAGAATGGTTTTTAAGAAGTTGTTTTAAATGTTATCATCATTGGTATTCCATGGGAAAAAACACAACTAAAATAAACTACAGCACGATGCTCTAAAATTCTTCAAACTCATAATAGCCAAATTCCATGGATTTTTACGGTCATTTTTATTTAGCAATAAATTGTGTAATTGTTGAATCGTGGAAATACATGTAGCGTGTAAAGGAAACCTTATGTTCATAACACATTACAGCTGTAGAACAGGTTATATCTTTGGATTAGGCTGTTGATATTAAAGCCACCAGGAATAAATAATCAATTAAAGTTTAAAAGCCACTTTAAAAATATTGTGTTTGTTGATTCATTCAATTGCTTGGACATTGCATTCAATGTAATCATGTTTACTCAAATGTGTGTATTTTAGCCCACCTTGCCTGCTTTTGCCAGGTTTGTGTCTGTACAAATTATGTATTTTATCCCACTCTGTGGTCTCTCGCAGGTCTGCCATGTTTTTCTGCTTCAGTTGCTATAGGAATCCCACACTGACCAGCAGACATTCTATGCTCAGGATGTAACCTCATCAGCTGCGATCAAGGCCCTTTCTTAAACCATGGCAGTATAAGGAAACACAGCCAGGACTCCACATATTGGTCCCAGTCCAGACCAGAACACAGAAACCACCCATCAGGCCACTACAAAGCAACAAAGGGGAGTAGGGCTCCATTCATCAACTCTCCCCTCCCTGTCGTCCACTTTTCTGTGTATTTTAAAATTCTTTCCTTTTTAATGAAACATGGGTTAATGGAAGCAGGCTCACATCTATTTCAGCTGACAGTAAATGTTTTCCAAGTAATAAAGTACATATAAAAAACATATCAAAATAAAATAAATGCAATTTTTAACAAAAGTTTTTTGCATTTTTTTTCATTAATGAGTTTAATTAATGAGTTTCTTCATTAAAGCAAACTCTACACACGTCTTTCCTCACCTATTTGTTTTAATGTGATCAATGGGTCTTTTGAAGGTATATTTTCATATTGGATGACTAAAATGTATACATTTGTAAATATTGTTTGAGAAAAGGTTTTCTTATTGTCTTGTTATTCTTTGCTGACTAAAAGGATCGCTGTCAGTCCTCTTTCGTAATGGAAATCAAATGTTGCCAGATTTGAAAGACTAATGAGTAGAGGCTTATTCATCAAGACACCAGGTAATAATTGCAATAATTTCTAAAAATAACTTGACATTTTTGCAATTTTTTTCCATGTTCTCTAATTGCTTAATAAATTAAAACTCTTGTGTTATGAGTGATTGCTTTATAAATTTCACAAAAAATATTGAATCATCTCAAAGTATTGCAGGGGTGTTATTTTATTCTTTAGAATCTACAGTTTTTGCCTCGTGGTTTTGTGGAAGTGGCAAACATTAGATACGTAGGTAATATTTATAAATAATTTCAGCAATTATTAAAGACTCTTCCTTGCCATACTTGTTCATCTTAACTGTATGCTCCTATTTACCACTATCAATTGTTTTATTCATCAAATTGATTTGGAAACTTAATGTATAACCAGTCTTTAGGCTAGCTATTTTTTTTGCCTTTTAATAAACATAGTAGCATTTTAGTGTAATTTTTCCTTTTTTGTATCAAGTTTGAAATTGAAAAGGTGTAATTAGAATGCAGCTGTTATGTACCACGTTCAGCTGAACTGGGACTCTGTATCTGAACTCTCTGCACTCGGAGCAAGTGTACATTTTTGTGAATTAAAAGTGAAGTCAACATATTGCAAGTATGAATGGGAGGGAGATTAGAGAATGGCAGGTGTGATGGGAGTGAGATCAGTAAGTAAGATTCAGGTGAGGCTAGTATAACATTTAGGGTAGCATGATAACTATAGCTGAGTTTGTATTTTTCATTTTTCATTTTACAATGTGTGTTTCCACTGGAGTGAGAACTTTTCATTCTGTAGGGACTTCCTCTTTACTCTCCAAATCCTTGCTGAACCCCAGCAACCTCCATCTTCCTCTTTTTCACTGTCTTAGAAGAAAAGAAGAAAAAACCCTTCCTTCTCGTCCTTCATCGATATATCTCTGTTGGCGTCATCAGAGATGGCTGGCAACAGGTTGCTCTTTGTTCGTGGGGTATTTTTAAAATCGGTGCCGTTCTCTCACATCCTAGTTTTCATGCTGATTGTGCTGTTCACACAGCCCAGTCTCTTATATTTTGACATATGACTGGTGTTTCCCCACATCTGACATTTTTGCATAGCAGCCAAAAGAGTCTGTCACAAAGTGACCCAACTGCTCTCACTGAAACTCTTACTCTATGTAAAAACATAACAATAAACACACACATCCACAGGTATGCACACATTACTCACACTGATGCGTAAGATTATACCAGCGGTGCAGGAGAGATTTTTGAAGTGGGGTGAAAAAGTCATAAAGGTTTTGCACCTGTAGGCCACACTCAGGCCTGTATCCCACTTTAACTTCTCAAATACTGTATTGCTGGTAAATGTGCAATGTGCAAGCTTTTGCACTGCAGTGCAAGTGGGGTCTGTGGATGGGTATATACATGTGGTTGCCTGTGCGTATGTGTGTGTGTGTATGAGCACAGGTGACCTAGAAACCTCTGTGGTTGTCTCTACACAGACAGGGCCTACCATGCAACCAGAACTGCTTGTCAGATCACACGTCCAGAGTAAAAAGTGTGGGGGTGTAATAGATTTAACATGGGCAATCACAAATAAATATGTCCTCATATACACAGTTACAGTGTTTTAGACCATTTCCGCCAATCAAAAACAGATAAATGCAATTTTAGAAATAATACACATATGTGCAGTTTCAGGGTGTATTAGATAATTATGGCCAAGCGTAATCACACATGTGCACAGTAACAAAGTGTATTTGATACCTTTTCTACAGATACATGCTGCTGCTGTCTGTGACATGAAATGTGTATTCTCTGGTGCTCTAATATCATTTAACAATGGGATAAACAAAAGTAATATTATCTTTGTATCATAGTGTTGTCTTTGTATTCATAAGACTCTTTAAGCATTACAGGTTAAGAAAGATCAGACAGGGAATGAAAACAACTGAGAAAGAGAAAGAAAGAGAAAGAGTGAAAATGCTGGAGAGCTAGTGAGAGAGAAAGGGGAAGTGCCTTTAGCATGACGATGTCAACATCTATTCTGACGGTGGTAGGGGGGGTATAAAATAAGGCTTTGTGGACACTGTCTGTCACATGCAAATGCGCACACGCTCACATTCTGTCTGGCCTCAGTGATCGCACTTCCCATGCCCGTCACCCGTGAGCAACACAAAGACAGTGGAGCAAGCTGAAGACACGACATTTCCTCTCTTTCATCGTTTCCTTGTTTGTTTGTCCTGAACTGATAAGGATGCGTGTGTGGGTAGATGCTGCTTAGCTGAGAGCAGGCCTGCTTCTTTTGTGAACCAGAGTTCACGGTTTCTTTTTCCTTCCACCTACTGAGGTGAGAGCGTGTCTCTCCCCTCTCTCGCTCTCTCTCTCTCAAACTCACGCACATTGTTCTGGGCCCCTTGGCCTGTGGAGGTGAGATCACGCCGTAGCCTCTGACTGCCTCGCTGCCTGACTCTGTGGAGGAACCCTACGCCCTCACCCCGTGCCCTGTTTTTGGACAGAGCTAGACCCCATGCGTGCCCCTGGCATGGCTGAAGATGGCATGGCATATCCCTCTGTGTTTGTGGTGGACAGCCATGCGGGGTACCCACTGCCCCCAGTCCCAAGCCGCCGCCGGGGCAGCAGTGTCCAGTGGGCGCTTTACTTGCTGGTGTCCTTGGCGCTCAGCGGCATTCTTGTGGAAGCCTGCTTCATCTACCACCTGTACACCTCCAGAGCTCCGGTGAGTGATCGCTGTCACATACTTCTGTCCTACTACATCTATGCCTGCCTGTTTGTCTTTATATCTATGTATTTATCTGTTTTGTCTAGGTGTCTTTCTGTCCGTCCGTATATTTTGTACCATTTATTTCATATCAAATGACAGGCATTAGGAGAGGGTGAAGAGAGGTAGAGAGGTAGGGTGCTGAGAAGCACACAGTACTATGCACTTACCATGCACAAAGTATATATGACAGATGTAGCAGGTACAGCGTTAGCAAATACTGTTTAGATTGAACAAAAATACTGATGTATCCTGGATCTTAACAAAGGATACTGGTCCAGAGAGTATAATTTTTAATGTAGGTGCAATTACAGGGGCATTTCAATGAGGGCAATTTTAATATTAATTGTGTAATTGAGTGTAATTCAGTATCCTGTCCTCACTCCTCTCGATTTACGACTTTAATTATTACATTTCACCCCAATTTTATTCAGTTAACTTTACTTTACTCTAATTTGAGTTTGGGTTGTGTACATTATTTAATCCCAGCACAACAGTCTGGGTTGGATTTATATTTATAATGCATTCTCAGTTTTATACACTGAATGAAACTTGGTTTGTAATGACTTCCTGTTTTACAATCTGTATAATCCCTTTTTGGAATCCTGTCTAAAGTAATCTGTTGGTAAATTATCAGTGGAAATGCCATAGGAGAGGGAGAAGCCCCATAAAGTGGTCACTCTTTTCACTTTTAGTACATCTTTTTATGATGAGATGATGAGATGAAGGGATGAAGCCCAGTCATTTCACACCACATGCGGTTGGTGTATGTGTCATAGCACTGTAATCCCCGTCTCTGTGGATCTCATAGGCTTGGTCTGTGGGCAGATAGAATGAAAGTGCTCCCACAGGTTGCCTATATTACTGTTGGGGAGATAAACTATGGTCTCAATTTGAGAGTTGAATTGGTGTGTGTGTGTGTGTGTGTGTGTGTGTATGCATGTGTGTGTATATGTGTGTTACACTTTGAGTTTGGGATTATGGGTGTAAGTGTATGTCTGAATGTATATTAGACTAATTTATATCAGTCTGGGAGTGTGTGTATATTTGCCTGTATGTCTGTGTGTGTGTATGTGTGTGTGTTTACGGATCGAGTTGGGAGTGTGGTTGCATGTGAGTATGTATGTGTGCTTGTGTGAATGTGTGTTAGTTTGGGAGTGTGGCTGTATCTGTGTGTGTGTGTGTGTGTGTATATGTGTGTTACGGTTTGAGTTGGGAGTGTGGCTGCGTGTGAGTATGTATGTGTGCTTGTGTGAATGTGTGTTAGTTTGGGACTGTGGCTGTATCTGTGTGTGTGCACTCACTTCGGGATTTCTGATTCTGTTCTTGAATCTCATGGTTTCCGTGACGTCCCTGGGTGGGGGTCAGCTGAGGGGATGTTCCATGTACTTAGCATACTATAACATCACTTCCCCTTTTCCCAGAAGCGCCATGGAGGCCAGACAAGCCTGCAATGAGTCTGTCAGGCTGGGGGTGGGTTTGTGGGGGAATGCGGCGCAGGGCTCCTGCTCTGTCCTGTGTCCAGACGGCCATGTAATTTTGTCTGACCTGTACTGTCATGCGGAATGATGCATTAACACAGGATTTCTCAGTCTCAGTCCTGAGGACCCACTGTTTATATTGGTCTCCATTTCAACCAAAACAACCAGCTTTGAATTGTAACAAGCTGTGAATTGTTCTTACTTAGGTAGATGATTTATCCTCTTATGGTTATATTAACATTAATAATGTCAGAAGTATCTATAAAAGCCATGAAAAATATATACTCCACATTTGCATCCCATGACTTTCAAGCAGTCAGAATAACATTGCATTTTCATTTCTGTGCCATATTACAAACACTTTTATTTAAAACAGGTTCCAAATAATTACATTTTTAATTGACTCTGCCATAGACTGACAGTTGACATTAAGTAGGTCCTGTTTGCTGAAAATGTGAACCTAGTCAATGACACTAAATCACATAAAATGTATATCTATATATCTAAACTGACAAATTCATTGTTAACAAGCCAAGTCTGTGTTGTGTTAAAATAAGTTTAAGGACAACTATAAAGAAGAATTTAGACACGCTTTCAACGACCTTAACTGATTAAGAGACTGGCTTTGGTAAATACCAGCATACACAGTGGGTCCCCAGCACCAGGTCTGAGGACCAAGGCCATAATGCTGTGCATGTTCTGGAAGTAGCTGGACCTCTGTTTATAACAATGATACTTTGTTCTTTTGCAGACTGACAGTGGCAACATGGAAAAAAGTGTCCAAGGTAAGACTGTCTATTCCTTCCCTACAACACCAGTCAGCATGTGCATTTTCATAAGTTCATGAATTTTTATGCGTGTGGATTTGTGTACATGTGTACCTGTTCATAGTTTGTGTTTACTGTCTACTTGAGCTGAAGAAGGTGGATTCCTTCTTTACTTTGCACATTTATCCTGTATAACCATTCTGAGCCCCATGTAGTAAATGCTTGACTCTCCTCTATAATTCTAAAACAGACAGACCTAAGGATGAAATTCAACCAACACAGAGATCAAATCCTGCACTGAAGCCTTCAAAACCTACAGCGCACTTATCAGGTAAAACAAACTCTCCTCCTCATATATACACACATAGTCATACACAAACGTTATATTAAGTACAGATCAGATAAATGAATGCATCTGTATCAGTTTTTGAAAGAGGGTCTTGAGGGCTTTGTAAAAGGCCAACAGGATGTATGGTTTGACCTTGCACAGCTGTAACGATGCACTGCACACTGCTGTCTGTTTGTATCTCACCCCTGCGGTGTGGTGGAGAGGTGAGGGGCTGTTGCATAGCATAGTGTCTGCACAGACCACACAGGGGCGGCTGCAGAGAAACCTTGTGTCTCTTCTTGAGTCCCTGTGGGTGAATTAGATGTACAGTGGAAACCTCCATTACAGAATCATTTAGTGACAGCCCCCATTACAGAGACGGCTTTAGTTTTCCTACTCTTCTCTCTCCCACTATAATATCCACTCAGTGTTACTAGGACAGTGTGTGTGTTCCGATGTGTTTTCCTCTTACAGCATATCCGCCTCTCTCTCTCTCTCTCTCTCTCTCTATAGCTGGGGACAAACGCCCTCTTTCTGATGGAACCATACTGTGGAACCCAGAGGGAGATTCCGTCCTCCATGAGCTGGAGTACAGAGAGGGAGGTCTGGTGGTGCAGAAGGAGGGGTATTACTTTGTCTACTCCAAAGTCTTCTTCACAGAGCCGCCATGCTCCACGTTCAATCACATGGTCCTGAGGAGAACGCCACGTTACCCAGAGGACATAGAGCTGATGCGGTCTAAACGTTCACATTGCCAGCAAAAGAAAGAACTTCTGAACAGCTACCTGGGTGGAGTCTTCCACCTGTTCAAAGGCGATGCCCTCCTGGTGAAGGCACAGAACCACACACTGATGTCTCGCCAGTCCTCTTCAGATAACTTCTTTGGAGCGTACATGATTTAGACTGTGGCTCCTACTTATAGTACAAAATTTGCCCAATCACACATTAAAATGTTAAGTCAAGTATATGGGACGCTGTTAAATTATTTCAAGGGAAGCTAATTCAGAGCAGGTTACATGGCACATAAGCAACATACCACAAACAATAGTCAAACATTGACATATTCTTTAAAGTTGGATGAATGTGGAACACTCAGGGAATGAAGTAATAATGTCTTAAATGGACAGATGGTATGTATATATATATATATATATATATATATATATATATATATATATATATATATATTGAATGTATTGGATGGCTGGAGAGAACATTTGTATTTGTGCACATATAAGGTGTACTGAGCTCTTTACACATATCACGTTCTTATTTAACTGCAACTTTTATGTATGAACGATGCAAAAGTAATAAAATAACATAACTATAGTAACTTTAAAAGGTACCTGATATTCAGGCTTTTTACTCAGAAATGCCGAACTCCGACAGTTGAAAGAGGGTTTGGCATAATTTCAGATATGTATGATAAAATGAGAGCAAATGTAAATTGTATTTTCCTGGGAAAAATATAGATCTGCCTGAGCCAAGCTTTGTGGCCCTCCAGGACTGTGGTTGAAAGGCCCTGCAGGCATGGTGGCCCTCCATGATAAAACTTGTAAAAAGGATAAACCATGCTTGGTGAATGTAATTTGTGTTTACCCATTTCATTTTATTTATACTGTACATGTGGATATTAACTGAAATCAATTCACTATAATGAAATGTTATTAATAAAATGGCTAATTTCTTGTTGTCTTTCAAGTAATTTTTCCATGTTGGTGTACAGAGGGATTTAAATGGGAACTACTTCAAAACCTGAATTTAAAAATCTCTGATCCCATATTTAGATGTTAGCAAACTGGCCATACTGTTGGACAGTCCCTTAATAATACGTTACAACAAAGTTTTACGTTTTTTTTTTTTTTCAAAAGAAAGCAAATTGTGCATGGATGAGTTAGACGTTAATTTTGTGTATTTGTGACTCCTCAGATTAATTGTTAGTGTATTACATTATGAGTATTCAGCAGATGCTGTTATCTAGAGCTGAAATAACCTTGAGGAGGAAGTACAACCCCTGACAACAGGAATGTATAAAACATAGGATTCAGCTGGGGATCTACTGATTAACCTGTGGAGGAATTAACACTATTATGTAGCACGCCGATCAATGCAAGTCCATTTCACACAGCAAACCCTAAGAAAACCAGAACTAGTGAACAAGAAAATCCAGAACTCATTGCTATGACGTGTTGTACTTTGAATCTTAGAGGCCTCAAAAATACATTCCAATGAATAAATCCAAAAACCCTTTTTGATTATATTATTTATCTGGACATGTAATTAGTTTAAATGCTGTCAGCAGCTGTCTTGCAGGAGACATGTGCTGATTTGTTAAAGTGCATAGCTTTCTCTGAGTGCGGTCACTGGTGAAGTTATGAGAACTGTCAAGCGGGACTTTTGCTGAAACATTGCCGGACACTGTTTCTACGGTGATACCACCCACGCTGGCAGCTCACAGGTTGAACCACACAACTGATGGAACTTCTAAACCATACCCTTCACACCGCCTCAATCTCCCCCCCCCCAACTCTGCCTGATTGTCGGAAGGACTGTGCAGGGCAGACTGCTTATTGGCCAGGATGTCCTTATATAGAGCTCTGCACCTTGATGACAACCCTGCTGAGTAGTTAAACTTAGATAAGAACCTGTGTTCTCTGTACCGTCTCTACTTCCTAGACAGGAGGTTCCAGTTGACATGATAACTTTCCGGTGCTACATTACAGTCATAACATTCATTAGCACACTATTGTACTTGTTCACAGTTCTTTATGAACATTTTAAGATGTTTCAGACAGAATTTTCTAAAGATATAAAGAATTTACCGTGACTGAAGTAGATTTATAGAATCTGTGTGAGGGATAGCCTTGCAGAAATACAATTGAGTGTAAAAGAAATCAACATCCAATACTGTATCCATCCAATGAGGAATTTAAATAATCACAAAATATAGATAGTAATATAAGACTGTATTTTCTTGGCATATTTCCAGCATCGTCAGGGGTATGAATCTCCTGGAATCTTTACAATGTCTCTCTCAATCCTCTTCATATCCTGTGCTATATTAGAAGAGATGAGTCTCCAGCTGAACTTAAACAAGAATGAAGAGGATATGACAGTGGATTCGTGGGTTACAATATAAAGGTCCAAAGCAAAAGGACTGTGAGGCTTAAAATTCACAATTCTGTCTCACCTCCACCCCTGACTGCCCCTCCCCTTCCCACCATGTAACTAAATTAACTTCACTGGTCACACCATTTTCTATTTTTGTAAATACATTTCTTAAGACACCATTGCAAAATTCTAATTATCTGGCTGATCTCTCTCTCTCTCACACACACACCTACACACAAACACAAATGGACACGGGTCTGTTCTTTTTGCATTTGTTTGATAGTCTGGTTCTTTCCCTCAGAGCCTTTGAATTAATGTCATTGGTTTGATAAACACCCACTGGTGCGGCACAGAGCGGGTTAGCTGTGTACCTGAGTATTGTAACTAAGGAGCAAGTAGAGACAGGAAGTGACTGTGGTTGGCTCTGGGGTTTTGAGGGGAGGAGGGGGGTGGGAAGGGCACAGCGTTGATGCTCAATATTTAGCTCATCTGCTTGCTGACTCATGTTCCCCCATAGCAGGGGTTGGTAATGTATCTGTGCATGTGGAGGTGGAAGTTTCCACCCCACTTATGGGAGATTCACCCAAAGCCAGCGTGATGCGCGGCCACTCTCCCCTGAGGATACTCCTCCACCCAGGAGCTGCAAGCTGCAGGACTCTCACAGCTCTTTGCCATTACCTCATTTACAAATTTCTTCAAAGCCATTTACATAAAACTTTAATTTAAACAGAAATTTTAACAGTTTTGGCGTGATTCTCTGTATGTACATAAAAATGGGCTCCCCAGGTTTACCCTTTACCCTCAAAACCCCAACCAACAAAACCCCAGAACCTGAACCCCAAACCCCCACCAACCCATGTGGCATCAAAATGTAAAACCCAAAACCCCTTTTTCTCTGATTTTCTTTCTCTTTTTTCACCATTTTATTTGAATGAGAAGAAGGGATGTTGAAGGGATGTAAACGAGAGAGGATGTTTAGGAGTGTGGGGTGATTGGCTGTACCGTTACCAAGGAAGGGCAGACCACAGGGACATCAACGTCTCAACACTCACCAGTAACCCTGACAGTTCAGGTCCTTAGGACTTTTGCTGTCATTGTTTTCCATAGGGATATTGATATGTATGAAGATAGTGTCCAGTAAACAAAATTTTGTTTGCTGTTTTACAAAAAGTATGACTTTTGTACTTTTGTGCAGGAACTTTTGATGTAGTTTTACATAATTGGCATTGGGATTTAGTGCATAACTTTCAGATTTCAGAATGTGAGTCTTAGCTGTCAGGTTGAGTGTGTAAATTGTTGAGATTGATCTTTAAACTACAAGGCACCTCCTGCCAAGCATCAGTCATGCACAAAAGCGGTTGCACAAATTTCATCTGAAATATCATGGCATCTCACCTCTTCCTCTCTTTGCTTCATCCTGTGCCGCTGTTCTCCCCCGCGGTTCTCCAGTGGCCTATTTTGTTCATCAAAAACCTTTAAGCACACATTGACAAGTTAAGCAACTTAATCTTGATGAGGGGTGAACATAAGAGGTTTTTATATAGTTGCACCTAATGTGGAGATTTACATGTAATGTGTAGACAAAAGGTACATGGTAGTTTTGAAACGAGTGAGAAGGAGAAAATATACATGTATTTTAGCAGAATTTGTGCAAAGATTTAGCTCAGGTATTTTAGGTTTTGCTTATCATGTCCTGAATTTAGGTTTTAGTACATAAACAATCAGGATTTTTGTTCTGTTTTGATGCAAATGTTTGATTTGAGAAGTATTGAATGCACTGTTTCATGTTTAATGAGATTTAGAAGTTTTCCAAATATGTTAGTGTTGTTTTGTGTTTATAGCTTGTACCATGCAATATTGCTTCAAGATATGCAAGCTGGAAAACCATACATCTATATACTTACACATTAAACCTGACACTGCCCCCTGGTGGCTGATGGAAATGAGGAAATGCACAGTGCTTTGACATTGGTTGAAAGTAGCAATTGTAGAATGAGGTACCATTAACCCTATAACTGGTGGAGCTACACTGAGCTATCAGTCACTGAACCCTTTGACCCAATCAAAACATTTTGCTTTCCTTAGCACAGCACATTTATTGACATACACATAGTATATGGTAGCTATATCTATTTGAAGTTCCAAGACATACAATGGAGGTGGAAGCAATAATTTAACTCATTCAAATATAAATCTCTGAATCACATAACGTATGTGTCTGTAAGTATGTGTGGAAATATTCTTATGAATTTGTGAATGTGTCTGCAATTGTCTGTGTATTTGTGTATACATTTATGAGCATTTTGCATATTATGCTTACACGTGTGTGTTTATGTTAATGTGTGTATGTTTCTTTATATATTTCTGTTTTTAAGAATATGTATGGTGTGAGTGTTTTTTGTTTTTGTGAATATGTGAGCGTGCTGGTATGAATGTGATCATGTGTTTGTGAGTGAATGAATATACGTGTGTATGTGTGTGTGTTTCTTTCTGTTCCACAATGTTTGCAATGTGCATGCTTGGCAAGTGGGTGCTCATGAGAATTTGTGAGTGAGTTCTCTCACTGTTCCTCTGGTCCCAGGATGCAGTATAATGTCCAGCAGGGGGCAGTACTTGCTCAGTCATGCAGTAACTTCTATGCTGGAACTTGCTGATGAAACCTTGCCATTACTGTTCTTCCAAAAAGGTACATTCTGTGTCAGCATATTCAACCCCATATAGATTATATAGATATGTTCACAGACACACTCTGAGAGGCCACTTTTTAAGGCACACCTGCCTTTACCTGAAATAGGCAGCTCATTCAGTGATGTCACATGATCAGAATATGCTATTTAAAACAGGTAGGCAGGTACCTACAGATTCTGTGTATGCATGTGTGTACAGTGCAGAGGAAGAATGGGAAAGATTGAAGTATCTTTGAATGCCACATGGGCACTGGTTGCACAGGCACCAGTGTGACTGTACCAGAAACAGCAGCCCTGCTGGGGTTTCCACACATGATGCATGAGATCCTGTGAATGGCAGTCCGGCGGTTGGGAATAGGTTGTTGAGGCATGAGGCCAGTGGAGGCTGACTTGATTTGAGCAGAAAAACAGACAGACTACAGTTAGTCAGTCAGTAAACCAACTGCTAGGCACAAAAAAGCCATATCAGATGCATAGCTTGTCATAGCTTGTCAAGGATGGGATGTGGTAGATGACCTCACCAAGTTCTACTCCTGTCAGTGAAAAACAAGAAGCTGCAGTTGCAGTGAGCCTACAAACACAAACACTGGACAATGGAAGACTGGAAAGATGTTGCCTGGTCTGATAAATTCCAGTTCCTGAAGGACAGGAAATGGTGAAAACTGCATGAGTCCATGTATCCATCACACCAGGTGTCAAAAAAGCAGACTGGTAGTGTTGATGCCATGGTGATGGGATTTGTTATTTTGGCACACATTGGGTCCCTCAATGCAAGTACAGTGATGTTTGAGGTCCAGAGGATAGCTGAACATAGCAGCAGTGGGCTTTTCCAGCAGGATAATGCTCCACTCCACATGGCTAGGATTGTCCAGGAACAGTTCCCACAGCATGGCAGCATTGATACGTGACAGAATCTCTAGGCTGAGATGGAAAGTGGGATTTGTGGGATGAAGTTTTTCTGAGCAGAGATCCACAAATCCATAGTCTAAAAAATGATAAATTGTAGGGTACAGATCTACCTGGTGAGTCCCATATGAGTAAAGGACTTTAGGGAGTTTGGAAACTTCAGGGTTGCTGACCTCTCACCTGTCACTGGAGCTGCAGAGACATGTTCCTCCCAATTTTCAAGGAAGGCAGTTAAAGTCCATCTTTGTTGAGGTGCTTGATTTGGCTTTTTGGGGCACTTATTCGTTACCCTAACCCTTTTCCTGCTTGGTGGGGGGAAATGAGGTAATATTGGATAATGTCCAGAGTGAAAACAAAGCTATCAGAATTATTTCTGCCAGTAAAAATAATCATTGTGTGTCTTTCATTATTAATGGTAACTTGGCAGTAACACATCATTTTCGGGCAAACGTTGCGTCACGCAAGAATGTGGTCCAGGCTAGCAGATAGTAGCTGTCCCTACAGTTTTAACCTCTTTCCACCTGTCCCACTCTCTCAATATCTGAATGATCTAACCGGATACGACTATCTCAGGTATCTCAGTGTGTAATCAGCTCTTCCACCCATCACTGTGATCCTGTTGCAATGCATATGCAGTCAGTGCATAATGAATCATCATTAGTCAGAGGAAGGGATATAGTTGCAATTTCTGTGCAAAAAAAGAAGGTAAGCTGCCACAGATAGATTACAGCCTCATTTGATTTCAATGCAGCAGCCCAGCATTGACCTCAGGCCTAGCATTATAGGGGAATACAGAGTGCAGAATGGCAGGAAATGGGTTACACCCACCACTTAAATGGACCCAGTGTTTGACTGGCTACCTTGCCCCTGCCTGTCACATGTTTAGCACATGCAAACACAAATGCACACACATACTCATGCCTTTTAAAAACAAATATGTTATGGGTGTTACATTGGCAATGGGTTCTTCTGGTATTGACCTCTGTATCTGCAGGCTGCAAAGCCCCTGTTAATGTGATATGTGAGTATCACACTGGTTGTTTTTCTGTGCAGTTCTAAAATGAGACTGTGGTTTCCTGCTGCGTCTGTGCATTTCAGGGAATGTGAGTCTCAACTTCCTACAACTGCCCACACTGTTTACTCATGCACACACACACACACACACACGCACACACACACAGAAATATACCTGCACATACGTACACAATCAAATACATAAACACACACACACACACACACACACATATATATATATATACACCTGCACATACATACACGCTCACACACATATGCAAGCACATTAACTTTCTCTCACATGCACACACCCACCCACACACACACACACACACACACACATACACACTCTCACAGGTACCATCACAAATTTGCGGACACTTGAAAAGTGAAAAAGGGAAAAAGGGAAGCAAAAGCAGCTGTTGCGTTTTGGGTCTCCCAATTCACAGCCAACAGTGAATCTTATGCTCATCACACGTGCAGTGATTTCAAGTCTGTTTTAAAAGGAAAATGCTTTAAAGGAAAGGTAATGAGAGCAAATGTGAGACAGCATGTGTGGAAGCATGTGTCATTCTGAGACCTCAAATGCATCTCAGTCTCACTGGCACGGAGACTGAGGTATGTATTCACATCCCCAGGGTGACGAGGACAGTGTGGGGTTTGACTGTTTCCACTTACAGGGAAAAGCGAGAGGAGCAAAGAGTTAGAACGATACCGAGCGTCGAGCGGAAGAATGGCACCCAGACAGAGGTGATGGTGACGTCTGTCTGCGCGGAAACACAAACGCTCCGTGGTGTTCCTTCCGCTGAGATCCCGCATCTCAAACCGACCTATCAGCTGCCGTCTCCTCTGCCGCTGCCGTGACGCCTGCTGCCGTGACGATGAATCGAACCTCCACGCAGTGGGAGTTCCACAGTTTCGCTCTGTGTCAGTCGGCAGGCTTCCAGCGGACGCGCTGGCGTTAGCGCATTAGCACGTTAGCGCATTAACACGTTAGCATGTTCGTGGGGTAGGCAAAGGTGATGGGAAACATATGGAAGCAGACCCTGCCTGGAGCTCAGATGTTGGGTCAGTGGGTGAAAGCCGTTCTACAACATGGAAAAAAAAACAAAACCCACTGCCTGAGAGGACAGACACATCTCACCTTTCCTCTCTCGCTTTCATCCGCTCGCTTGAATGCCACCCACTTGACTACTATATTCACAGTGCACAACCTGCTCTTAGACCCTCATCCAGGGGAAAATGCAGTACACACTTTTTGTAATGGTTTTTTATCTGTTGCCGAAAATAAAATGTCCATCGAGAGCAACAATATAGAGTTGGGTGAGCAAATGGTGGAAACTGAAAAAAGCTGTTTAGATGGTCATGTACTTACCTTGGAGCCTGTTTTTATGTGTAGAGTGCTTTAGTTTTTGCCACGATTAAAAAAATATGTTCCCTCTTTGTATTATGATGGTGTATTTTCTCACTGTTAAGAGTCAGGTTTTAGTAATGATCTATACAGATGTATTGTTGATATTCTTAATTTTCTCCATCAGTTCTTACTCACAGCTGAGTGTGTTACTGTTTGAGTCCCCTCATAATTGCTCCCATTAGGGATTCAAACTCACCAGGTATTAGATGAAATGTGACAGCCTGTCTTATCCTAGAGGCACTGTCACACTCCAATAGCCAATGACATCCCATGAGTTTATAACATCCTGTAATCACCCAATCACATCCAATAAATCTATCACAACCTATAATCACCCAATCACATCCGGTGAATTTATCACAGCCCACAATCATCCATCACATCCATATGGCCTATCACATTGTATATTTGTCCAGTAACATTCTACCACCCTGTCACATACTTTAATCAGCCGATCACGTCCCAGTACCCACGCACAAACCATAAACATCCACCAATCCTATCGCATTGCCCAAAACCAATCATTTTTATACATTAAAAATAAAGCAATAATGTATTGAGCCTTAGTCCTAATATGAATATAATTAGAACATTTGTTAAAATACTCTATTTATTTAACTTTACCTGTAAAGAAATGGACAGTCTGTGAATTTTAAAGGATTGGTTTAAAAAGATTTGTACTGTTAAAAAAAGTTAGAATTTTGAACTAATTTAAGGAATATGTGTGTGTACATTTGGTATATATGTTTGAATAGTGTGTGGGTATATGTGTGGTTTGCATGAGTGGTGGTGTTTGTATGTTCTTGTGAGGGTGCCATTGTTGCACATGCATTGTGCTGAAAGGGATTTACTTCAGACCTGAGAGTTGCCCCTCACAGTTCCTCGAAAGTAGAGATCCCATAATGTACCTCGCAAGACGTTCAGGCTCCTGTGAGTCACAGTGCAGCCCACTGCTACTACCGCTGAACAGCACAGTGTAGACCACCTATCCGTCTTGAGTCTCACATCTGAGTCATGCGGATGAACACTATACAGTATTAGTGACTCAGGTGGGCTGGATGTCTACCATTTCACTCCCCAGAGTCTCTCTGTCTCTTAGATAACCTTCTGTATCCAACTCATGAGACTATGAATCATACAAATATGAAATCAGCTCCCCACAAGCATTTCAAAACATTTGGGTACAATAGTCTTACATTTATGGAATTTACGTACATTTACATATATGGAATTGAACATTGATTACATGAACATTGAATGTGTGTGTGTATGTGTGTATATATATATATATATATATATATATATATATATATATATATATATATATATATATATATATATATATATATATATATATACATACACACACATTCAATGTTCATGTAATCAATGTTCAATTCCATATATGTAAATGTTCATCCGCCGCTCTTTAAAGGGAAAGCCCACAGTAGGTGGCCTCCCATGTTCTTATGTATGTGAAACTGATGAAGCTTGCAGTGATAGGGATTGTTGCCATATCTGGAAGCAGTTTGTTTGTTTAAAGTATAAGCTTTTTGAAATATATTTTGAAAGCAATCAGTTATTTCCACATTTAACCTATACCAGTCAAGTTTAATTTGGGATGTAGTACAGAAAATATTTTCACTGTCATGAGCTCAGAGGGAAAGGAACCCATTGATGTACTTTGCTTACTTAGCTTATTTGTTGGCTCTCACTGTAGGCTGCCTGTTGGTACATACAAGTCCACTTTCAGTGCTTTAGTGATGGAAATACAACCACAACATAGTTACTGTTTCCCAGCAGTATAGGTATGACTGTGATGAGAGTCAACAAAGAAAGAACCAGGTCAAACCGACCCCAGCACACGCAATGAGCTAGATGTCAATCAAAGAGAATGGCGGCTCTGTCTAAACTGTTCAAGTGAGTGTACCCAGAGGAATGGGCTTCATCCTTTTCTGTGGTTGCTTAAGCAATACCTAAAAACAGAACTCAGGCAGAGCAAGACTGTGAAATACTGTTTCTGTCTTTATGTCTGAACATTACCTGATATGCTAATCTTGTGAAAGTGTTCACTTTCAGTATGAGCATGACTTCTTCTGTACCTATGCAGTCTTTATTTTTTTAGCTTTGGGGTT
The DNA here is from genome assembly GCA_022829145.1 of Albula goreensis. NCBI lineage: Eukaryota > Metazoa > Chordata > Actinopteri > Albuliformes > Albulidae > Albula > Albula goreensis. The sequence continues at coordinate 12,964,698 of CM040762.1, forward strand.
GGACACAGCACTATTTATATTCCTGCTCATCTTTCCGAAACCCTTATTATTAATTGTTAAACATTTTACATGGCTCTCTGACCAATTGCAGGTTACTGCCATTATTTGCCATTGATATGACCAACATAAAATCTGAATATGGTATAGCAACCACCTAATTTACTGAGAGAGGCTGACAAGCTGCACATAAGGGTGGGGATGGAGCTTTGGTAGGGGTGGCTAACTCAGGTTTTACAAAGACATGGGATCTGCTGGTTCTTGTTTTCAACAAAACATTCAACCAATTAAGATCCAAGAAAGCCGGTGATTTATCTTTGTGAACAAATGCTTTGTTTTATGATATTTCTATCCAGTGAAGGAAAGAAGTGGAGCTACTGAGTTGAGTTTTGGCAAGAATAAAAAACAGTTGTTTGTCCCTAGGTGTTACTAAAAATCAGTTCTTCACCTGCCTAAAAACCCTCAGTTATTCTGTTTTTGGACAGTGTGGACACCACTGTAACAGCTTCATCTCTGTGACACACAATGGATGAATAGGAGGAAAGTATGATTAAAATAAAGGCATTTCACATTAATGAAAAAATGTATGATATATTGTGACACCCCCCCCCAACACACACACACACACACACACACACACACACACACACACACACACACACACACACACACACACACACACACACACACACACACACACACACACACACACACACACACCGATCAATGTTACCAATATTAAGTAAATGAACAATTAACTCCATAAAGATTTAAAAATTCCAGCCATTCAGTTACTTTACATTCAACTTTCTGTTTATGTACAATTCCATTAGTGATTGGGAAGCAGCTCTCATAAAACCTTCTCATACATGCATTCTTGTAAAGTCTTTCATCAGACCATGATGCTGGCTCCAATCAGCATTATCAGGATTAAAAACCAGAACATGGAGACAATGCTTTAACAGAATGAGCTATAGCCTTTAGTACTGTAATATTTATATCAAGGGGGAGTTGCCTACTTCAATGGGGGGCTCATCCGGCATTATTGATTGACATTGCCTCACACTGTACTACATTCCTTTTCTTGTCTCGATAGCATTGGGCTAAAAACATACATTCCATTCGCTGTCTAAAATACATTGCAGTACATTCCATTCCCTAACTATACAACATTATATTTCCAATATACATGCCAACATTACAATATTCAAAATGAAATGCACCATCATAAATCCAACCTTTTGAGTACAGCTCTATACAGTTTGATAAAGCATAATGATACATTCATTTTGTAATATCATAGTTCTTGTACACTCTGTTTTGTAATAACTTGAAAAATATTGATAGGATTACAAATATTGTTGACATAAAAATAGAAGTAATTAAGTTAAAACATTCAAATATCATTTTACATTTTGACCTACAAAACTGAAGTGAAGATCATCACTTAAATTGTGTAAACGTTTAACTGTACATCCCTGAAATCCCCTTGTAAGTCCACAAGCATGTACATTTTAACATGTTTAGTATACATTTTCTATAAACAGCATAATTACAATGACAAATTTCAATTTGTATAATATAAACATACTATTAACAAATCAGTATATGTATTGATACCAGTTTTACGCTGTTCAATTTTGAAATTGAGACTAATTTTTACACATTTCTATTTGACATCAATAAGGCCATTGTCTTTTTAAATGACTTCCAGCAAATAAAGAAGTAAACAAACAAATTGAAGGTATTATATATTATATTGACCATCTACCTTAGATGGATATCTGTCCCATCAGTGTGTCTCTAAATACTATATAATACCAATGTACATGGTTAATATTGTTAAATGCCATCTGCAGGAAAATAACACACATACACACACACGCATGCATGCACGCACACACACACACACACACACACGGAAATAGTGCTCTTGTATTGCATTAAATAATAAATTAATAATTAAAAGCTGTGTAATATCTGGCACTGAACGTCTAGTCTGTCCAAAAACAAAATAAAATAAGAATTAGTCAAATGAAGAAAAAACTCATCAAAAAAAATATTCAATCAATTCTACTAGCCCAAAATACAATTATAGGAACAATTAGAACAGTATGCTAGGAACCTCTCTTCTTATTCTCTTATCTTATTATTTTGTCATTTACTTTGAGGATGCATTTAAAACACTATAATCAAGTTAAAACAAAGTATTGTTAACTGTGAAGACATGCACATGAACATTGTGTAAACTATTATAATTATAAGTATGAAGATTATTTCTATGAATCTGAGTTGTGTAGCTTTTCCATTTAATTAGTTTAATACAGAAACTTTTCCAATAAAATGTTCACATGTTTAACTGTGCCCATTGGTAGTAGGTGGTATTATTGGAGCTGAAACAGGTGGACTCCCGGATGTGGTGATGTGGCAGTGTGGCTGGGTGGGGGTGGAAGGGGGTTTCATGGATCCTGTCCCTGATTCAGTTGGTAGTGACATGGGAGGGGGAGGGGGCAGACAGATGCCCTGATCCACTAGGTGGCAGTGGAGACGGGAGGGATTATAATTGCTCTAGCTGGTAGACCCCCAGATAGGTGGCACTATCAGTAGTGTTTATATGGCTGGCAGGGGAGCAGAGCACCCTAATTTTTCCTCCAGAGTGCAGACTGACCCGTTTGCCCAGGAAGCCGGTGGTAAAAGGCCCATCAGAACCCCTGGTCAGGTAAGCCTCCAGCAGCGTTCTGTCATCTAGCATCACCCGCCCAATGAAAGAGCCTTTCATTGTGGTATCGTACTGAAGGGTCACCTGGGCGTACAGAAAGTAATGCCCATCCTTGCCCTCTCTGACCTTCAGATGATCTTGTTGCACAATGAGGGGCTGCTTCACGTTGTCCTCATCCTTTGCCCAAGGGATGGTTTCCAGTGGGGATGCTGGGATAGCAAAGCACAAAGCTGTCAGTAAGGGCAGGACTCAACTGCAAATCACTGCAGCATTGACACATATGCAGGTGACACAGCAAAGCACGCTTCTAATCACCTCCAGTCATCCACGCAGGTTTTCAACCAGAAAGCACTTTGAGTGTCATGCCATGCCAGAATACAGTGGAGCATGTTGAAAAGGCAGGATCTGTACAAATCAGACTCACATGTGTCCCTGTTCACCATCACCTCCTGATGGAGCACATCTACTCTCCTGAACGCATTCTGCAAAGACATGGGAAAAAAGACATGACATCATGCAGCGCACCAAAAATGCCTTTTCATTGTGCATAACTCATAAAGAGAATTACACAACATTTTTTTTTACAAGAATGAAACAAAAGAAGAAGAAACACAGAAAGAATGAGAGAAGTCTGGAGTGGAAACAGTAGAGCGGGCGCAGTGCGTGGGTTTATTCTCATCACAAAGGAAATGCTGCTTCACTCACATTTTGCATTTCCCTTGTTAAGGAACCTTTTGACAAATTTTTGAGGTTAGGCATGGTGCTGCCCCATTCTGTCATGACAGCAGCTAAAACTGGCTCATTTAGACTCTGTTCAGCCATGAAGCATGTTAGCACGTTAGCTTGTGTACTTGATGCATTGGTAGGGATCGGTATGGAGCTGTATAGGGAACCAACATAATTTATAAACCAAAAGTTGCTGGTTGAAAACAAAACTTTTAGTTTTTGGTGGGACAAGACACCCATATTATACAGAAAGGGGACAAAGTTAAAATGTTTCAGCAAACGTACATAACATGAATGAATAATTTGCCATTTGTAGACTATGTCATGTATTTGTGAGTCACTATTGTAATCAGCTCTGTTAGTTTTATATCTGGCTGCTGCAAAATCATTATTGTGAGTAAGAGGCTAGACATGATCAAACTCAAAGGACATTAAAACATGACATGACCTGGCTCACAAATTCCTATAGAAGAGGGACGTGAGAGGGAGAGACAGAGGTTATCTGAGCCAGTCCATTGAAGGAGTCATTGCAAGGTGACCGGAGAGTCTGATGAGTTTGTAAACCAGAGTGCGTAGCATACACAATGCTGTGTAATGAGGTGGGGGTTCGTGTTTGCATATGCTGTGCTTTACTGTAGTTAGACTGGGTGTGGGACATAGTGTTACATAAAGACCTTGAATTTTACTCACTGTGGTCCGATCCTCCTCTGGGGGCTTGGTGGGTACCTGGAGGAAAATAACAGAGATGATTACTGGTGAAGAGATCCACGACTCCCCCAGGTCTGACAAAATACCATTAACTTTCTTGTAAAAGTCTTCCTGTAAGCAATAAGTTTGCATCATTAACTCTTGCAGTAGAAGAGGTAATTTAATTGTCAAATTGATTTGGAAGCTGTTATTTAGACTGGATAGAATATGGCTTCTAATAGCAAATTGATTATTAAGCCAAACACGTCCAAACTTGTTTTGTAGCTGAAGAAAGGGATCTTCACAGGTGGTTTTGAGAAATTGCTGCACAGGACAGCTCACAATTTACTGTTCATTTCTTTGTCAGTCACTTTAAAATACTATGAGGTGATTTCACCAGAATACATCTCTCACACTGACTTTAGAGACCAGGAGATAAGCTTTTCTTCTGAGGACCTGCTTCTTGCTGTTCTTCCACTGAATGTTGGTTCTACTGCTAAACTCCTACTACTGTTCCTCTATTGAATCCTGCTCTCACAGGTGAAAGGGGCCTCTACTTCACTCACCCAAAGTGAAATAAACACTTGTGATTTTACTTACGGTGGTCTGGTGCTGCTCTGAGGGCCTGGTTGGTACCTGGGGAAAAGAAAAGAAGAGATTACTGATGTGGAGGTTCAAAGCTTGTTTAGAACCTCTGCATCAATAATCTTGAGAGAAACCACATGCCTGGATTCAAAGCTGATCAGAATAAGTTCAAACCAGCTTTGAGGGTTTGAGCGTGTTCAGACATGTTTCACAGACAATGTCTGTGTATGTGTCCTCCTTACAGTCCCATGTGGGGGAGACATTATCAAGTGTGGAAGATATTCATGTAAATTTAGCCAGCGTTTCAAAGGAGTTGTTTCAGGAACATCCCCCCAGGTACACTTCATAAAAAATTTTATATTGGTGTTCTGACAAGGACTGAAGATCTACAAAATGAATACAGCCTGCAGAGAACTGCATCATGTATCTGTGCTATATCTCTGGCCCCTCTGGTGTCTCCAGATGAGCCTTGTGTGAATTCAGGATGTTTCTCTGAACTGTACTTTACAGTAGAGTTGTTTAACACAGAGACTCCAGTACTTTTTTCACACAAACTCCTAGCTCCCTATAAATAAAGACTCCAGAGCTCTATACCAAATAGACGCCAATACGCTATAACAGATAGACTCCAATATTCTATAACACACAGAGCCCAGTACTCTATAACACAAAACCCAGTACTCTATTGCACAAAGAATGCAGTACTTTGTAACTCACAGATTCCAGTATTCTTTAACGGTGTGACCCCAGAGCTGTATAAGACACATGCTCCAGTACTCAATAACACAAAGAATCTGGTACTTTATAATACACAGACCCAATACCCCAACAAAGAGACTCCAGTACTCTATAACACATAGAACTAGGGTGGCAATTCAGAGCATATACTTCATGATAGATTTTTATGGTGAATCAACTCAAATCCATTATATCTCTAATAATCAATATTCAGAGGCATCTTAATTTTTATTTACTAACATTTACTGGCCATTTCTGAAGAATATATATGGTTTTTATTTTTGTTAAGCATCACAATATGTACATTTAACTTTCAGATGTATATTATCCTGGATGCCCATGATTATTGGTGCTTTCAGGATGCCGAGATCATATATAAAGTACCACAGACATGCTCAGAGCCTGTACATCCCAGATGTCTTCTGAATTCCTACCAATCCAGAAATACAAAGATCGAGAAATCACGCTATATTGGAGCTCTCAGCCCATTTCCTCTATAGATGACTATGCCCAGTAGGGGTAACACTTGCTTTGGTTTCATGTTTCATGAAACTCAAACCTACACATTCAGTTATACAACATTTTTTGTCTTGCATAGTAATAGTTACCTGTGGCAGAGGAGAATAGGTGGTGAAGATTAGAAAACCAGGGAAGGTATAGATTCCAAGAAACGAATGGAAAGTGGAACTGGGAGAGAAAAACTACTTTACTTTAGTAAGGTTTGGTGCTGTGTGAGCTGATGCTGTCTTTAGCTGAGTCTGTGTATTCATACATGTATGTGTGTGTGGTCCAGAGATGTGGCAGTCAGCACAACTACCTCTAATAATGGGGAGACTGACCCAATGTCAATTCCATATACACAATCTATATTCAACAATATACACATCATAGGGACAAGAACAAGATGAAACATAACCTGATAGTGACTGCTGCAGTACTTCTACACTGATTCTGTCTTTAATAATACTTGACTTTTTGTAATGATGGGAAATCCCAACCAGAAGGCCCCCAGCCTTATTAGAAAATATTCCTGACCAACACCTTCCTCTCCCCTCCCTCTGCAGTGGAAACCACAGGCCAGAGCAGGTGCATTTCTGTGTCTGCACCTACTACCAAACCCACACAAAAAACATCAGCCACCACACATCAGAAGGTCATCGCGGAGGATTCCATTGACCTGTCCGCTGAATAAAAGATCAACCTCGCTGTGTAGTTCCTGAGTTGGGTTTGCTTGCTACATCTGTGGTTCAGTTTAGATTTTTCTGCGCCAACCAATCTCTGACACAATCTCAACCATTTGACATCAAAGTGCATCAAGGGCCCTATTTCCATGACAGTTGTGACGGTTTTTTCAAATGCTCGCACTATATCGTTAGACAGTCATTTCCAAAATGCGGAATATAAACTGTCATGAACGTATAATCAGTGAAACACTATTGTGACTTTTGTTTTTCTTTGCAAATAAAATGGCCACATAATGCATAATTTTACATCTGTGTGACACTCACTTTGCACATCAATTTGAAATGGTAAGGTGTGAATATTTTTAGGAAGAGGTATTGCTATATCTGGAAGTGCCATGAAAATAAGGGTGTAAGTCAACACATCATTGAGAAGTAACCGTATCCTTGTTCCAAGTGTTGCTGTTCAATGTTTTAAGATCTATTTGTTAATTTGGAAGTGGGACTGTTCCATATCACAAGTCCTTTGCCCAAATGTATGGATACAAAGAATTGATTGATATTTTATGGATTTTGTAAAGCTTGGATTATGAGTTGAAGACTTATATTAGAGCACCCCCACTTGCTTGCCGTGTCTTTTGCTCATACGCACCTGTGGAATTGTATCTTGAGGGACAAACTGTGCAGGGAAGCATGCAAGTGTTGCTAGCTTTTAGTCCAATCTTGTGTTCAACTACTGTGATATGGTAGAGCAACTAATGAGCAGTGTGATGGTGTGGATGTTGATTACTGGCTGTTCAGTTAAGTTTCACACAAATATTAGGACGTGGAATCAAGCTGGCATTTGGTTTGGTCTTCATTATTGAATTGGAAGAACCCAATTGACTCTTTCATACTTAGTTGTCTTTTCTCAGTGGGGATACTGCTGCTCTTTTGTTTGCTCTTTTGTTTGCCATATTTCATATTTTTGGTGATGGAACATTGAGAATTGTAGTAGAAAAACAACTACGTCACCAAAAGATTGAAATGCCAACCCAAAGCATTCCTTCCATATCAGTTTTACATGGTGAATAAACTCAAACCCACTGTATCTCACAATGGAAAATGATCAATCTACAGAGTCTTTTTGACGTAAGGTGTTTCTGATATGCTAAAAATATAAACCATTTCCAAAGCATATTTGTATTTTTTGTTGATATGCACCATCATCTGTCTAATATGTAATATTTTGCATTTGTGCACTTTTTTCGCACTCTAACTGAACTACTTGCGTTTCAGCTCCATCGAGCCACTGTTTCCCTCACATTCGAAAGGTGGAAGCCGTACAAACGTGACTCCTCAGATGCATTTGATGACTAGCCCTCAATTCTTCCCACGCTGCAAATGTGACATCAACAAACTTTTTCCTGTTATCAGTGGAATACTAAGTCAATGTAGGAATTGTGTGGGGTTGCGCTAACTGCTAACTGCTACCAAAGCGGACAGCCAACTGGTAATGGTGTGACCGGGACATCAGCAAACAGACACTTATATTACATGAGCTACCCAGAAATAAAATTTAAACTCAACTTCCAAGCATATACTGTCCTTGCATTTCTCTGTAAATCATACACAGTTATTAATTGGGTTCAGATGTCCAGTCTACACATAAAACAGGACAATGATTTGAGAGATTAAACAGGAAGTGATTTCCTGATTCCAGGCATAAGAAATTCCTGGAATGTCTGGAATTAAAAACATTCCCAGTAGGCCTTGCCAAGTGTTTTTTTTAGTTTTCCTTAAATCTCCAGCCTAAACAATTATTACACTCTACAAAACTATTCAGTCCAAATGGGAAAAAGGGAGTGTTATTTTGGGAAATTGCATGTGTGTTAATTCACATTCATCCAATAAAGCTCTTTAAAGGAATATGTTAACAAAATATTTTAGGGATGTCAAAGCTTACCTCCTGACAGACAGTTGTAATGGGTTGTTATATATTATATATAAAGGTTCAGGTATTTTGTGCTGTTATGTCCAGAAATATCAGGCTTACTCTCTGCACTGTAACCCTGATGAAGGCAGTGTAATTCAGATAGACAAACCCACCCACCCACCTGCCGTAACCCATATTTTATAACCAATCACAATAACTTACAAGGTAAAGTCAGATCTAAGGAGAAGACAGTCATTCAAATGAGATATTCAGACATTAGCTACTGAGAAGAGGATTATGTCAAAGACCATCACACTTCAATTAATCATCCTCAATGAAGTTGTCTAGATTCCACTTTCTAAGCCACTATGTCCTTGTCATGTCATTTGCAGTCAACAGTGAACACTTTCTCAGATGGTATGTTGAGAGTGGAGATCTTTTGACATCTAACTGTCTTGTTTGTAACAAGAGTGCTGGTATGAGAAGTGATGGGTGTGGTACGTTCAGGTGTGTGCTGTCGGCATGGCCTTACCTGTGCCGGGGCTGAGTATCTGGTGAGGAGGATGGCCAGGGTGATGGCCTGCACGATGGAGAGGAGGGTGACCATGACCATGAGGGTGTAGACCAGGCGGCGCTGGCAGTTGGGCCTCTCATACTGTGGCTCTGTTGCGGTCATCGCTACCCAGCAGTGGCGCAAATGCTGGGCACAGCGTCTGATTGGATGGTGTTGTTTTTCCTGGCAGCTGTTGTTCTCCTGGCTTGTTGCCTGGTTGTGTGCTGCTGTTCGGCTGGCTGTTTTGTGGATGCTTGGTGTTTCGCTGGGCACTTTTTTAGGCTACTGTTATTCAGCTGGGCACTCTTGTCCAGTAAATGCTGTTTTCTTGTTGGATGCTGCTGGTTTGGCTTGTAGTTGTTGGCTGTTGTTTGGACCACTGTTGTTCAGCTGGTTGTTATTCTGCTGTGTCCTGATGTATCACTGAGAGGTGTTCTTTGGCTCACTGCTGTTTGACTGTCTGTTGATTGGCTTGTTGTTACTCTGCTAGGTCTTAAATCTTGCTTGGATGCTGTTGTTTGGTTGTTGTTTGGCCTCCTGCTGTTGGACTCGTTTTTGGCTGAGTGCTGCTGTCCAGCTGGTCCTGTTGTTTGGCTATCTGTTTTTTTTTTTCAGGTGGCTGTCTGGCTGGTTGTAGCTGAGCAGAGTGTTGTTGTTTGGCTTGATGCTTTTGATTGGCTGCTGTTATTCGGCTGGGCTCTCTTGTTCAGTTGATGATGTTTTCTGTTTGGATGTTTCTGTGTCAATGCTGACCTGCCAGAAAGAAACAGGTATAGAGAAAGAGAGATAGAGAGGTGAAATGTCCTGATCCTTAGGCTTCTGTCTTTGCCTTCCTGTGGCGGTGTGGAAACGTCTCTTACTGACCTTTATATATGTGTATGTGTGTATGTGTGAAGGCTCCCTCTCTTCTGCCCTTTTCTCTTTCTGTCTACTGTCGTCTGTCACTGCTGCAATACCAAAAGAAGTGCTGTACTTCCCCACTTAACATTATCTGAGAGACGGTGAGAGGAGAGAAAACCAATAAAAACAGAAACATGGCCCTCCTCCTATCAAGGAAAGAGAGAGAGAGAGCGACAGAGAGTGAGAGAGAAAGAAAGAGAGTGTAAGAGAGGGGGATGTGGAAAGTTTGATAGAGACAAGAGGATTCCCCTGATATGTCTTTGCTTCAGTCATGCCGTCACTCACCCTGAACTGAGAAGCAAAGCTCTCGCTGTTTGGAGCCCCGCCTCCCACCCCCGTTCCTAGCTCCCTGGGCCAAGAAAACTCACCCACAGCCACCAATCCAAGGGGCTGAATAAGCCCCCCCTCCCTTTCTCTCTCTCACCCTATCCCTCCCACTTGTCCTCAGCTGTTACTTCCTTGAGCTTTCAGGGACAAACTTCCTGTTTTCTGTTATTAAAGAGACAAATAAATCGTACTTCCTCACTTTCCTTTCAGCACCTCTCTTTCTCTTTCACACTCTCTTTTTTTATTCTGATCAGTGGGATAAGGGAAGAACTGTTCTGCTCAACTGCTATCATACAGCTCAGTTTGCCGTTCGACCACTGGCAGTCCTCCAAAGCAAGAGGGTGGGGTGTACTGAATTTATTGAGCTGGAGAATTAAAGGGTACACTTCTACATTCTCTCAGAAATGTGTGATTACAATGCTCTGGATTACAATATAGAGCTGCATTTACAGAGAACTTTTTCTGTTTTTAGTGCAGAAATTTAGTGCAAGTTCTGGCCAAAATTTTAAACATTCATTGTTTCTTCAGGTGAGTGTCAGACCATAAGATAGGAAAAGGAGGAACAGCTGGCAACTTAGATTACTACCTAACCACAATGCCATTCAGGTAAAAGACAAGAAAACAAGGTGACAAATGAAAGACACAGAAAAGAAGAACTTAGGAAGAGAAGAATGTGAGGGTAAAGGAGATATCTCAATGGACTTCATTCTGCAAGTAACTTTAGCCAAGAATGAATGAATGCCTAAAAATATAGCCCCATGTATGTCAATCTAAAGTAAACCCTGCTTGGGTTCATATTGGCATAAACTAATTTCTGTGAATTTTCAAAATGTCCATTTGGCAGTCAATTTAGTCTATTGCCTGCTGACTAACGCTGCTGTTATTTTAAAGCAATTTTTATTTAAAGATGACATACTCAAATTTCAGCCAGCTTTTAGAGTGAGCGGTAATTGGGCCCTTCCATGAAATAGAGAGTAGAGTCTATATGTGTTAGATCGAAACAGAGAGTGGAGTGAATATGGGGGAGAGGACTGTTAGCGTGAACAACAATGCTCTCTGCGTGGTGCTTTTTTCCGGGTATTCAAAGTAGTGCTCAGTTGTGAGTCATTTACAGCATTTTAATCCAACAAACACATGGCAGGGTACTCTCTCTCTCTTTCTCTCTCTCATGCTCACATATTCTCACACATTTCCTGCACTTACTTTATGACTAAAAAGTTAAGGGGACAACATTTTTGATGTCTGAGGTCTTAGACACTGTACCTACCTAATAGCAATGTCAATACCCACAATTGTTTGCAGACAAATTGTACAATCAGGTGATGTTTAATCAGGCCTGTATTTGGTCGGCAGCCATTGACAATACAGGGCATTAATTCCATTCCCTGCATGTCTGTCAAATGGTTTGATTGGCACGATGAAGAGAGAGTATGGACAGGACTCACATACCTGGCTTAATGGTAAAGCGGAGTTCTAGCCTTGCCAATGACCCCATGTAGCGGTATGGAAAATAAAGGATTGTTCAGCTCTAGCTAATGAACAAACTCTGCTGCAATAATGACAAGCTCAATTACAAGCCGAATAAACTGTGCTTCTGTCTCACTCATCAGAGAATGTAGATCCAGAGAAAGCAAAGCTGTAGTCAGTTATCTTATGGCCTGGTTTCCATTGATGATTATATTTAGTAAAGGTGCAGCCTAGTGGTGGTGCATATTCTTTTAAAATTTCAGGACTCTTTCTCTCTGTCTCTCAGCATTAATAGTGTCACAGCCTGTTCCTATGATTGATTGCACCTCAGAGCTCTGACCTGTGGCTTCCAGTCCACCACCAGTCGGTAGTTCACCTACGCAACATTCCGGACAAAAGAGGGGGGCGTGGGTATGCTGTGTTGTGTTAAAAAGATCTGTTCTCTGTCATGAGCTCCACATTGCGTTCTGAGAAATATCTGCAGTGTTGTCAGTGCATGTCTAGTGTCACATGCCATGCACACACAGGCACGTGCCACACGCCAACAACATTAGCTATCACATGCACTCGCATGCATTCTGCAGCACCTCAGCTATGCTGCTGATCAAGTCAGGCCTTTGTGACATGTGTGTATATGTGTGTGTGTGAGTATGTGTTTGAAAGAGTGTAAATATGTGATAAAGTGAGAGTATCTGTGTGTGTGATTATGTGCTGGCAAATGTATGCATGTGTATACATGTGTGCATGTGTGTGTGTGTGTGGTGTATGGTCTATGTGAGTGTGATCATGTACTGGTAACTGTATGCATGTGTATACATGTTTGAGTATACTGTATGTGTCTGTGTGTGTGTGAATGTATGTATTTGTGTGTGTGTGTCTGTGTGCGTGTGTATGTATTTGTGTGTGTGTGTGTCTGTGTGCGTGTGTATGTATTTGTGTGTGTGTGTGTGTATTATGGGGAAGTGTATGTGGGTGGAGGAAATGTATCAGGGAAAGCATGTGGTCAGCTTGCTATTGCTGATGTGTCTGGGTGATTAAACACTGAAGTTTAATGAGAAGCAGGGCAGGCAGGCATGGAGGCAGGGCGCACATCCGCTGTCCCACATTACACATCTACCCAGGACTTACTGAGGCAGCCACAAGTTACACTGAAGCAGACCTGTCTGAACAGTGTCCCCACAACACACCTCCTCCATAAAGACCTGTGTGCTAAATGTCACAGGGTGAGTCAGTGGGCTCAGAGCTCCTCTAATACCAGACAGCTTCAATGTGCTTTACAGCCTGTTCTCATCACCTACTTTTTATGCTCTAATGTTCCTTCTTTTACAGACAATTGTATTGCATAATATTTTAGTAAGTCATGCTGATGTCTGCATGGGTAGACCGCAGTGTCAACATAGTCATCTCAAAAATGCTCAGATTTCACTCAGAGTTATATAATTGGTTCCTACTGTTCCACATGTACTGCTGTTCTTGTGTGATATAATCTTGTCTATGGAAAATGCATACCCAGGCTGTAAAGATCATAATTATCTCACCCATCTGAGGAATGATGTACCTGAAATGTATTTACAGATTTACGCCACATATAAAAACAATTTCTTACATCTCACTACTACGGTACTCTGGCCAATTGCTCAAAAATGACCGTCCCTCACAGAATCACACTCTCCTCCACCTCTCTACACAAACTTACCTCTTTTTATTCACAGTGGCATACACCAATAAAAATGTTCTGATAAACTGATTGAATAATCAAAGATAAACTATAAATGAAATTTAAAAAACCCCAAAGAGTAATTTTGTTCATATTTACTAAAGAAATTTAACCTGTGCATAAATGAAATGTGCTATTTCAATCACTTTATACATAATTCAGACCTTTCCTACAGTGCAAACCTTTAGGAAAATAGGGAACGAAAAGTATTATCAATGAGCAAATTGTTGAGACATTTGATTCTCTGTCCACAGCTGGTATGAAAGAGGAAGTATGGCAGTGCATCTTCTTTTCTAACTCTGGCCTTTCCACTTGGAATTTCCAGGCCCTCATCCTTACAATGCACAGCCCCCAAAAAAAACAACAACAGTGAAATGAGGTGTATTAACTTACCACAGGCAGTTTTAAAATTGTATCTAACTTGTATTTAACCTGATGTGTCTCACTGAGATTAAAAATCTCTTTTGCAAGAGAGACTTGCAAAGGGGTGCTTTCCAATACCTTTTCTCGTCTCCTCCTTTCCTCCATTCATTTCATCCCCTCCTTTTCAACCCTGGAAATATGTGGAGAAAAGGAGAGGAGGAAACAAGTGGAGGAAAGGAGGAGATGAAACTGAAATTGGAACAGCTAATCCGATTCGCATGTCATCAAAGTCAACATCAACTATTGATGAAGTTGTGACTTTGGCTGATTCCAAGGACGCCTAAGACAATCACGCTTCTCAAAGGCCACCAGCACTTTTCATGCATTAAAATATGAATGTCAGTTACTCGCATTCTGGTCATGATTTAACATAAACGTATGTACAAAGAAATAAATAAACCTGCCGCTACAGTAACTCGCTGAATTTTAAATAAAATTACCATGCACAACTCGTGAAAAAAAAAAAAAACGTGAATATATCGAGTCAATGTGGATATATTTGAAAAAGTAAACAGTAATGTTTCCCTATTCGATTACTGTTTAATTTTGGCACTTACACTTAAGTGTTGGTAAATCCCTTGTAATGTTTTAGAACTTTTCTGAAGTTTTTTGATGTATCCTTCATTTGGAGGAAAGGAGTGGAGGAGGTGAGATTTTATTTCCCACCTTTTTGGAGGACACATAGATCAGTTTCTGGGGCACAGAGGAAAGGAGGAAAGGAGGAAAGGAGGAGACAATTTTGAGTATTGGAACACACCCCTTGGAAGATGAGCAGCAGAAATAGCATAATGTTTTATACATAACAATTCAACAAATGTATGTATATAAATGTGTTGAAATGTGTTTGACAGGGGGTGTTTGTCACTTGTGGAGTGGTCACAGGTTCTTCCATACTGTTACAGCACCTGGCACTGTAGTTGCATTCCAGTTTACATGAGCCCACATCATAATCAGCCATTATCTTTGTGGAGCAGAGATGGGAAAGGTCAGGAGACAGAAAAGGTCAGGGGATATGAAAGGTTACAAAATATGAGCCAGTTACCCTAGGGAAAATTATATCACCAAATTTTGATTTGGAAAGTTTCCAAGGGGAACCCTCCTGCTCTTTGTGGTAAGACGGAAAAGACTTTTCAATGTCAACCCCAGATCAGGAAGCTGTTTTTATGTCCCTTCTGTAATGTAGGGCCTTGGGTGTCATTCTTAGCCCAGAAACACTTGTGCTAGAATATGAGAATATCAGTGCCCCAACACTATAATTTGTGGTAACACAAAAGCTACAAACACAATATCCAGTTTACTATGAACATGTTTATTACTCTTTATTACCACCAAACATTCAGCTGAGCAGATTAATACATTCCTTGCACATACAACTGACAAATATAGCTTCTTTTTTGTAGTTTATGACAATGACACAGACTGCTGAAGATCGGTTGAAATTCAGTGTATTGTACATGTTGGTAAAATGGCAAACAGATTAAATTCATTCGGGCACAATTAGCCAGGTACTGCTTTCCAGCACATGGTGTTGTCATTTATGTGGTTTGTTTGTAGGTAGGATTGTTATGCAGTGGAACCCTGTGGCACACATGAAAATTGAATCCATAGAGCAAGCTACTGTCCATTCTCACCCACCTAACATTCTCTTACATCCTGTCTTGCAGTTTATGTATTTTTGTACCTCCAAATCAATACATATTTCAAATGTTCCAAATGAAAATTGGAACATTGCAATCCATACATGGACATCACAATGTATCTACAAAAATGTACAAAAAGTACAAAAGGTACAATTGTTTTACCACAACTCATAAAATTACTGTGCCTCAAACGCAGATATAAAACAGTCTTGTTAAATATTGCACATGTTATGCAAACACAATCACTGTATTTTGTATAAAACATAATTGATCACAGAAAACTGCCAATCTTTCAGTGAACAGTGATCTTGGTTGGTTATTTTACGTACATCAAAACAGTATTTATAAAAACTGATCAGCAGGTGTTAATTGATTGCTAATTGTAACAATCTGACATGAATTATAAAGAACAGAGAAAAAAAAATAAACTCTTGACATAATAGTGTCTGGATGTGTCCCAGAGATTTATGTCATACAGTAGGAGTGGCTGCCACAATATCATGCACAGCAAAAGTTAGAGTGCTCATTCAGTATATAAATATAATGTAGTAGTGCTCTGTGTACTGTGTGTAAACAGCTTTCAAAGAATACACAAAAACTTTCGAAATAAACACAAAAATATGTATTTAAATTCATCTATAAAATCAAAAAGCAATATAAATATGTATACTAAAATGAATCAATAAATAAATAAATAAATAACTAAAGAGTCAAGCTGGTGTCAGCCCATTGCTTGTAGAGCCATACTGCCCTTATATGTCCGATGACACCCCCTAGTGGTAGGACACCAGTAATTGCACAAGGGGGGGAGTTTAGTTAAAAGTAACAGCACCCTCCAGAGGAGGAACTGTGTAATAGCAGCCTGTTGTGCCATTTGAGGAAGGGCAGGGTTAACCCTATGTGACAACTCCCTCGGTCTTCAGCTGCTTTTTGTGCCATTGTCTCTCCCTCTATGTCTCGTTCTGGCAGATGGGGTCTGTCTATCTGTCCGTGTGAATTTCACTGTGTCTGCCCGTCCACCAGGAACATCCCCAGTCCACTCTGGTTTGTGTTTAGCTTCCAGCTCTGGGTGTCGCCATGTGCTTCCATGGAAGTTATTAGGCGGTCACTTGGTCCCAGCTGCACCACCTTCCAGCACTTGGCTGCCCGCACGTCCTTCTTGCCCCGTGGCAGCTGTGCCTCACAGTCAAGTGTGCTGCTCTGCATGTTCATCATCACCTTCACTGTGACGTGAGCTTCGCCACATTCCCGCAGGTCTGAGCGGACGCACCGCAGCTCCAAGTCCAGGTAGAGCAGGTAGCTGCCCTCGAGTTGCGGCTGCAGGGCCTGTTGCTTGTCATTGTAGAGGTATCTACTCCCCACTGACCCCGAGGAGCTGGCTGCCCAGGTCATGGTCTCGTTTTCCAGCTGGTCTGCAGGTGGAGATGGGAGAAGAAGGGTTGGTTTTTGAACTTCAGAATTTGCCTTCAACAATCAATGACAGTGCGGAAACCATGGAAATGCTATCTCCAGCAAATACCTGAGCTGCACCCCTAAATTCCAGCCACTTTATTAGGGAGATTGCTAAAATATTTTCAACTTTCAGCTCTGAATAAAACTCTCTGTCTCCTGAAACCAAACCTAGAGGTGAAAGAATTCTAGCTTGATAAAGGGCATCTACTGCGCTTGACGGTACCAATTTATTATATTTATGCTGTATTCTACTATTACCTAATCTATGCAGCTGGATTTACTTTGCTTTTAAGGAAAATTGGTACAAAACAAAGGACTGAATCTCATAGCTCATAAATCCGAAGTTCAATGCCCTGGCAGCTACACAACATATTCAATGCCGCTAGCTTTGCAGGACACTTCATCATGAAACTTTTGGGACCGGACTTTTAATTCTACATATCTGAGTTACATTGTTTCTCTTATTGGACTTGGTACAGGTTACATTACACATAATGAAATAGTCGTAAAGAGAATTAAAGATGGTACAGCGTTGGACTAACCTAACCACTGAATACGGGTGTTTTACTTTTCTTGGTTCAGGTTTGAGACCGAAAGAATGAAAATGAAGGAGACTTACCGGAGTTTGCACGTAGATAGGCAAAATTCTGCATCTGGAAAGAAGAGTAAGAGAAGAGGGTATTATTGCAGAGAACTGTAATCTCATATCCCGTCAACGATTTTTTTTTCAGTTCATGTCTCAGGCTGCTTGTTCTGCCTTCTCGTAAACCATTGCAATTATCTCTGTGTTATCTATGTCTGCTCAGCAGACACAACTAATCATGACCATCTCTTCTGTCGTATTTCCTATATTTATATATTCATCCCTGTTCCAGTAATGGTAGATTACTTTACGGGTGATTCCACTTGTCCTAGATATACACTGTTGACAGTTTTCTTGAAGTGTTGTGTTTGCACCGTTTTTTGCATTTGGAAATACGCCAATACGATTTCTGCAAATGTATTTCATAAGTTATTTATAAAATAACAACAAATGTTGTTAAAACAGAAGTATATATAAAGTAAGAATAAAAAACAATCTGTTATTATCATAACTCTTGTTGTTGGCACACTCAGTCTATGTAATCCGTTGTCATACCGTAGAGGATTTAAGTTTATATTTGGACACATCTCTGGAACGAGGATTCCGCGTGAAAGTTTTCTAAATCAGTATAAATGTAAAAATCGGATCCGTTTGCTCGAAGCTTGTGTTTCGTAATGTCGCAAAGACAGGGAAAGTAGATAGTCACACTCGAAGTACATTCTCTGTGTTCCACGACATAACACCAGATTAAGTCTAACATTGCTATTACAGTTCTGGTGCAAAAATGTCAATATTGTGACAGCAATGTCAACTGGATTACCTTGCTCACCTGTGCACCAACCATGCAATTACGACAACTGCGCTAGTTACACTTCATGCTAGAACTATGTCATCTTGGCTATCCAGATCCTCACTAACCTTAAATCATAACTGTGTTGGAACGTCTTCATGCCATTGAAAATATTATAGCCGACAGACAAACTTTCAAATGCACGATTAAACGTCGACAGTGACTAGACATTTACATAGGTATGTGTAACCTACCTTGTATTTTTCGCTCCGATATGCTTCGGATCCCGGTATATGTTCTAGGGGGTCTTTGGATATAGTCGCCAGCTCCGTCTGTATCTGTCTAATGAAGAGAGTGGCGGTGACCGTCACTCCGATCAACAGCACGAACAGTGTGATCACTGAGGTGACCAAGCAAGCCTGCAAACTCCGACCAGCGCGAGGCTGGAGAGATTCGATGTCGGTTGCTGTCATTGTGAATAGCAGGACTGATAAAATTCAGAAGAGGAATAAATAACAAATCCAGATATTTGGAGAGGAGTTCTGCTCCGAGACCAGAAGAATGTTGTCTTGTCACCAAGGTGGTTGAATCATCCGTGGGATATAGACGCGTTTGCTCTTTTGACCACTGCTGTATTCTGTGACAGTTCTGTATCTGATCATCAGGTTCTGGAGTGGCCATGGGGTTTATTGAATTTATACGTGCAAGAGAGGGGGGGAAAGAGGAAACGATGCGCTCTTTCTCAGACGATGAGACTTTCCGCTCTCTCTCTCGCGATTGCGTAAGCGAGCCGGCACAGCACCGATGCTACAGGGGCGGATGGAATGGAACGCGGAATTAGGTAGAAACGACGCGCAGTATAACCTGGGTAGCGGGCTAAAGGTGTGAACCCATAACATGGCTTTTTGTTTGTAAATTTTTGTTGCCTGGATAAGGGGAGGGAGGAAGAAAAAACTGAGTGATGATTGAAAGGTAGAAAAGAGGAAAAGGATAGAAAGGAGAGGATATCATTGGTAAAATATGTAGACCTATTTAAGAGAATGACCATTATGCCTCTAAAAATAAAAGCACGCATTATTATTATTATTACTCTTCAGTAAAGTTTTTCATTCTTTTCTGCTCATACATTTTACTGAAACGTTATGTTGAGCTTATAAAGGATAACTGATACAGGGTAACATAAAATAATATTTGTATCTATGTTGTTCTATTCAGTGTCTTACATTTTTAAATGCACCGATTTCCGTGCCCTACTATAAAATGCCCTTTGATATATAAGCTCCCCTTTTTTTAGACTATCCTTTCAATATTCACTTGGTTTTGTGCCATGACATTACCACACCTTATGTTTATGTATTGCATACCACTGTCTCCTGTTGTCTTGTTAGTCAATGTGCACGTTGGAAAATGCATTGTTAATACATTATTATTTTATTCTTATTGAGGGCTCTACCCCACTTCAGTATAGCAGAGCTGTACAGTGCCCAGACCTGAGTCCACATCCCATTACTGTTACACAGACACAAACTGTGTAGACAGACTCCACAAACAAATGTACAAAAGAAGAAAGAAAAACAAACAGAGGATTTATCCACCAAACATTTTCCCTGGGTTTTATTTTATGATATTTAATTAGCTTTTTGTAGTGAACTCTTAATTTTGTGAACAGTTTTAAAGCCAGTTGTTAACAGTTTTCCTGTGTGTGATTTTATGAGTGAGTGGGTTGGTATGTGGGGGACATTATTTCTGTTGATGAAGATGAGAAATTTTTGGGAAAATGAGGTCCATTACGGACATTCTCATTAGTGGAACTTCCTCTGGTAATGCCCAAAGAAAAGACAGAGAGCGAGAATGAGAGAGGGGGGAACCTTGACATGAAACACTTGTATTAATGTAGCACAGAAACTGACAGGCAGTGCGATTCACTTCCCTTTTGAAAGTGACAATGCATGACTTTCTCAGGGGAACATCATAAACTTTTTTTTCTTTGCCTGCATATGCTGACATCAGAAGAGGGGGTGTAGGTGGGGGGAGGTGGCGTTTTTGGCAATTGTGTCATGCTGTATGTGATGAGAGAGAGAGAGAGAGAGAGAGAGAGAGAGAGAAAGAGAGAGAGAGAGAGAGAGAGAGAGAGAGAGAGTTTGACTTTTAACACACTTTTATTGGGTCAATCATAACAATCACAAACCATTAATGTACAACACAAACAAACAGATTGGGGGGGGGGGGGGTGGGCAGAGTACACTACTTCAGTACATCCACGCATCCTGTTAATGCTGAGAGAGGAACTGGTGGGCCAGTATTAGAATATGAGAAAGGACACACAAACACTCTCCTAACAGTCACTCAGATTTGCAAAACATGAACAAAATCTCATGTTACTGAATAGACTTCATTACTAGTCTTTAGTCTAGAGTGGCTCTAACATCAGGAATGATTCATAACCTTGGGCCTCTATGCAAAAAAATAAAATATAAGAAATAAAAATTTGACAGGTCTGAAACCTGTGTGGATGTCCTCTGGGCTTGGAGTGGACGTACTTGTGGAAGTACATCTCATCAAACCCCCAGAGAGTCAGCATGCTGGCCCACTGCCCCAAAATGCTATTCATTTACAGATACATTCATTTAGCAGATACTCTTATCCACAGCAACTTACAAAATTGTATTGGATAAGGCACAACAGCCAAGACAATAAACAATGAGAGGTGTGTGCCATGTGAGTTTGCCATGTGACTATTCCTCCTTCTCACTCTCACCATCAGTCTGGCATGGCCTGTACCTGTACCTGTGTGCATACCTGCATGTGGCCCAAAGAACAAAGAAGCACTGAAATCTACTCCATCCTCCCACACAATTCCGTGGGTAAGCTGAACAGGTCAACCAATTCTGTTTCAAGAGGTAAAAAATGTGCAAATGCAGATTCTACTTGAAAACAAAAGAGTCATCCAAGACTATTCTCTGGGTCAAACATGGGGGTCAATGACATGGCGTGCATATTTTTGTGTTCGAGAGCATTATTTACTTCTAAAATAATTTAATCAATTCATGACATGTATCACTTTATTCTATTAAACATATTGGATTGGTTTGAATACATTTTCAGTAAATTCAAAAATATATATATTCTTTTATGTTTAGGCATCTCAAACCCTCAAAACGTCACCTCCGAGTAAATAAACATACTAAGAAAACTATTAAAAATTTTATTTTAATGATAATAAAGTCAAAATACTATGGCACGATTTTATGTTTGAAACCTTTCAAATAAACCACATTCTACAAATAACAATTGTTTTTAAATTGTTGAGATAATTGAAAAACTTTTGTCTGGCAATTGTACTTTGTGAAATGTCAGGGTGGCACAACCGTAAACATGGGCCTTAAATTATGAAGTGAAGAGGTAATAACAGCAAACAGGATAATGCATCATCAAGAGGACCCAAAGTGACCGTTATGGCTGATTGAAAAGGTTTGTAGATCTCTCTTAAATAGTGATAAAAATAGCTATTTTCAACTCATGTGTAGGTGGATACACTTTTCATGTCAGGTGGTACAACCAATGTAAAACTAGGAAAATGTTATTTTATCATAAAAGTCTTTATTCTATTTAAACATTATATGTATGAATTTGATAGCAATGGGAAAAGCTAATACAGGCATCCAAGTTTGTCAAATTAGTCATCCTAATTTGAAATTAGTTGCAAAAGTCAGGTGGCGCAACCAGTGATTCAGGTGGCGCAACTGCAAGGAATGTTACTGTATGAAATAAATAATATTATTTAAAGCTCTGAGATTATCAATTACACTTCTAAATGTTTGTTTGTTTTAAGTTAAAGATGTTATACACTTTTAAACCTACTTCATGATTATAATTTTTACTAGGTATAGAATTCCAGAAGAAACTCTGTTTACTTGCCGATGTCTTGAAGAGTATGTTTAAAACTGTACCTACTAGAGGGTTTAACATATTAATAATGTACTGAAAATAGGACTGGTCTTACAGAAGTTTACAGTTACAGCACAATAATGATTGACTACGAATGAGTTTTCAAGATTAGAGAAACAGAACAAAAGAGAGAGAGAGAAAGAAAGAGAGTTTAGGTTCCTATGGTTCAGATCATCCCTGGCCCCACAAGGGGGCAAAAGGGGGTAATGCCCAATTTGTTTTGTATCCATATTGTATCACAAAATCTGCCCCCTCCGTCAAGCTCACCAGATTTGTTGTGTCTGAGCGCTTCTTTCATGCAACTCTATTGTATGCGTCAAAGTGTGATTAAGTTGTACACATTTTACCAGATGAAAAAACCAATTGTGATTGGCCTTCCCAATAGAAGGGCATGATCAATTTGACCATTTAGTTTTACTTCAAAAATTATGTTCTACAAAAAAAAAAAAAAAAAAACATTTCACAGAGCAGCTGAATCAAATATCTGTTTAGCTAGCTAGCCGATAATGGGTATTAGGAAGTGGCTGAGGGGGTTCAACACAGCATCAATGCAGCTGCAACTCTTTTGAATCAGGGTAAGAAGAGGCAACCTGGTTGGGCTTGTATTATTTTGTAGCTTTTTGGAAATGCATGGTACATGTCAGTAATAAGCATTGACATGTCATTTATAAGCGTTGACATTACTTCATCATTGCCATTGATGCCAGGAAGGGGATGTTAATGTTGTTTTATATGGTAGAGGACGTGCTTTGCATTACATCAAACAGCCGGTGGTGAATTGTCCATGTTGTTTAACAAATGAACATTGGAAATTGACTGGCACTGAACCTGGACCCTGCTTTTAAATTCATTTTCTTAACTTTATGTATGTTTGTGGTGAGTATTTTTGTATGGTATGTTATTCTATTTATTTATTGTGCACTATGCTGTTTGGAGCCAAAGGCAAATTTGATTTTTTTTCAAATCAATGGTACACAATGCAATACCGACATTGTCCAACAATTCACCCTTATCACCTTAGCCGTGGGCTTGTGTTCCTGGGAGGCAGTGATGAAGGTTCAGAGTTGTTCAATTCAGAAACAGTTTTCTGACAAAATGATTGCTCTTTAAATCCAATGTCATAAATAACTAAGATAACTAAAACAAAGGACATCACTCTCACTTAAAGACAATATCCCTAGAAAACAGCCTCTCTTGCCAAGCACACATGGAGTTTGCAAAGTAGTAGGCTGGTCTTCGCTTAGAGTTTTTTTTATTTTCAAATGGATGTAAACATGTTAAAATTTCCCCACAATCTTGTCATAACCCTGAAGTTTTTTTCCTCTTTGGTATTGGTCAAGTGCCTGAAATGCATGACACCTTCCAGCATTCTGAAAAACAGCCATCTCACTTCCTTTTTACTGTCTCTGACTATTCTGATCAGCAACAAGCAGCAAGAGTGCCAGGTTCCTATAATGCAGCTGTGTGTATATGTTTGTACACACTTGCTGAGTAGAGAAGTTGAAGCTGAATATATCCTCTTTATCTCTCATCTATTTCCTGCAATATGAGCTTCTTTTTTCTGTGGACAGGCTGTGATGATTACATTTTCTCCTCTTAGCTTTCAATTCTTTTCTCCTTCTTTCTTTCCTCATCCACCCCTTCCCTTTCCTTACATCAGTTTCTCTTTCACTCTCTCAGGATTGTGCTTGTGCTGGAATTTCTTTAGAAATTTATTAGACTTGATTCTACTTGTACAAGCTCTTTCTGTATGTTTTGCTGAACATGCAAAAATAATTATGTTTGATTGTCTGTGCTTCAACAACTGCACATGCATACACACATCACACATGCACACACACCAGGGTTTCAAGCTGTCCAGACATTTTTGGACAGTCCCTAAAAAAGGGAAAAACAGCACAGTTCTGACATTGTCAGTAAAACCATTATGTATGTAAATAAGTGGCTTAAATGTAAAGTCAATAGGTCTGTAAAAAAGTGTATCTTAATTAAGACATGCATGTAAATGTTTTAACATTTAAAAAATGTGACACACAGACACATAAATTTACAACCTCACCCATATTTAAAACTACAGTCCCATCTTTTCTGTGGGTTGTAGTAGTATCTAGTGGGGGCCAGAGGAAAAAAATGAAAGTTTGATGCTTCTTTCATTTGTTTGGTAAGCAAGATAATCAAACAGTCAGTCTTCTGGACTGAAGTTATTTCCCTGCTCATGATCTCAGACAAATTTAAGGGATGTACATAGAATCAGCTATTTGAATATTTTGAGTAACTACTAGACATGGTTTGGGCCAGCCCTGTTGGTAAGTTGGCCCTTACCGTCAGAGGGAAGTGGTCAACATAGGTTCTAGAGACTGTTAGGATATTTTGCCCTTCTCCGTGGGACCAAATGCAGGACAATGAAGAACACGCTGACGACTTCTCTTAAGAGAATGTTGATTTATTACAATGCGCAAGGGAGAGACAAACTCAGAACATTCAGGCTGCCTGTGCCGAGAGAATCTCTAAAGAATCAGGTTGTGTGGTGTGTTGATATACAGTTCATGGTCATGCATATCAAAGGAATGAGATAAGGGGCAGGCCAGAGACAAATGGACTTGTCCCTCCATGGGAACCCTGGCAGAGCCATTAGCAGGGGTATGCTGTGGAGACAGGATACCCTACACAAATGCAAATGTTTGGTTGACTGACTGGAGCTGGCTAGGCCAAAGGTGTCATGAGGTAGAGGTGTCACAAAGTACAAATACAGATTACAACACAGTTCTGTCACCTACAGGAAGCCTTAAATAATATCATAAAAACCTGGAACCTATCAAGACACATCTTGTTCCCTTGGGGCACCCACAAAGCACAGTCAGAGCCATAACATTAATATTATTGTCTAAGAGTAAGGGAGAAATAATGCAGGGATTCCCACAGAACAGCATCTTCAGGCCTGTGCTGCCTTGCTACAGTCAGAGAAACAGCAGGAAGAATGTCTGCAGACACCAGTGCCCACTAAACAGAATATACATGATCATAGCGAGCACCTGGATTTTCCTAAAACAAACAATGTTGAGGTGCATCCATTTTAAGCCCTTATATCGGACATACCTTTCCTTATTAAATAAACTGAATAACAAAATGTACTATTTATTTAATCATTCATACAGCTGTCTTTTTATCTATTAATATTATTCTATCTATCAATATTATATTTTTGTTTAAGATCTGATAACATCAAGTGTCAAAAATATGTAAAAATGCAGAAAATCAAATTTTTTGAAGCACCATACAAGTGCATTTTTTCAGACAGACACACACAGGTGCACATACACACAAACATGCATGTGCATGTGTACCTACAGATTGTGGCACACACATTGACACACATGCCTGCAACCACGCACATTGGTACGAGTGCACACGCACAAGCACAGCAATACGTAAATGCACCCATCAGCATGTGGCTGAATGTATTTACTGAGACAGAGGAAGAAGTGAAGCAGCATGACAGCACTGAATATGAGCATGTCTTATGTGTGAGTGAAAGAACAAAAGTGTTTCTTATTGCTAGAGTAAGAGATTGGGGCAGAGAGGCATCGAAACTACTGTAGTGGTTTTGTGATTTCCCAGGGGTACTGTTTTTCACAGTGCTAAGATGTTTTTACAGTAGGGACACATGCACATGACACAGAGGAAGGGCCACTACAACCTTTGGAATTCAGGCACAGCAGATTTGTGTTTAAACTGCCAGCAAAAGGTCAGAAGAAAGTATTGGAAAGTCCAGTAGAGGATTAGAGGATTGTACATGAGGCCATCCAGCTCTGAGTGGTATCACTGGGCTGGACAAAGATCCCAAATATGCCAGAAAATCTGTGTCAGGATGGCTGAAGATTTTTACAACTGCCAAGTGTCCAGCCGTAAACCCCACGGATATTTCATGGCAGCATCTGAAATGGACAGTTCATGTTGAAAAAACCTCAAATGGCAGTGAGAAAAAAATAGTTTTGCATGGAGAACTGGGCTACAACTCAACCATGGGCTGCGAGAGACTGGTCATTAACAGAAGGAAGTGTTTAGTTGCATCATTGCTGCCAAAGATGGCATAATCAGTTATTACAGCTATGAAATGGTATTTGCACAGAGGCACTGGGTATTACATAACACTCTTTAATCAATAAATGAAATAAGTACCACTTACTGTTGCTTGTTCACTTAGATTCCCTTTTATCGAATATTAGGTTTTAGATTCAGGTCCGACAACATCCAGTGTAAAAACCAGGAACAAATGCAGGCAGGGGGTCTGTATTTTACATACAAACCTGAACAA
Source organism: Albula goreensis (assembly GCA_022829145.1). NCBI lineage: Eukaryota > Metazoa > Chordata > Actinopteri > Albuliformes > Albulidae > Albula > Albula goreensis. The sequence continues at coordinate 12,991,361 of CM040762.1, forward strand.
ATAAAGAATGTTTACATAATGTATATAGAAATAATGCCTTATACAGTAGGAACACCTTATAACAGTAACATGACATGTTTGTTACTATTTCTGGAAGGACCATGTCGTAATGCTGCTCTGAGTCACAAGCTGTGGGCAAAAAACTATTCCCTGGGGAACTGGACTTCCTATTTCAGTGAGAAAATCCACTTGTCACTGCAGCACATGGGGTGTGTTTCTGTGTGTGTTTTAGTAACTGTGTGTGTGCCAGTATGTGTCTGTATGTCTTTGGGTTTACATATGTCCATGCGTGTATGTGTTTAAGTATATTTGTTTAATAGCAGTCAGTTCCTGTGTGTGTATGTGACAGTGTGTTAGTGTCCTTTATGGATGTGTGTACATGAATGTGGATTTATCTGTGTATGTGCGCATGTGCATGTTTTTTGTGTGTCTGTGTATGTGTAAGTATATGTATGAGTACATGTGTATACTTGTGAATATTTAAATGCAGATGCTTGTATGTGTTCTGGTATACTTGATATGAATGTACTGTAAGTTTGTGTGCATATGTTTTTCTGTGAGTATGTGTATAGGCCCCTGTGTCTGTATATGCCTGTGTGTTTGTCAATGTGTACACATATATCATATGTGGGGGTCTGTGTGTTTTTGTGTATATTTGGGAAGAGAATGATGCTACCTGGTGATGTCATAGGCCTCGGTCATGTAAATTCCCCACAGGTGACCACAGAATGTCAAAATACAGAAAAGGTCACCTTTTGCTTAAAGGCCTGAGAATGAGCCATACTCAACACACTCACACACACACAAACAGACACACACACTCGCACACAAGCAAACACACACACACACACAAACAGATACACACAAACATACACACACACAAACATACACAACAAACACACACACACACACGCACACACACAAACACGCCAACACAAACAGATACACACACTCACAAACACGCACACAAACACACACAACAGACACACGCACGCAAATACACACACAGACACACACACACACAAAACACACACACAAACAGATACACACACTCACAAACACTCACAAAAACACACACACACACAAAATAGACACACACATACAAACACACACTCACACACACACACGCTCACACACACAAACAGACACACACACACACTCACACACACACATACACACAAACACACTCACAAACATAAACTTACAAACACACGAACAAACAGACACACACACACATACAAACACAGACACACAAACACACACACACTCTCTCACACACACTCACACACAGACACACACACAAACTCACACACACACAAACAGACACACACACGCAAACATACACACACACAAACAGACACAAACACACACGCACACACACACACACACACACACACACACACACACACACACACAAACAGACACACACACAAACAGACACTCACACACACACACACACACACACACACACACACACACACACAGTACATTTACTTTTCACTATTTCACGTTTTGTTACAGTACATTGAGGAATTAAAATGTTTGAAAATGTATATATTTTTTTTCTTGTGTTCATGTAAAGAGGTTGTCCTTGGTGGGTGGGGGAGAAGTATTTCCGGTGTGAGCCCTTTTTTTGAGGTTTTTGATGTCAACTCTCCCCTAGTTCCAGGCTGGGAATGGCTTGGAAATTTTTTGTGAATTGCAAAATCACATTCCACAGTCTTACTCACATTTGGACTTTGTGTCGTTTATGATAATTATTTCTTTTATCTTTAAACTAGATTGCAACAGTTCTTCCGCACAGCTGTAAGTGATCAACCGAAATTTAAAAAAGGCTGAGAAAGCTGAATATTATTTTAGACTTGGGTGTGGGGACACAGCTAATCAAACATGAACACTGTTCACATACGAGTATTTAATTACAGTGAGACAAGATGACAGCCCTCAGCATAGAGTGTGGAGGTGCACTCTGAGGATATGAGATCTGCTGCATGTTGTAACTACAGCTCAAAAAATCACAACTGGCAATTCCTACTGGTAATTGTGCTTATTTCCTGCAAAGACCGCTTCCTCTCAAAACACCCCTCCCCATGACCTCTTCTTTCCTTCCTTGGTAGCCACTCGTCTTCTATTGGACGAAGTGCACACAACCGACAATAAATCAAAATCTCAGCGAATGTGAGTGCTACCTGTCTCCTTACTGTTTTATTGAATTATTCTGGCTAATTTAATTAATAAAAACTTTTCTTTAAAAAGTAATGGAATATATAAAGAAAACAGCACAGGGTTTTTGCTCATGAACAGAAGGTAGAGCAATTAACTGGTATTTGTCTCTCTCTAGTGGCCATGGAGGGACCTACGGCGATAAGAGCCAGGCAATTAAGATATGATATTCTTGACAATGACATAGTAAAAACTAAATTACCTCACTTAATGGCTATGATGTATCCTGTAGAGACAAATATGAACAACTCAGAGCAGACTTTATGTAATTACTTATTTGTAATAGACGTCAACCTGCTTCCTCTCTATAGTGATACTTTACTTCAGTATCTCATGTTTTTTCAAGTACCTTGTAAAACTGAAAAATAGAACTCTTAACTCTAGACTCAAGTTTTCAGTATTTTAAATGTTTTCTCTATTTTGTACCAGCCATAATTTCTAAAAAGTACACATCTTCAGCACCACATGTAATAATTAACTTTCTTTCTAAATTAAAATAATTACATTTCTTATTCTGAATCATATGTGAAACTTGGTGGATTTAACTGATTCTTCACTCAATACAGTATTGGATTGCATTCTACTACACTGCCATTCAACCATCTGCAAAAATCTATGCAAGAAAGTAGGACTGCTTACATTTCAACATATGGCGCCATACGCATTTCTTTGGTGAATTCCTGCATTACCTTTGTCTAAATATTTGCTTCATATTTACCAGCAAACAGCAGTCGTTCCATGTACCTCGTCAACAGAGAGCAGCCCTGTTCAGAGCTGGGGTTGTGGTAGTGACAGGATGCCTTTACTGGCAGTAGCATTGTTTTTATTCACACTAGGGGTTACTGGGAGGAAACTGGTGAAGAAAACAGCCTCATTATAAAGGTCATTTGGTTATTCTGCAGCTGCTGAGCTTGATCACGTACATACTTCAATACAGAAGAGGAAAAAGACCGCTGACAAGGTAATAACGCATTCAAGGAAATGAAAGTGGTGTGAGAAACTAACAGCATCCTCTAATTCTGCATGCAGACTGCGTTCATGTGTTTAGGTGTGAAAGTTATAACTGTAAACCAAAACTAAGGAAAACAAATTTGATGTGAAAAAGTATTTTTTAAAGTTAAATCAAGGAAAAGGAACATTTATGGGAAAAAAACTAAACTGAAGGCATAACCTATGGCTTCAAAACTAACAAGAATCTTAATACATAATGAACAAACAAAGCCAAATCCACTCTGAAAACTAAAATGAATAAACGTAATGGTATTATAACGAAGGTATAATAACTTTGGTGTGCATTTATCACTCTGAACATTTGTGTGCTCTTGGGTTGGCCGAAGTGGTATTAGTAACATATCGTTTCAAACTTCACCTGTTGTGATTTTTTGAGCAGCAGATATCATATTCTACCACAGTGTTTTTCAGCCTTTTTTGTGGCACGTTTTTGACATTGAAGAAATACCATGGCACACCACCATCCCAAATGTTACAAAATGAAAATTAGTAGCCTATCATAGTTTGCAATATTATAAGGACTTATAGTTATACTCACTCAGTGCGAAACCTGGCCCTGTTTAGATGAACACAAAGCTGATGTCCCGGTGAAAGGCACACATGGAGCTCTTCCTCGACCACTCTTAGTCACTTTCTGTTTTTAGTTTTTATAGCAGTTAGACTTGAAAAGGCAAGCTTGCATGGATATGCAGTGAAAATGTTTATATGACTCTGTTTGCCATGATTGGAAACTCCTGGGCAGCAGTCAACCAAAAACTGTCCAAAGTTAGATCAGCATAGCTCAGTTAAACCACGGTCTTGTCTCTGTTCAATTAGTCCCGCAGAGTCATGTCCTTTCCCAAACCTACTGCTGAGCTCTGTGGGTCCTTAACCCAGTCAAATGATTTGGTGGAGGCTGCGGGGGAATAAAAGGATAACTTCTCCTCAACAGTTTTCAGATGTTCACCTATTGTCTCAAACAACGCAGCAGTGTTGACATGTGCTTGCCATTTTTGGGTTAGGGTGATTATTTTGAGGGTGGCCCTTTTCAGAGGGAGACCTTTGAGCAGAACCCGTATATTTGGTCCATGCTTGTGAGCAGATTTTTGTTTCGGCCTTGCATTTGTGTATTCAGTTCATTCAGATATTGAAAAATGTCTGCCATATATGCAAGCCTTCCACACCATTTGTCACTTGCATACAGCAAGGTTTGCTGTTCCTCCCTCAACTCATACAGCGGGTCAACACCTTTCCACAAGACAAACCGGACCTCAGTATGGAGCAATAAGGCCTTATGCTCCGCTCCCATCTCCTCACATAAAGTTGCGAATAAGTGGCTTTCCAGAGGTCTTCAGCTAGGTCTGCTGGTAAAGTCTTGTTCACTGAAGAGTTCATCAGGCTCAAGTCCAGAGTCTGTATTTTTCCTCTTCAAATACTTAGCCATCTTTGTTGTTAGCGTTTTTTAGCGTTTTAATGGCCTACCTGAATCTTTAATTCTGTTGTCTGAAATCAACAAGGTCATTACTAATCACGCTACTACCACCCTCAGATATAGAACAGTTTAAGTAGATGTTGACTTAGCCTACCACCAATAGCACAACCATAGACGCTCAGTGAGAGAAGTATGAAATCAATTCTTCAGCGCAACTTAAGATGAATTTTTCTGGACCAATCAAGTGGAATTGGATAATTTCCCACAGCACACCTGAGAATCTCTCACGGCACACTAGAGTGCCATGGCACAGTGGTTGAAACACAAGGTGATACCAAATAGCCCCCACACTCTATGCTGAGGCCTGTCCTCCCATCTCACAGTGCTCATGTGTGATCAGCTCTCAGCAATGGGAGTGTTTCTCAGCGCCCCTTCCTCGGTTACCCTACCCAACTACGCTCTCCTGCTCTCTTTCAAGCTGCTTTATAGGAAAGAAATATGTTCATGATATTCTGACACCTTACAGAAATATAAATAACGGCTAAAATATCCATTATGACAACGTCAGTAACCATAGTACAAAAAGAACAAAAATAGCAATTGCTCAGCTGAAGTTAAAGTGCTCTTTTACATACTACTTTTTCCTCCTCTGGCTTTCACTACCATGCTACAGCTCCCAGATGCTGTGGTTGTCAGGGCCAAGGCAGGTATAATTCAGTATGTTGTCTCAGGCCTAGAAAAAACTCAAACTTTTGAAAGATTATTATTTTAGTCCTTTTAGTTTTCCAGTGCGCAGTTCTGACACAAATCCTCCACCAAAGCCAAGTTCTCTCGTAACGTGTAATCTTTTTCCAGTGGATGAAATCAGACCCAGGTAATCTGCCCAGAGAAAGAATTGAACCTCTGTGCTATGTAGAAACAGGTCAAGGGCTGTAGATTGTTCCAACTGCATAACTAACTTGTTGATGGGAATATGGAACAATGTTGGACTCAGTTTACAACCCTGGCTCTTTGGTTACCAGTTTTTTTTAGTACATTGATTTAATTATATAATAAACTTTACCCTGAACACCATTTTGGGGAATTAAGTAGCATAATTTCTGGTGCCAAAGAATGTCAAATTCAATTTTACAAATTAACAAAGCATGGCTAATTGTTGTTATTTCATTGAACTGAAATAGTTCCAAATTTCCAAGAAAGAAATTTGATTAACTGACCATTCAACATCATATGTGTTTTATGTTTATGTTTCATAATACTCGCTGTGTTAATCTTGGTTACAAGATTCTGCTTCTGTTGTTGATCCAACTTACATTTTTGTTGTATGTACTGACTGACAATTTAGCAGAGTTAATTAATTCATTATGAACTCTGCTTGAGTAAACAATCTGCACTAACATCAGTCCATCAGCAAGGTTGGTTGAGTTTTAACAGCTTCCTGGGCCCAGTGTGTATGCTTATTTTCAGAAGCACATTGATTTGATTATGGCCTGAAAGGGAATTTTGTTTCCTGACAGTAAAAGCATTGATGGAGGACGGGTCCATTTTAGCAAAAGCATAGTCAACAACAGTAGCTCTAAGAGCAGAGTATTATGTGAACTCTATCTCCCACACCCACTCTCTCAAACACACACACACACACACACAAACACACACACACACACACTTTTACCTATGGTTGAAAGACCCCATCATCATTCAGTATGCCAGTGCACTGGGCCTACAAAGATAAAACACAATGACAGCGATTATTCTTTCCTTCTCCTCTTGCATGTATACCGGTCTATTATAAACAAAGTTGTTGTTTCTAATGAGCTAAGGGGTTTAAAACAGTAGGGTGTTCCAGACAATGAACAAAGCAAAAGTGTTTTTACCTTGGAAAAGGGGAAGGGCAGGGTGGGTTCTCATACTCCTGATAAACAAAGTGATTAAATGTGTATGAGAAGCCCCCCCCCACCTGTTCCCCTGGATTTCAGCGATGCTCTGCACTCAGTTGGCAGGGTATCTAAGGGTTGCGTAAGTCCCCTTGTTACACTATATCTCCTGATAATTATGTTGATCACAGGCCCATTTTTATGTAAATTATTTTTCTCCCCATCCATGTGTCACTCACACACTACATAAGGAATGCTGCATGTAGACTGTGCTGATCCACCAGCTGATCCACTCAGGAGCACTTGTTTTCAAAGCCAGTTATCAGTGTTTGACTCAAATCTAAAGAGCTGTCTCTATAAAAATGCCTCTGTGTCAAATTCGGAGAAAATTGCTCACTTGCTTGCTTAATCAGCTGGTCACACAGATCAGAAATAATAAAATACATTTGAGTCTCTCCTTCCTCATTTCATGGTGACAGATCTCTCCTGTGACTGTATTAAACTTACCACTGACCTTATTTATAGTCTGCCAGACCACTGGACTGAAACAGGGTGAAATCTGTAAGAATGTGTCATGGTTACGCATTCAGACATAATTATTCTTTATGCTGCTGTGTATCTATATTTAATAGAGGCAATTTTACAGTGTTTTGTATTCAAAAAACGTATTTTATTTATTTATTTTATTTTAACCATAGGGTGGATTGGACTTTTCTTCAGGGTGAGCAAAACACTGGAATTAGTTCACTAAAATTTTGTATGAAAATATCCATTCACTCACAGGACAGTCTAAATGCTTTTGCTCATCCGCTACTGGTCTTATGGTGAATGTATCTGTAAAAACATAGTCCAAACAGGAAGGACACCGATCGACCGATAGACTGAGTGACTGATCAATCAATAACATTTACTCTAACAGCTTACAACAATGCAATACAATAAAAATTTTAAGGCATAAATAGTTTCTACATATTTTCTGTTAGAATTTGTTGAGGGCCATTTTCATGTCTTTAATATGACCTTATTCTAATGCTCTTATTCTTTTAGTTAATGTTCGTGGAAACAGTGGTCAATGTTAATGGAAACAAGTGGTCACTTCAAAGGTCAAAGGCATTGGCATCAAATTCTATGTTTGGGAAAGGAGGGGGAAGACTTGAAGTCATTTTTTCCCTTGGTTTCACTGTTGCAACATTGACGTTGGGACAGAATGCTGCCTAAATAATGTGTCTTCAGCCACTAGGGGTCACTATTTCTGCACTTGAGTGTCAGGTGGCTCCGACTCTCTTAAGCAAATTATTGCGGAAAAAAAGTTTATTTTTGTTTACTTTACTCTCTGCGCACAATATACAGTGTAATACATACATAGGGGTTATGATAATCAGCAGACACTTGTCTGCCCCTCCTTGTTGAAAATCTACAATTTTCTGCCGCTTGTTTTCAACCAGTGTTATTTGTAATTAGGCTAATGGTTCATCTCTTACCCTGTCAGCTTGAATTCACATGTCTACTTCAGTATGGAGATTATGCATAGAAATCCGTTTATTGCAGCAGTGCTTTAAGCAATCACTCTTATTCCTATCACAATGATTTACTACATATACTGGTGTTAATTTATCCATCTTGCATTTACTGGTATATCCAGATTGCACTATTGTATTAACATTTAGGAGTACAAAGCGCGTACAGTTTGGGTGAGTCAGATAATTACTATTATTGAATTATTATTAATATATTTTTTTAGCTAAGACTTGATTGCAATATTTTTTATTTCCATGTTCAGTAACAAAACGTTTTCTTGACAGAACATTACAGAAACAGCCCCCCTTTTTTATACCGTTCATCATAAATGATTTCTTCCATTTCAGTTGCCTAATGTGCCACTGTATGGACACATTAATGTGAACAAATACTGTACTAGGTTTTACTTGTCCCTCGCTCCACCATTGATCCTTCCATCTGGGTTGTTTAGTACAATGGAAATACATAGGATACTCGATAATGTCAATAGCAGAGCTTTCTAAACGTTAAAAGGAGACGAGCCAGAATCGTGTTAGTGAATAATGGAGACGTATGTGTATGTATGTGTGTTTGGTAGGCACAATACCCTACTGCAACTACTATATTGTAAACGTATAAAACGCAAAAGTGTTGATTATTATTATAACAATTATAGACTAGTAATAATAAAATATAGCCTACTACATATACATACATACGTCTCCCTAATTTGTTCAACATAATAATAATAATAATAATAATAATAATAATAATAATAATTAATAATAATTTGGTCTATGATATGTTAAGGGCCAATGATAACACGCAACGCCACTCAGGAAAAGTTCCCTCACCCCTCCTCCCCGCGCGCCTCATTTTAAACCCAAGAGAAATTTGGGAGTAGTACGGAAGGGTGCCAGAACAGGGATCGATCTCGTCTTAAAATCTTACACCTTGCGGCCTCTTTGGGTTGCCTGCAGCTGCTCTGGGCGAGCCATTGAGGAAGTTTTGTCTACGTAGTAAATAATTAACGAGCAGCAAAAAGATACTAGCAGAGAAAGCAGGGATAAGGGACTGGAGTAAAGAAACTTTGCCTTACCCTTCACAGTTGCGAGAACCAGCTAAGCGCTCTCTACTTTTAAGATACACACTCAAGGGACGTCGTTGCAAACCTCCGTCCCATGTGCGAGCGGCTCTTGTTCCACCAGAATCAAGGGACAGCGTAACCATCAGAAATCAAAACAAACCAAGTATAAGAGACCTGTTAGCGTCTGCGGGGCAGGGAAGAGAATATTTGGAAAATAACAGATGTGGACTACTCCATGACACGGCTACAACAGAAGAGAAGACGGACTCAGCGAATTAACATCAGTCCCACTTTTCACAAGATTGTCAAAGCCCCTCTGGGTGTGCCCATCGATCTTTCTTGGTGACGAGCTGCGTGTCACTATGTCCACTTTGGACATTAATAAATGCAGGTGAAACGTTTTGAAGCGGAGATCGTACGAGAAAGTTGGCAAGCAAGTAAACAAAGTTCGGGGTTTTCCATCTCAGTTTAAAACTTCCATCGAACAGTTCTTGGACGTTTAACACATCTGGACGGATATACCTTAACAACTGGACTGATCCTGATTTATTGGGGCATTATTCCTTTTAACACATAACTTGTGTGCTAGCTAGACAGCTAACCAGCGAAGTGTCACAAAGACACCCGGATAGCTATTTTTTACTTTGAAAAATTTGTCAGCTCGATTGGAGGTACAGTAACAATTTGTAACACTATAAACACTGATCTGAATAACGAAGAATCATGCATAAGTATAACCCTAACAATGCTGGCACACTCCCACGGGACGCGGAGCTCCAACACCGCCTGACGGACAACGGCGGAGTCGGGGACGCAGTGAAGGAGAATGGGGCTGGGAGGAAGGATTCAGACGCCGAGATTCCCGACACACCGTGCACTAAACGAAAGATGCTGGTGGGCTTGGACCTTCTCTGCCTGGTCGTAGGTAAATAACTGTTTGTGACAGAGAATGCAAAGAAATGGTAGTAAATCTGTGAATGATTTAGGAATCTATGCCTAAAACCACAAACTGGTCTTTGTGAATGAAAGGGTAGCTAGCTGCTTGTAAAAGGACTTCACTTGCTGCAAATTTAATTTCAAATCGAATCAATTTCTTCCGACTAGTTCACTTGCAGTCCCTGTTTATCCCGGGTTATCATTTTTTCGGTCTGTCTTCAATTATTGTTTATACACAACGTGGCACTCTGTTTACACATGGGTAAAGGTAACGTGAAACCGCAAAGCTTCAGGGTTTCTTATATACAGCAGCAGAGCGCGTGGGCTTGTTTCTCATAACTACATTTTCACAACGGCAATTACTTTTTCGTAAAAAAAAAATTAAAATAAAAATGTAATGCTTGTTGTGCATCAGGTTGCAATACTGGGGCATGATCCTAAGCGTCTTGCTAGGAAAAAAAGTTGCTGAAGAAGTTCGCAACCTCTGTGCACGTGGTGAGTTTATGCCGACCAGCTGGCTGGAGCATTGACCCGAGGAATTCTTCAGTTCCCATGACAACAGCAGTTCTCAAGGAAAAGCAAAGCGGAGGGAATTATTGGGAATATAAATAAATAATCCTTCTGTTCACAAATCCAATTGACCTTTGTTCGTTGTTTTCTCCCCTTCCATTCTGTTAATGTTGTGCACAAAAATAAATCGCCTAAAAGTTACGTAATATAATTCAATAAATTCGAGAGAAGAGGGCCAGATTGTTTTGTCACGAGCTGAACTACTCTAGTTCGAGCAAAAAGTCCGAGAAGTCCTCACGAGTACTGTTTATTGATTTTAGACATATCAGTGTTCTTAAAAACGAAATTACTAATACAACGTTGTTGTATAATAATAAATGTATTGAATTTAATGATATATAATATCAGACTCATTCAGAGTTATCATGGAAGACTGACTCAAAATATTACATTTCCAAAGCGCATAAAGAAAACAACAATTACATAATTATAACTTGAGGTTATACAGAATAGGCCAAATGACAATGAGGATGACTGTAAAAGGTGCTATAAGCAAAAGTAATGTGTAATATGATAAAAAAAAAAAAAAAAACTTTTGGATTAAAAAAGACAATACCGTAGCTTGGGAGAGCAATAGTGGTGTGAAATGACTACAAGTGAAGTCAAGATATTCATTCATTTAAAGTTATTTATTCCCCTTTTGTGCCAGGGAAACAAAGAAATCTGAACTGTTTTAAAGTCTTTCAGACCTTCATCACACTATCTTTGAATTAACACATATTCAATCATACAAATTTATGAAACAGCCTTCTTTCACATGAGAAAGAGTCTTTTTGTCCAAAATAACAGTTTAAACAGTCTTTTTAGCCTGCCATACAACTACCTACTCAATGAGAATAATTTTTAAGTTTTGAAAACATATATTAAATGTAATTAAATGTAAACATAAAAGTGATTATAAAAGCAGTAAAATATAAAATAAAATATAAAAAAATAAATATTCCCACTTAAAACAACATTTAACTAGTGCAAAATTGATGCGACACAACACATAAACATCGGCCACTGCCATCAGTGAATGTCGTCTTATTTGCCGATATGCCAATGGCAGTCAACATGGCGAATATCGGCCAATGCTGATGTACAGCTGATACACTGGTGCATCCCTTATTAGTAGGGACGCACCAGTGTATCAGCTGTACATCAGGTTTACCCTTTCAAGAGTACATTTCATAAGTATATTCATTTGAGGATTGTTGATCATTTCACATCATATCTGTTAATCATATATCAGTTCTCAGAAAAGCAATACTTATATTTTCTCTTATGTGCAATGCCAAACAAAGTGCTGTAAAAGAAGGTACATTTTTATGACAGCAAATACAAGGATTCCCCAAGACCAGTGTTGGGAACCCTGGTTTAACATAGTATTCACATGTAGTAGGGAAACAGTGAAAAAGATCTGATTAGATCAGTGTATTACTTCTGATTCTGATTATACTATGTATCAATAATACAGAAGATCTTGAGTGTTGTTATGTTTTATGCAGAAGGGGTGATGCAGCATAAAGGGATGTGTGGTGTGCCTTATGTGTTCTATAATGCACATATGCACAGTTGATGTGTTGGAATTTGTAAGGGGGGAGCAGTTAGCACAAGTGACGGGGGGACAAACGGTGGTGCTGTTATGGAGTGTTTGTCTCGCTGCAGATTCGCTTGAACCCGTCAGGGCGGCCTGACAGGTATACGGACTGGCAGTTACAACGAGACGCCCCGTCGATGTACGCAAACAAAAAAAAAAATTGGCAGGCAATCAGATTTGCCGCCATGCTGTCACCCCACACACCTCCACCCTGGGGCTATGATAATACCTGTCTCCATGTCTCCACCCAGTCCTGAGATGGGCTGGACCTACAGAGGTGGACCCTAAAGCGACAGAGGCAAGCTGGCCTTACAGATGGGGGTCCTTCAAGTAATCACAAGAATAATAATAGTAAAATTAAAACAAATTGAATTTAAATAAATATGAAGCTTTCCTGATGAGAAGCAGCTGCCAGAACATGCTGTCCTCCTCTAAACCCAAAGTGTACAGGGCTCAGTTCCCATGCAGTGCATTTTGGGAAGTTTACTGTACACTATTCAATGAATGAGTGAGTGATTACATTATTGAATGCCCAGACTGGATTAGCAACACTGCTAATTTACACACAAAAATCAGAAGGAGCAATTGTCCCAACTGGTTTACAAGTCCTTCAAGGCAGTTTGTTTGGTAATCAGTGCAATGTTCAGTGTTGAGGCAATAGCGTTGGCCATACTTCCTTGGATTCATGAACAATTTATCAAAAGCGGCATTTAACATGGAATGGGATCCATGAACAGAACTCAAGGGCACATGTGCGTATTGGCTGACAGTAAATTTTGCATGGAGACAGAAAAGCATTTTTCCGCAGAGTGTCGTTAACAGCTGGAATAACCTGCCTGGATTTGTAGTGGAGGCAGAGGCTCTGGGGTCGTTCAAGCCTAAACTCGACACTTCGGCGGATTCCCATTAGATTACTTGCCAGGTGAGGTGGGCCACTGTGGCTGAGGGATGGGGGGCAGGGCAGGAATGTCTGAGTGACGTCAACGAGCGCTCTGTGAAAGTAACGATGCACTGTGTCCCACTAGTCACACGCGCTGCCTGAGGGACACGAGTCACCTGGCATATTTCCCCTTGGAGTCATCAGCAATCATGTGACCTGATTACTCAGTATATGACAAAACGCAAAATCTACTATTGCTTTATATTTCTCATTGCAGCCGATATCTGTAGCTCCAGTTCACACTAATTCATCTTTGCAGATGGTATCTCGTCCCACAGCGGATAACTTTGTAATACTAATCATTGCATCAAGTGTCGATCACTGCAGCTGATGTCTCTCATTGCTGGTGATGTGTATTACTTATCTGTGCAGCTAGGAGGCTATATCTTACTACAGCTGGAATCTGTCACTGCAGCTGGTATCCCTCATTGCAGCTAGTATATATTGCTACAGCTGGTATCTTTAATGGCAGCTTGTATCTATCACTGATCACTTCAGCGGCATCACTGCTGCTCGTATTTACCGCTGCAGCCATTGTCTCTCACTGTAGTTGGTGAGTCATGCTGGTCATGGTAAATATTGTATATAATGATGATATCCATCATTGCTGCAGGTATCTATCACTGATCGGTTGAGCTCTTCTCTGCCCTGTTTTTCTGGTCAGGTTTGCCATGCCTGCATTTTTGAGAGCCAAATTAGATTGGCTGATTCCATTTTCATCTCACTGCTACTTTTAACCTGTCAATTTATTACTCACATTATTTTGAATGGTTTGCTTTGTGTTTGTGTTTGTGTATGGGTGGTCTCGAGTATGGGTGGTTTTAAGTGTTGTTTTTGGTAAGGGGGTGTGGGGAGGGGGCTCATAGTTAGCTGTAACCTATTCAGAGGGCATCTGGGAAATGTGTGTTAATGTGAATCACCCTGAAAGGCTTTCTGTGGAGATTTACTCAACAGCAGCAGCAGTGTGTTCGTCTAAGTAATACTTCCCCCTGTGTATTACTTCCCCACACTGTCTGTATGCATGCCAGAGAGTCTGTGTGTGTGTGTGTGTGTGTGTGTGTGTGTATGGGCGGGGGGGGGGGTGGGGGGTGACGGAATGGGTGTGCAAGTATCGACATGATATTTGCCCTGTGACAAAAGCCCTGTCACTTCTGGGGTCAAGGGTGAAAGATCGTCTGGGGTGAAAGGTTGTTAGCATGGCTGAATGTGTTTGTGATGGAGAGGGTGTGAGCAGGCCTACCTGGATGTGCTTATTTTGATTTGATCCTCTTGGTGAGCACATCTTCAGTGCCGTCACAGCTTGTCCAATCTCAGGTTGGATGGCTTCCTCAGCCCGGTGTTGATTCTTGACCGTGCCAGTGGCAGCTCTGGCCAGCAGCACTCCTGGGCAGCGCGTAATTGGCTGTAGCATTGCCTAGTGAGGAAGGTTTTAGTCAGAGGAGTCGTCCTAACCTTGAGGTGTACCAGCGGCTTTCTCTGGTCGATTGGGCACCAGCAGACTGACAGTGCAGCTCAGTGGTAGGAGTGATGAGGAAAGTAGCGGCAGCTGGCTGCACATGTGCGGGAGGACAGCGTGTGCGCATGCTCTCTGAACCAATGGAGGATGCTTTAATGAGCATGAGCTTCATGAGCGTGAGGACCACATGGTGACGGTACAATAGGGCATGTGCAGTGTGCAGTGCACTAAGTCTGTGTGGGACAAGCTTGACTATATCAGTGAATAACCCATTTGTGTCTCATTGCCCTCAAGCAATCAGGTTAGACATCATTTAATTTGAATAACATGAAGTGATCCTCGATTCAGGCTATGAACAATGCAGAAATGAAATTGAGTTGGACACAATGTCAGATTTTCATTTGCATTTTGTCTTTTTTGGCTAAAAGAACACATGTCAAAGTCAATGGTCAGTGTGAAAGAGACAAGTAGAAACCACAAAGACAGGTAGACGCCAGTGTGGGGAAAAAACCAGATGGTTAGACAACATAAATTGTCCCCTCCTCTCTCTCTGTGCCTTACCCTCTCCTCCCTTTCTTTCTGTTTGTTCCCTCCTTCTCTCTCTTTATCTCCTCCTTATCTCATTTTTTTCTTTCAATTCTTATCTTTGGCAAAGTGCAGTTTGTGCTGGAAGGTGTTGTGCTGGCAGTGTGTGTATGGGCGAAAGAAACCATTAAGCATTGAAGATTCATTCTATATTTTGCAGAATTATTTGAGAAATATATTATTTAGATGATTATGATGATTATGAATATAATGACTGTGAAAGTAAGATGTTAAACATAAAAATAATCCTACTAATAATACATTACGTGCAAGTTACATTTTATTCACTATTATCATTAATATAATGTATACCTAATTGGTTAAAATGTATGCCTTGTCTACACTGTGACTCTCATGGCATGCCTTGGCTGTGTTCATTTATATCATACCTGAATGTGATTGAGAGAGTGTGTGTGTGAGTGCGTGCATGCACGTGTTCGTGTTTGTGTTTGTGTATGTGTATGTGGCTGGCAGTGAAAGCTGTGAAGTGAGGCTGGAATCCTGACATGCTGTCACACGTTTGTGCATCCAGGGCTTGGCGTGTCTCACACTGTTGTATGTGTGGTATGTGTGTTCATCAAGACTGCCCACAGATGTCATTAACTGCTGTGTGTGTAGGTGTGTGTGTTTATATGCACTCAAGATTTCATTGGTGCATTCATTTTGTTGTTTTCCCCATCGGGATATTCCTTTTCTTTTGTATCATCTGCTATCTTTGGCTGGTGTCATGCACAGTGTTTTTTTTTTTGATACTTTTTTGTCAAATGTTCATTGGCCTCCACGGAATATTTATGCAAGGCGTTGAAGTATGTCTTACAAAGGTACAGACACCTGTGGAATGTAAACACCTCACCAATGGGCTGTTTGGAAGTCTGACACATGCACCAATTTATACAATTTGAACCCTTTATTGATTGAAATTGTTACTTATATAATAAAACCAGCGAACTAAGCTAGGCATGTAGACAGGGAGCAGCAATCTTTCTCTCTCAAAAATGAAAACATTTCATACTGTTAGGTGAAATAGAGACAGGAAGAAATATATGCATATTTCAGAGAAACTGACTGCTATTTAACAAAGAAAAGTGCTAGATAGAAGTATACACAAGCAAGACTTCAAGGCAAGTGAGAGGAACCAATAAACAGGCAGCTTATAACGCATCAAAAAATTAAAAATGCATGGTTTGTTGTAGCTCACAGGTATATACACTGTTGCTTGCTCCTTTTCAGTGGACACTTACGCAGCCAGTTTATAGTAGTATAGATTTATGTTGAATTGGTATAATCAGTTGGTTGTTTTATAGGTCTTCATTGAGGTTTTCTTTTAACTTTAAATGTCATATCCTGGGGTTGGATTTAGTTTTGCGCAATAATTCTTGTCTGAAATTGCCCATTTCAGTCAAAGTTTATGGCTTTTTGGTTGCAAATTAAGTTTTTATGCTCCACTTAAAATGTCACATGACACAATACTTTTATTTATTAGCTGTACAGCTGTAGTATTAGTATTAGTATTAGTATTAGTATTAGTACATAACCCTGGGGTTCCACTGTGTGTGTATCAGTCGTGTTTAATCGCTAAAGAGCACCTACGTCTCTTGCACACAACATCAGTCTAATACATTTGTGTCAGTTCGGTTTAATGGATAAAGACAATCTGTGTGTTACCCATAAAATCATACTCATATGCAGTTGTCCATTTGGCTAGTGGATTATACCCTTTAGGCTATGAGCAGACAGGTCCATTAGCACAGATACAGTGGCTCAGTCCCTCTCTGTCCGCCACATTGACACATGCTCCATTAAGGTTCAGCACAGCCTATGTCCCAAAGCAGGAGGGGCTGGGGTCTAAAGTGAGGAAAGTGCCAGAGGCTGGGAGGGAGGGGGGCAGTGGGCTGTAACCCTGACACTGTGGGGCAGGATGTGACACTGTGGGGTCAGAGGGTGTGTATAGGGGCAGGTGGGGTGTACTGCCAGGGAGAGGGTGTGTATAGGGGCAGGTGGGCTGTACTGACAGGGAAGGGGTGTGTATAGGGGCAGGTGGGGTGTACTGACAGGGAGAGGGTGTGTATAGGGGCAGGTGGGCTGTACTGACAGGGAGAGGGTGTGTATAGGGGCAGGTGGGGTGTACTGACAGGGAGAGGGTGTGTATAGGGGCAGGTGGGCTGTACTGACAGGGAGAGGGTGTGTATAGGGGCAGGTGGGCTGTACTGCCAGGGAGAGGGTGTGTATAGGGGCAGGTGGGCTGTACTGAGGGGCAGGGGGAGGGTGTGTATAGGGGCAGGTGGGCTGTACTGGCAGGGAGAGGGTGTGTATAGGGGCAGGTGGGCTGTACTGACAGGGAGAGGGTGTGTATAGGGGCAGGTGGGCTGTACTGACAGGGAGAGGGTGTGTATAGGGGCAGGTGGGCTGTACTGACAGGGAGAGGGTGTGTATAGGGGCAGGTGGGCAGGTGAGAGGTGTATAGGGGCAGGTGGGGTGTACTGGGAGAGGGTGTGTATAGGGTGGGCAGGTGGGGGCAGGTGGGGTGTACTGCCAGGGAGAGGGTGTGTATAGGGGCAGGTGGGCTGTACTGACAGGGAGAGGGTGTGTATAGGGGCAGGTGGGGTGTACTGGCAGGGAGAGGGTGTGTATAGGGGCAGGTGGGGTGTACTGAGGGAGAGGGTGTGTATAGGGGCAGGGGGGTGTACTGACAGGGAGGGTGTGTATAGGGGCAGGTGGGGTGTACTGGCAGGGAGAGGGTGTGTATAGGGGCAGGTGGGGTGTACTGGCAGGGAGAGGGTGTGTATAGGGGCAGGTGGGGTGTACTGACAGGGAGAGGGTGTGTATAGGGGCAGGTGGGGTGTACTGACAGGGAGAGGGTGTGTATAGGGGCAGGTGGGGTGTACTGACAGGGAGAGGGTGTGTATAGGGGCAGGTGGGGTGTACTGACAGGGAGAGGGTGTGTATAGGGGCAGGTGGGCTGTAATGACAGGGAGAGGGTGTGTATAGGGGCAGGTGGGGTGTACTGGCAGGGAGAGGGTGTGTATAGGGGCAGGTGGGCTGTACTGACAGGGAGAGGGTGTGTATAGGGGCAGGTGGGCTGTACTGACAGGGAGAGGGTGTGTATAGGGGCAGGTGGGGTGTACTGGCAGGGAGAGGGTGTGTATAGGGGCAGGTGGGGTGTACTGACAGGGAGAGGGTGTGTATAGGGGCAGGTGGGGTGTACTGACAGGGAGAGGGTGTGTATAGGGGCAGGTGGGCTGTACTGACAGGGAGAGGGTGTGTATAGGGGCAGGTGGGGTGTACTGACAGGTGAGAGGGGTGTGTATAGGGGCAGGTGGGCTGTAATGACAGGGAGAGGGTGTGTATAGGGGCAGGTGGGGTGTACTGACAGGGAGAGGGTGTGTATAGGGGCAGGTGGGGTGTAGAGGGTGTGTATAGGGGCAGGTGGGCTGTACAGGTGGGGTGTAGGGAGAGGGTGTGTATAGGGGCAGGTGGGGTGTACTGGGGAGAGGGTGTGTATAGGGGCAGGTGGGGTGTACTGACAGGGAGAGGGTGTGTATAGGGGCAGGTGGGGTGTACTGACAGGGAGAGGGTGTGTATAGGGGCAGGTGGGCTGTAATGACAGGGAGAGGGTGTGTATAGGGGCAGGTGGGCTGTAATGACAGGGAGAGGGTGTGTATAGGGGCAGGTGGGGTGTACTGGCAGGGAGAGGGTGTGTATAGGGGCAGGTGGGCTGTAATGACAGGGAGAGGGTGTGTATAGGGGCAGGTGGGCTGTATTGGCAGGGGTGTATGTACAGGATGATGGGAGGCTGGGAGAGAGGCGAGACTTGCTGTGAGTTATGTGAGCGTAAGCTCTTTATTACACATTTAAACAGTGAATTCGGCGCCTTCATGGAATTAAATGAAATCCATGTTCTGTGTGGTTGTTCCTCTCTGTTGTGAGTTCCTCCCGCTCTTGAAACCACAGCTCATTATCTGCTCTATGGTGTCGGTGTCTGTATTTTGCCGCCTGATGGTATTGGGTGTAAGGTTTACCGTCTATATAAAGCTGTCATAAAATTCCCATGGTTTTCAGAATTCAGTATCTTAAATACCACTTTGGGTTTCTGAATTGCTTCATAAATTCCAGCTGTAAAAAGTCATTAGTGTGCGGAAGTATGCGTGGGTGTGTGCTTGTGTGTTTGCGTGCACATGTGTGTGTGGGTGTATATGTATATGAGTGTCTTCTTTCCATGATATTACATGTTTACGTAGCAGAAGCCTATCTCCAAGGTGACCAATGAAGCATATGTTTTCCTTTACTTTATTATCAGTTTATACATGGCTTGGTGTTTACGGAGGAAATTCAGGTCAAGTGCCTTTGCTCAAGGACACAACCAGAAGATTTCACCTGGGAATTGAACCCACATTCTCATGGTTGCCATCCCAGTTCCATTGTTGCATGCTTCCAGTTTCTACATCCCTGTAATCTCACTCATTCTTCATCAGCCCTCTCTGGTGTGAACAAAAACACAAAAGTTCTCAGTTGGCCTCCCAGTCCCTCTTCTCACTGAGTCCCCCTCTGTCCCCCTCTTAATGCCCCACTGTGTAAGTGTGTGTGTGTGTGTGTGTGTGTGTGTGTGTGTGTGTGTGTGTGTGTGTGTGTGTGTGTGTGCCTGTGTGTGTGTGTGTGTGTGTGCGCGTGTATGTGTGTGTGTGTGTGTGTGTGTGTGTGTGTGTGTGTGTGTGTCTATGCTCAGTTGCTTACTACACAGAGAGAAGAGTGTGACATAATAAGAGAGGGGGACAGAAGGGGAGGGATGGAGAAGAGAGGGTAGAGATGGAGAGAAAGGGAGAGCAAGAGGGGGACAGAGAGGTCTGCTGGGCCTCCTCAGTAGAAGCAGAATGAGTTCTCTAAATGGAGAGACAATGGGCCCCCTCATAGTTCGCCCCTCGCCTCTTTCACTCATCTCTGGGATTTTTTCTGTCCCATTCATATTTCATCCTGTTTATCTCTCCTCCATCTCTACTCTTCTCTCTTTATTTCCCTTTATGGCTCACCTCCTCTTTTGAGAACTTTTCTTTACATAGAGGGAAAGTAGAGCAAAACAACTATTGGATTATTATGGACAAGGTGTTTACTATTGGGTTATTATAGACATGTAGGCTTTTTAAGTACAAAGTATATATTGAGGAATGATCACACATGTTAAAAATGTAATACTTAATAATGGTGTATTGCCTCTTCCATGGTGCAGTGCACCAGCTCAGCTGATCATCTCACATGTGCTTTCTTTATCTTTACTCCACAGACAATCTTTAAACTACTGATTGCATTTCAATCTGTCCACATGTTCTCGTGTGGTTCTGTGCCGGGGTTCGTGTTTGGGCGTGCATATATGTTCAACTGTGTTTCTCCCCCTCTTTGTCTCTCTGCTCTCACCCTGCCTCTCGGTGTCCCACCCTATTCTCTCTGTTCTTACTTTTTCGTGCTTTGCCTTTCGTAAGTTTCTCTATTCCTGTCTTTGTCCGTTCCCCACCATGTTGTCTACGCTGCTCTGTTCCATTTTCTCTCTGTTTCTCTCCCTGTTTCCCTCCCTTCACCTTTTCTCACTCCCTGTCTCACACTGTGCCTCCTTGATTCCCATGCCCTGGCTTGCACCCTTTTTTGCCTTATTTCAAGAGAAGGCCATAGCTAAAGACTTGCAGAGTCTTGTTGTAATCTATTCTGCTGAAAGAAAAGAGATGCATTAACTTTCTGTGTCTCTATTGGCCAGCGGTGTCTTTGCCCGCGTGGGAAATTTAAATTACTATTGTGACTGGCCCCATTGGAGGAACTCATCCTACTGAGAGAGTGAATAAGCGTGTGAATGGATGTGTTTGTGTGCATGTGTGTGTCTGTGTATGCATGTGTGTGCGTGTGAGAGTGTGTGGCATGTGAGAGTGTGTGGGTATATTAGTGTTTATGTGAGAATTAGATTGTGCGTTGGTTTTGGTGTTGCAGAGTTAAAAGTATTTGTGTGACAGTTAGTGAGTTCATTAGTGAATGCATGTGTGTGTGTGTGTGTGTTATTGTCTGGTTTTCTGTCCTGAATACCGGACTGCCTCTTACACAAAGCCTTTTTTACAGGTGTATGGAGATATCTGATGCTTTGTCCTTGTTCCTGTCTGTCTCTTTGTTCCCTGGTGTGGGGTGTTCCTCCATGTAGACTAAACAGTGGGCAGAATGGAGGGGGTGGAAGGGCAGTCCGGTGAGGTGCACAGTGCTGCAGGGGGGAAATGGGCTGTCCTGAAGGCTCACAGCCGCTCTCTGTTGATTCACCGCACAGTTAATGTGAAACAACAGGTCTCATTATCACAGCACGCCTATCTGTGTCTGCTTGGAGGATGCTGGTATTATGCTGTGCACAGCCGTCTCCTGTATGCGTAACTGGCGCCTCACCTACCTTCTGGTGCTGTCTGCAGCATGTGTGTGAGTGTGTGTGTGTGTATGTGTGTGTGCGTGTGAGAGAGAGTGGTTATGTGTGTGTGTGTGTGTCAGAGTAGGTGTGAGTGTGTGTATGTCTGAGTGGATGAGTGTGTGTGATTGTCTGCTTTTCTTTCCAGAATGCCTGACTGCCTCTTGCATAAAGCCACTCTTTGTGATAATCTGATATCAGAGCCACTCTCTCAGAACACAGGACACACACACACAAATCAAATTAGCAGAAGCACAAAAGTGATAAAGACGGAAAGGTAGATACAGGCCTGTGGTCTCACGGTAATGAAATACACTTGTATGAGAACAGTGCTAATGTGTGTTTAGTTCTCAGTAATGGGAGTGTTTCTCAGTGCCCCTTCTTCAGCTACCCTACTTAGCTATGCTCTCTCTCTCAATCTCCCCATTTCCCTTCCATTTGTACCCTTTCAATCTCTCTTTCTCTCTCTTACTACTTATATGTCTCCATTAGCTGTGTATTGCTTTGTTTCTTGTTGCTGTTTTGTGACAGTGATCTCATCCTGGGTTGCAGTAATGGAAGTGTAAATTAAAAACAGAAAGTTCCCACCAGCCCTCTGTGGGGCTGTTTAAATGCACCCCTGTCTGCACGGTCACCACTGAGTTAAACCGTAATTAAAGTGACTGTTTTTTGGTCAGGGGCTGCCCTGAGAGAGGGAGAGTGGGGGATTGACAGCACAGATGAGAGGCGTGAGAGTGCGGGCCCCGCCCCTGCCCTGCCCTGGGGGGGATGGGTGGGGGGTGTGCTGAGAGCCCCGTCACCTCTCTCACGCTGTAGTCACGGCGACAGGGACCATTTGCACTGATTAGGTCAAGACGGCAGTGAGTTCTAATCTGTGGGGCTACGCCCCGGAATGTGCAGTGACGTTGGGGGTCCTCAAGGGGGCAGGGTGGAGTGACCTCGGGGTGAGGGCTGAGCTTTGGGTCTGTGGTTCTGGGTTCTGAGGTTCTGGGCTGTGTTTACAGAGCCGGGTCCCAGCTGAGCTCTGGACTCTGACCCGCACATTCCAGCCCCGCTGTTAATGGCCTCCATCTGCCGTTCTCCAGAGAAAGACCCCGCAACATCCCTCCAACTTTCAGCTCACTCTCTCTCTCTCAGTTCCCCCTCTCTCCCTCCCATCCCTCCCCTCTCTCTGTCTTGTTATGAATTCCCTCTTCCCCCTCTCCCCCTCCCTCTCTCACTCTCTCCCTTTCTCTCTCTCCCGTTTCCCCCTTCTCCCTCTCTGTTCCGTGCAGTTTCTTTATGGCTAAATTGGCTCGCACTGCCGAAGCACACACAAATAACAAGCACGAATTCTCTTTCCCTCTATCACCTCCACCCCTCTTTCTTTTCTTTCTCAGTCTCTCACTCTTCCCCATGCCTCTCTTTTTCTCCTTCCCTCTCTCCATGTGCTGTGTTGTGCTTTGTTTTTCTCTGGTATTTTGTAGTTGTTCTGTGACAGTGATCTCATTCTGGGCTGGGGTAATGGAAGTGTAAATTGAAAACAGAAAGCCCCTGCCAGCCCTCTCTAAGGCTGTTAAATGCTCCTCTTTCTCCATTTCTTGCTCTCTCTCTCTCTTTCTGTTCTTTTAAACTCACTTCAGTTTGCTTTTTTGGCAAAGCAGAAACATTTGTTTGTCCAAAGCATTTGCACAATTAACAAGCGAACAGCAAACCACATTTCCCAAGCACAAAGAGAACTCAATGTTACAGCTGTGAAACTGTAGAATGGACATATTTTGTGGCTCTTAAGCTGTCGAAAGAACATATTTTTGGAATGATGAGATGACAGAGGCAGCGTTCGGAAGCAGCGAGGTGTTTGAGTTCCTGGCTCTGTCTGAGGCCATAGAAGGCCATAACATCCAGCGAACACGTCCTGTTCCCCCCTCTCTCTCTCTCTCAGGATTGAAAAGGTTCAGGGATTCAGACCGAAGTTATTAGCATTACAGGGGCTCCCCAGGACTGCCAGGGAGTTTTAGGCCATAAATATTTAAAACGGCAACTCTCTCCCCTGACTCTGTTTTCCACAGTAAAACTTCTAATAATAATAACTGAAGTAGAAGAAATACGTAGTTCCTCAAAAACATATATCGATATCAGACAAGCTATGGTTTAAAACATGTATCAGTATCAAACAAGCAATGGATAACACACCCTATCAACATATTTTTACACAGCGCTCTCTCTCTCTCTCTCTCTCTCTGCCTCTCCTCTCCCTGGTGGTCAGTTGTGCAGATGTTCACAGCAGACAGGCAGAGTCCCTGTGAGGACCGGGCAGCTGGTTTGGCATCTTTCACTTAGACAGAGAGTCACTGTTTGCAACAGGCAGCAGGCTCCAGTGTGTGTGCAGATGTGTGTAGGGCTTAAGCATAGGTTCATTTGTGCAGTATAGAGGTGTGTGTGAGTTGTTTTGGGTGGAGGGTGTGAGCTATGTTTTAAATCTAGGCAATGGGTCGGTCACATGTGTGAGCGAACGGACAAACTGCACAAGGAGTCCAAAGTCCAGATCACCATGTCCTCAGATAACCTGGTCAGGGGTGCAGAAACTGGGTCACGAGAAACCTGAAACTACAGTATTACCATGGTAACCTGAATGGGCGTACTACGGAGGGGGCAGAACTACAGAGCTTGTGTACAGAACTACAAAGTCCTATGTTTGAATTTGTAATTTTAGATGACATTTCATTGGACTGTGTCCTTCCATTCTACTCTCTGCTTCTGTGCTGACAGAGTGACTTAGAGATGGATGTGAGGCCTCAGTCCTGGGAATGTTTTGGCCTGAGATAATGAGAAAGGTTAACCAGGACTTGGCCAGCACCTATGCACTTGGACAAATCAGCAATCATTAACCAGAGTTATTAAGAAATAGTCTATCATTCCAGGAAAAAGTTACAAAAGTCTTATCTGAGAAAAGCTGTGGGAAAAACCCTTAAATGTCCGGACAATTTTGATAATGGTACATAAGTCAACAATTGGGTCAGTAAGTGTGAATATTTTTGTGTTTGAAGAGAGTCTCTTAAGCAGCTTACACTGCAGGTAGCCTGCGTGGTATGGGCAGAGCTGGCAGTGTCTCCCTGCTCTTTCCACATCTGGGTTAGAGGTGACTTCCTATTTGCCATTGCCCGGGGTCAGACCACCCTGTGTGCAGACTGGTGGAAGAAGAGGGCAGTCCCTGTCACCAAAAGAAGGGCCCAGAGCAGCATGTAGACACCCCTCCCCATTACCATGGCCACATGGCGGTGGGTTCAGGGCCTGCGTGATGAGCAGTGTGAGGAGACAAATATGATGCAGGTGGGGGGAGGCGGTTCACGAGCTATTTCGGGCCTGAGCGTCTGATGTCTGATATGTGATGTGTGATAAGGGAGAGCGATGGAGAGAGATCAGGGCCAGAAAGGACATGTTTGGGTGATCTGCGCACTGCTGTCGTCAGACACTACGCTATCTCACTGCAGCGCATGACTCTTACCCCTGCCCTTTCCCTTCCTCGCTCAGTACGTGTCAGAATGCTTGTGTTCAGAAGTGTTTGAGTAGGCCTATAGGTGTGCGTTTGTGTGCTGGGTGTGTTGAAAGGGAGAAACCCAACAATGGCAAGCAAGTGAAACAAACACCATCTGTTTGATATGAGGAACGGTGCGGTTTATCAAACTAGCTAGCCAGCTAACTACCTACACAAAGAGCTAGTGTGGCTACATGATGGTTGAACATTACCAAGTTTCTGAGAGCATATTAGTATCAGATCAACACCGTTATTTTTTAATTTACCTACTTTTAAGTTAAAATCATCACTTACCGCTATCACTTCTAGCAGATGATATATTTTTGTGCATTTCCATTGTGAAATTGAAAGGTAACATATGTCATTTTGTACCAGTACAATAAGCACCACATTTAGTTTAAAACCTGTTTGTGAGTGCCCTCACTTTTATCACAGTCAGTTCATGTTCCTGGATCAGTTTAGGCACATGTGGTGAAAAAGGGGGTAAATATAGATGTCTCTCTGGGACACAGGTCTCAGTGCAGTGTCTGAGAGAAACAGTCTTGTGTTGTCTAGGAGTGAGACCTTGCGCCTGTGTACTTTTCTTTAGCCTCTTGGCTGTGTGGCATATCTGTCCCATATCAGAGTGCGCTTTTTTAAATCATTAACTCTACTAAGCTGCAGTGAGGTTAGGCAATGGAGAAGAACCAAGCCCACCTGTACACTTCTGGGCCTTCAAAATGATTATTCTGCTGGCACTGACACAATACTGTACCAGAGTACTTCACACTCATTCTGTAATATGCAAACTGGTAAACAAAAGAGAGTATGTAAAAGCCTGTTGCATTTTTAATGAAGCCCCTTTTCTTGTAATGGCTATGTAAAAATATTGTAATGACTGTTAAACAGGAAATTATAACAGTTTCTGTTGCTAAATGCTATTTCTAATCCCTTCCCCCGTGTCTCACCCTGTCTTTCCAGCCTCCATCCCGTTCTTTGCGTGTGAGCTGAAGGCGGTGACCCCATACAGGAGAGGTTTCTTCTGCGGGGACCCCAGTATTGCATACCCCCACCAGGGCAGAGAGGCCATATCAGATGCCGCGCTGATCGCTGGGGGGCTGCTCATCACAGGGCTGGCGGTAAGGAGGGTGTGGCATCGCCATGACATCAGCAGGGTCAGAGGGAGGGGCATAAACACTGAGCTGGAGGGGCAGAAAAGGCTCTGAAAAGGCACAGTTAGACAGCAGCAGTCTGTTTGAAGGGGAGATGTCGAGGCCAGGCTTGGGGCCGTCAAGTGATGGGAGCAAGTGATGAAGGTGATGAGTGAGGATGACCCTGGTCTCCTGTCCCCTCCCTGCAGATCGCGCTGGGTGAGTGTTACCGCGTGCGCTTCCTGGGCGTGCGCTCGCGCGCCTTCGTAAGGAACCTGTACGTATCCACCCTGTACAAGGAGCTGGGCAGCTTCCTGTTCGGCTGCTTTGTGGGCCAGTCCCTAACCAACATGGCCAAGCTTAGCGTGGGTCGTCTCCGCCCCCACTTTCTGCATGTGTGTGGTGTCACCTACGCCTCCCTCAACTGCACCCCCGGCACCTACATCTCAGAGGTGAAATGTTTGGAGAAAGACGTCCGTGTACTGGATGAAGCCAGGTGAGTTTCATCCTGGATAAAGCCTATACTGTGTGTGACCAAGCTGGAATGAGCACCAAAAAACAGTAACTTGTGTAAAAGTTGTAGTACTGGCTTAAAAACACAGTTTAACTCAAAAGAGCACTTGATTGTACTGTATTGTGTGTCATGTGTGCATTGGTTTGCCACTCATAGTAGGGGTTGGGGTGAAGGACTGTGGATGGGTGTGAACTGAAGCCATTGGTTGACATGTGTTTGATTGCCATCTCTTTCAGGAAGTCCTTCTTCTCAGGCCATGCGTCCTTCGCCATGTATACCATGCTTTACCTGGCAGTGAGTACCATCCGTCTGTCCGCAGTGACCTTGATGCTGCCTCCACACACACACACTCACACACTTTCCACGGAGAGGCTGGATTTCTGAGGTCATGTGACCCTCTCCCTTTTCCTCAGTTCTACCTGCAGGCACGGTTGTCATGGCGAGGAGCTCGACTCTTGAGGCCACTGCTGCAGTTCCTTCTGGTTCTGCTGGCCATGTACACCGGACTGAGCCGGATCTCTGACCACCAGCACCACCCTACAGACGTGCTCACCGGCTTCCTGCAGGGGGCACTCACTGCTTACTGGGTGGTGAGTCTATGGCCCTCTCTTAATATGTGCCCGACTGACCTGCCCGTGTACCTGTGTGCGCGTAAATGTATGTGCACCAGTGTTTCTCTGTGTGCACGTGTGTCTCTCTAAATTTGTGTGTATACGTGAGTGAGTGTCTGTCTGGGTTTCTGTGTGTTTGTGTGTGTGTGCGTGCACATGTGTGTGTATGTGTGTCTGTCTGAGTTTCTGTGCATATGTCTGTCCATCTGACCCACCTGTTTGTCTACTTGCAGGCTTTCTACATCTCGTCCATGTTCAAGAACCCTCGTCCCGACAGGTCACCCACCAGCCTGTCTATGGAGAGCCCCCTGTCCAGCCAGCAGACTGTCTGCTAGCAGTGCCAGTGAGGGAGATAGGTAGGGAGAGAGGGGGAGACACACACATACACACACAGGACTAAGGAAAGATAGGATGGAAGGAAGAATGTCCTGAGAGAGGAATGAGAAGAGAACAAGAAGGAGGAGGAAGGGAGCAGGAGGGAAGAGGGTGAAAGGATGAAAGATGAGAGGAGGAAAGGAAAGGGAATGATTTGGCTTCTGTGAGTGACAGAATCTGAATTTGACTGAAACAGAGAAAGAGAGAGAGAGAGAGAGAGAGAGAGAGAGGAGAGGAATTTAGAGTAAGGGGTGAGGCAGGGGGTATAGAACAAGGGACAGGAATGTTCTTCTGCTACACCCATTCAGACACTTGGAAACACACAGAGTCACACACATACACGAACATAATAACACATGCATGCATGCATGCACATGCACACACACACTGAAATCAAACTAATGTGTAGATTGACCCGTCCTGAGTGGTGGTATACACGAGTACAGATAAGATGTATATAAAAATACATTTTTACAAAGGGTCTTATAGCTCACGCTGCTAATATTGATTATTCCATTAGTTAACATTATATACATTTCACAATGTATATGTAATGTGTAGTTTAACTTTGTAAATAATTGTGAGACTTGCAGTTAAAGAACGGTTGTCTTGGTGCAGAATTTAGACAGGTGGGAACATGTAGCCCCTCCCTACTTCCTCTTCACCTTTAGTCTCTGACCTTTCTGGTTAAAGACATCATCAGCTGACCTAACTGGGTCAAGACATCACAGACCCTCTTACCTTGAATATTACACACATAATATCCGTTGGTTCAGATAAGCAGAGGTGTGGGACAGTGGGCGGAGATTACCCTCACTGGTTCAGATAAACAGAGGGGTGGGGCAGTGGGTGTAGTTTTGTGATTTCCGAGTCTGTCGATGAGTTGTGGCAACCGCTCCTTAGTTCAGGTCCAAATTACTCTCCCTTTGAGTCCTGCTTCATAGCGGAGGAGTTGGTCTTTCCTGTAGTGTTCAGATGATCTGTAGCCTGCCTTGACCACGTCTTTAACTGCAGAACGAGTAGCCTTTATGTCCTGCCATACGCCACGTTATGGAAATGTGTCCTCCTCCAGAGAGTGGCCAGTCTCTGTGCCTATATAACCACTTCAACCTTACCTCTGGTGCGGAGCTGTGACTGAATATGACCGCTGACCCCTGGCTGACTTTCCAGTGCTAACCTTTGACCTTTGATCCGCACCTTGAGTTAACGCCTCTTACACAGTCCTGGTGGAGTCAGCCAGGAATTTTGTGTATTGCTCATTTATAGCACTTGAAATAGTGGAATCTTTTTTTTTATTTGTCAGTTGTCTTGTTTTTTTGGTCTTTTCAAGTTACAAAATATATTTTTTTGGTTATGTCATTTGTGTTTTGTTTGTTTGTATGTTTGTGTTTTTTTTTCCAAATGATTATTCTCAAGATTAAAATGAATGTATATAAATTCTTTGTAAAGTGGCCAGAATTGCAGAAGTATTAGCGGCACTGTTGTTGTGCTTTTTGTGTTTGTTTCTGTCCCATGTGTTAACCAGGTACGGACCATTCCGTCGTTTTCTGTTGTGTTTAACAACTAGTGACTGAGCCAGAAAGAAGATGCTATCAGAAAGCTATATTTATCCATTTTTATTTTGCTATAATCTATTTGTTTGTTTATTTTGCTCTGTGAATGCCAGAGAGGATTAAATAACCACTGTACTCTGACAAAAACCAAACAAATTAAATGAATGTTGAATCTTTTAACTGCTTAATGTCTGTCTGTGTTTCTGGTGATTTCAATGTGTGATCTTTGCCCCCAAAATATAGAAATCAGGGCAAGGGTGACACCCCACTAAGGTACACTAAGCTACACCCTACTGTTACTGGGAGTGTTGCATCCGTTGGGTTAATTTCTGCCTCTCTCTGTCGTTGGGTGGAAGTGGCTTTTCTCGGAAGTTGTGTCATACCATGGTGACAGTAGGGAAATGTCAAAATCACATTTTTGGGTTCACAAGTGACAGTATTACCCGCAGTGTGAACTCTCAGTACAAATTTGTTATATCACAAAAATGACTAAGAGATTTGGTTGGTAATGAAGTATTTATATTTCCAACAATCTTCAGAGTTTGTATTGCAAATTCTAAAACATTCCATGTGTTTGTGTAAAAAAATTAAAATGACATTTATTTATATTTGGTTAACTAAACTTCTAACACCTGAGGTTTTCATTAAGATTGCTAATTACTTCTCAAATCAACGCCTCATAAACTTCGCTCACAACAGTGACAAAGGCTGTTTGCTTCACCCTCAGACACCAGTCAGATAACCATGACTACCAGTGTGGTCACACACAGTCCATGGACTGCTCAACGGCAGTCAGCTTCCCCATAGATCAAAGAGTCGTTGCAGGAGGTTGGAGGCTGCATTCTGCTGATGGTGTTTCATGGGTTAACCACAATGGCCTGACTGGTCTCCCATCCTGCATTAGCTTTGAAGATCTGTGGTCAAGCGTAGACTGATGTGGGAGCCCCTTCTCTCCCCTCCACCCTTTTCTCTCTCCTCTGTCTTCTTCTCTGTTTTTTCATCTAGTACTCCCTGAGGAGTGCAGCAGTGTGTATCAGCTGCTATGGGGTCAATCAGCACTTCTCCCACTGAGGTGCATTCAAGCGCAAGAGGCTGTTCTGGGGTCAGTCAGTGCTCCCTCTATTGAGGTGCAGCAGGGCATATCTGCTGTTCTGTGGTCAGTCAGTGTTCCCTCTATGGAGGTGCAGCAGGGCATATCAGGTGTTCTGGGGTCAGTCAGGCGTGACAGTGCCCGGCCAGATAGAGTCTTGCATGTTGATTGGCGTACCTGGTCTTTGGGCTTGGGTGGCTGAAGATCAGAGAGGGAGGGACATTGAGGGCAGGGGTTTAGTTCTGGTGATAAGGTATGGGTCCACATGGGGATTTCACAATCACAGCTGCTGTGCTCCAGCTGAGAGCCCAGACTGATGTTTGAGTTACAGAAAATCGCATGGTAGCCATGACGTGATGCCATGGCTTGCCATGCTGAACTGGCAAAAGCTTTCACACGGTAGCCCCATACTGCCCGTAATTTAGATGCAGCAGATTAGGGTCTAATCTTAGCCTGTGAGAAACACATCAGCCTCTCTGCCCCAGTGGTAAAGAAGAAAGAAAGGTTCCATGTGCTCCCCCTCTCTCTTGTGCTGTTTTCCAGCTGACTTCCAGGAACCTCGTCTGACAGGAATTTGAGGAGGAGAAATTCAGAGAGTCAGTTGCGCTGAACGAAGCCAAAATGAAATGGATGGCGCTGGTGGGGGAGGGGGAGGGGGAGGGAGTGGGGGTGCTCACGCCTCCTCAGGCACGTAGAGCTCCATACACCTGCATACCTCACCTCCCTTACTCCACCTCACCCAAGGCAGGAGACACATACCTGTGGGCGCACCTGTGTGGTACCTGCCCTGTATCAGATGGGGATAACATCTGTGTACTCCCTCCCATCTGTCGGCCCCCTGTCTGTGGGAGGAGCCTGGGGGGGTGGGTATTGGGGGAAAAGGCCCATGTAGTTGTACTTTTGCACAACTCTTTCTTTTCAAAAGAAAAGCAAAATTTTCCTAAATCCTCCCAAAGTACATTTTTGAGCCAACATATGTTTTTAGTTACAAAGGTTCTGAAAAAACAGCCAGTAAAATTTCTGAAAATTCTTTTGTCAGCTGATAAAATTACTTCACATTACATTTTTAATGGCAGCAATGGCAGATATATGGCAGTAGTAATAACAACAACAACAACAACAATAATAATAATAATAACCATTTATAATAATCATTATTATTTCAATTCTTTTTATATTTGATCAGTATGGGATAGGTATATGATATGTATATAATAAACTGACAAAGCACCATCTTAGATACAGCTTTATTTCCCCAGCTTACAAGGAGATCTGTGGTTCTTCAAAACACAATACTGAACCTCATCAGGGGCTATAACTCATGCGGAGCAGCCTTGGATTGAATAATTGAGTGTTTGTGCGAGTCAGTGAGTTAGTGAGAACGTGAATGAGAGATTGGCTGTTTGACTGAATCAGTCAGTTAGTGAGTATGTGAATAAGAGATTGACTGTTTGAGTGACCCAGTGAGTTAGTGAGTATGTGAAGGAGAGATTAACTGTTTGAGTGAGTCAGTGAGTTAGCAAGTATGTGAATAAGAGATTGACTTTTTTAGTGAGTCAGGGAGTTAGCAAGTATGTGAATGAGCATGGGTTATTTTCTCTGGCATTAATTCATGGCCACCAAGCATAGTGAGATTAAAGCATGAATGAATGGTTAACACAGTGAGGAGCCTAGAACTCTGGCTTTACAGCAAGGGGTACACCCTCATCAAAGCTGAGCTTTGGACCTAATACCAAAGCCAACCCTTTTACCTCTTCTTTATGAAGCAGAGATGTGTAGACAGTATGTGCCTGCCTGTGTGGGCTGGGGAGAGTGTCACTGCTGTCGCGGAAATAACCTTTCTGTCTTGACACATTACTTTGGAGGCAGAGTGGAGACCACAGGCCAACAGTGTTCAACACTGGGAAATTCCATTACTGCTCTTTGCTCAGAAAAACAAACTGACCAAGTATTTTATTATTAATCTACTTGGCAGACGCTCTTTTCCAGTGAAACCGGAGACTGTGCAAAGTATGGTGCAGAGTAAAACAGCAAAGACCTCAGACGCATGCCCATACAACCACCTGTATTTATAAGTATCTGATAAAACCATAAATGCAATAAAGGCAATTTAATAAATATAATTTAACAATTATCATCAGCAATGAGTGACTGAGTCAAAAAAGGACAGTGATTAAGCTTGAGTTGGCACCTGTGTGCGGCTAATCTGTGATGCTGTTGTGACATGCATTCAGGGACTGTTTACATAGAACAGGAGATCTGTAAAGCTGCTTCTGCATGGTGCATGGTGGGCATTGAGCTGTGGAAGGGTCCTTGTTCTCTGTCTGTTTGCTGAAAGTGGGTTGAGGTCATCCGGGATGTTTGTGTGCGGGGGAAACACAAACACCTCACCTTTACAGGTATGAGTCTCCACTCATGATCTCATCTGAGATATGATCTCAGATCAGTGGGTAGGAAGGAAGTAGGCAGTAAAGCAGTCATTAGGGTAAAGGGTGCTGACTTTTATTGTAGATCTCCAGGAATGTGTACATACACAGGCATGTGAGTGCTGTGTGTGTGTGTCTGTGTGTGTGAGACAGGTACATTGTGTAAATATGTGTTTGTGTGTATGGGAAACAGAGATAGTATGGGCTTATATGTGTGCTTGTATGGGAGACTATGTGTATGTGTGTTTTGTATCTGTGTGGGAGCTAGCAGTAGTATGGGTTTGTCTGTATGTGTGTGTTCATGTTCTTGTGAGTGAGTGAGTGCAATAGGATGTATTTCTGTGTGTGTGGGATAGATCTACATTACATGCTTGTGTGTGTGTATGTGTATGTGTGTGTGAGAGAGAGCGAGACAGAGAGAGAGAGAGAGAGAGAGAGAGAGAGAGAGAGATAGTGTGTGTCTGTGTTGTGAAGACAGAATGGAATGTATAAACAAAGCTTTGGAGCAGAAACATTAGGGGGGCAGCATGGCGCCTGTGTGTGTATGTATCAGGGGGCTGACAGATTCTTTAATTACTCATTTCCTTTTATTCATGTGTTTTATATCAGCGCAGAGGAAATGGTGACTCTTCTACCTGTGCAGACTTGAACAGACTGAATGACCTGCAATATTTAACGCAAGTGTAATGAGTAAACTGCCAGAGAGTTTAACAATATTAATAGCATCAGCTGGATTAATCATGGTCTTTGAGTGCTTTGATTTGAATCCTTATATTTTGGTAGCAATTTTGAGATGTTATATGACAAATATGTTATATTATTTGACACCAATGGGTGTAACCCTAGAATACAATGTAGCTGGCTAGGTTCTAAATGATTTACAGTATCATTGGTCATTATATTCCACGTTGGTTTGACAGATGGATTTAGACAAGTGCTGAGGTAGAGAAGTCCAGGACTTGCACTCTGACATGTTTGAACAAACCTGAGTGAACAGAAAGGCTGGAGAAAGGTCAAAGTTCACATGTGTATATGTGTATTTGTTTGTATGTGAGGGTGCAAGGAGTGCAGTGTATGAATATATGGGTGAATGTTGTGCAGGGTATGAGTATTGGGTTGAAGGGGCATGCTTGCTCTGAGTATTCAAGATTCAATACTTTATTGCCATAACAACCAAAGACACACCACAGTACATAATAGATACAACACTGCACATCCACTATCAAAATATTACACAAAGTGCATGAAATTCAACTTATAGTCCTACATTGAAGTTCTATATGGGATGGGTTTAAGAGTAGAAAGTAAGGAGCACCAGTAGATATTACACAAACCCTTATACGGTACTGGTTGTGAGAGTAAGTGAAGTGATTGAAGCCATCTGTGCAGCCACTTAATATTGCACAATCCCCTGATAAGTGATGAATGCCTGGAGATTGCATTAACTCTATTAAGACTATTGCACATGAAGATCTGTAAATTCACTAACAAGACTGGTGGCAACCAATGAGCTACTTAGTGTTGAGAGATCCCCTATCAGCAGGGTATGCATAAGGTGCTAGTGCTTTGTCCAGTGTTTAAGGCCCTCATCCCCTCAGGGTAGGTGCTATTGTGGAATTGGGTCCTATTCACCTGAGTCTCTTCCCTGAGGGGCATTATTCAGAAGGGGGGCTGGCTAAGGGGAGAGGAGAGGGGTCAGCACACACCCTCTTTACATTCATGAGTGGTAAATGTTGTTGAGGGAGGGCTTCTTGCAGCTGTGAGCACCACTCTTTCTTTAGGGTAATGTTGCTGTGGCCTTCCTGTCTGAGAAGAGAGGAGATGGTACTTCCAAAGGACTGAAAACTCCTCACTGTCCTCACTGTTTAGCCATGTATAACCAAGAGTTGTTGTTCTCCCCTTCTTTTCCGGAAATCTAAAACCAGCTCTTTTTAGATGTGGGTTGAATGATGTTTAGAGTGTGAATGTTGGGGTGAATGATGTTTAGAGTATGAGTGTTGGGGTGAATGATGTTTAGAGTGTGAATGTCGGGGTGAATGATGTTTAGAGTATGAGTGTTGGGGTGAATGATGTTTAGAGTGTGAATGTCGGGGTGAATGATGTTTAGAGTATGAGTGTTGGGGTGAATGATGTTTAGAGTGTGAGGGGTGAATGATGTTTAGAGTGTGAATGTTGGGGTGAATGATGTTTAGAGTGTGAATGTCGGGGTGAATGATGTTTAGAGTGTGAATGTTGGGGTGAATGATGTTTAGAGTATGAGTGTTGGGGTGAATGATGTTTAGAGTCTGGGTATTGGGATGAATGATGTTTAGAGTGTGAGTGTTGGGGTGAATGATATTTTTAGTGTAAGTGTTGGGGTGAATGATGTTTAAAATCTGAGTACTGGGGTGTGGAGTGTAAACACATACTTCCCTGGAAACAGCTGCAATAGCAGGCGGGAAGGGCCGGGCCCATGGGGGTACATCTGGTCATTACTGGTGGGGGGGGTTACAGTTATTACAACCAGCTGTGGGTGTGCACGCATATGTGTGTGTCTCTGCATGTGTGTGTGTGTATTAATGTGACTTTGTGCATATGTGTGTGTAAATTTGCATACATTTTGATAGTGTCAGTGAGCATAGTAATATGACTATTTGCAAGCGGTCCGCATGTGTGAATGAATGTGACTATGTGTATTCGCACATGCAAAGCTCTGAAAGCGTAACATCGCGGTGCTGAAGGCTGCAGAGCTCTGTGTGTTTGTGGTGCTAAGGTTATTTTTCTGCACTGACAGTGCAAAATATGTGTGTTGGCCGCTGATCCATATCGCACTCTTGTTCTGGCAGGAATGAATGACGTGTCCTGTAACAGGTTCTCATATGCCCCTCACGCTGTGCGGCTCCGCTACACCAGTGCGGAACAGAACAGCGCTGAATCCCACACAGCTCACATCTGCTTCTCTTTACTATTCTCCTGCTGGACATGGCTGTGCAGAGTTGCCTCCAAACACATCCTCTGTGAGCATAACGAGTATGCTGCAGCTTTTGTGTTGTTTAAATACAGATTACCTCCAATCAGAACCTTGAGAATATGCACCAATATATTTGTATAATGTACTGAGAGACAACAGTAGTCATGTCAATTTCTTAATAGCAACACAGATTTAGTTTTTGTTTCAGACAGATTTTAACCCTTGAAAACATAAAACGATTTTGAGGTTGTCGATAAATACCTACTATAAGATAAGAGGGAAACTTGCCTGCATGTTTTGGATCATACCTTGCTGCATGACCAGGCTGTGCTTCAGCTCATGTTCAGATGGCGTTGCATTGTTCTGTAAAATTCTCAGACTCAGAGCAGAATTCACAGTTCCTTCAGAGGGTGAAAGTCATCGAGGGCCTACTGCAGCGAAGCATCCCCAGACCATGACACTACCACCACCATCACGCCTGGCCATGCTCGCTGCCATGACACTACCACCACCATCACGCCTGGCCATGCTCGCTGCCATGACACTACCACCACCGTCACGCCTGGCCATGCTCGCTGCCATGACACTACCACCACCGTCACGCCTGGCCATGCTCGCTGCCATGACACTACCACCACCGTCACGCCTGGCCATGCTCGCTGCCATGACACTACCACCACCGTCACGCCTGGCCATGCTCGCTGCCATGACACTACCACCACCGTCACGCCTGGCCATGCTCGCTGCCATGACACTACCACCACCGTCACGCCTGGCCATGCTCGCTGCCATGACACTACCACCACCGTCACGCCTGGCCATGCTCGCTGCCATGACACTACCACCACCGTCACGCCTGGCCATGCTCGCTGCCATGACACTACCACCACCGTCACGCCTGGCCATGCTCGCTGCCATGACACTACCACCACCGTCACGCCTGGCCATGCTCGCTGCCATGACACTACCACCACCGTCACGCCTGGCCATGCTCGCTGCCATGACACTACCACCACCGTCACGCCTGGCCATGCTCGCTGCCATGACACTACCACCACCGTCACGCCTGGCCATGCTCGCTGCCATGACACTACCACCACCGTCACGCCTGGCCATGCTCGCTGCCATGACACTACCACCACCATCACACCTGGCCATGCTCGCTGCCATGACACTACCACCACCGTCACGCCTGGCCATGCTCGCTGCCATGACACTACCACCACCGTCACGCCTGGCCATGCTCGCTGCCATGACACTACCACCACCATCACGCCTGGCCATGCTCGCTGCCATGACACTACCACCACCATCACGCCTGGCCATGCTCGCTGCCATGACACTACCACCACCGTCACGCCTGGCCATGCTCGCTGGTTTGAGCTTCTGATCATGGAATGCAGTGTTTGATTTTTTAGACATATCATATAACACAAAAGTTCCACTTTTGTGTCATGTATCCATAGAACATAATTCCCCAGTGCTTGTGGATGTCATGATTATCATCACACTTTAGGACAAACTAGATTTTGGCATTTATGTTCTTATTGGTGAGCTGTGGTTTCAGTCTTACTACTTTAATTTATATTTTTGGATTTTATGCCTTACTCTTATATATAGGCAGGATGGCCACTCCTGAAAAGATTCACCATTAATCCAAAACATTCTCAATTTTGGTAATTTGGCTCAATTGAGCCCTAAAGCCTTAGAAATCACTTTGAACCCCTTTCCAGACTGATAGGGATCAACAGCCTTTTCCCAGACTTAAGGAATTTCTTTGATAACCGCACAATCTGCCAGTAGAGTCTGTGTGCTGAGACCTTCACTCCGATGGTATGGGCCAAGGTTAGCCAGGTTTCCACCGGGCAGCGCTGGATTAGGCCTGATTGTCTACCATGGTAATCAGACCTAAATCCATTCTCCTGAGTTAACTAACCTTTTCACATTGGAAGATTGCATTTTTATTTCCTTGTGCACCAAGCAAATGAAAGTCGGTGTCGGAATTTGCGTATCTGTAATATTTCCCCTGGTGAAGCTGTCAAAACTCCAAAAGTAATTTTAGATATCTATAATATCTTTACTATTACAATGCAAAGCGTGGGTGATTAATGCAGCCCTTTTACTCTGTCAGAAGCTCTTGTCTTTGTTACATAGCTAGAATGGAGTAACCTGAAGCCTTTAGAATGGATTAGTGAATAATTGTGATGTTTGTATACCTAAGTGTATGTGACATTGGGACATTTGGATTGCTGACTGTATGTCACATTGGGGGACCGTGATTAACTGAGTGAATGTGAAAGTGGGACAGTGGTGCAGCTGCTGACATGTTCCTATGGGGTTGGGTTGGAGGCTGGGCTGTGCACTTTTAGGATATTTTTTGGCGCAAAACGCAAAGGGGGATGGAACAGCTGAGATACTGGGTTCCTCTGGGATTACCTGTCTGGACAACACCTGGATCCTGCTCCCAGCGTGTGCCTACCTGTCCCCTCCGTCCTGCTAATTACCTGAATACCTTAGAGAGGAGAAACAGACCTCCCCACACAAAAGCCCTTTCATTCAGCAGCATACCTTTGTGTGTATGTGTGAGAGATGGAGACTGAGAGACAGAGAGTGAGGGAAGAGGGGGGAGAGATGGAAAGAGAGAAATTGTGATATTCTGTTATCAGTGTAATCTAATCTTATGATTCTGAGGAAAAATTTAAAGCACTCTAACATCTATTTTCAGTTGGAATCTTCAATCATGAAATATGCAAAAATCATATTCATGATACTTTGTTAGTCCTTTCAGTACAAGTTGTCAGTGGTAGTCAAGTTTCGTTGCCAGACATTTTCATTAAAAATGGTTTTAAATCTACATCTTATATGAAATTTCTTTGCAGCAGATCCTTTAAAAGTGAGCAAAAAGAGGTCAGTGATATCACTGGTTTCATTAATTTGATGACAGAGTCATCAATGTAACTGTCAACACAGACAGGCTGTCAGTCACAATCACACACAAAGCTAGATTAAGTATAACGCCCAGTTGTTGGTTGCGGTAAGGATGAATCTTTGCACGAGTTTCCTGAAGACACCTCAAGCAGTTAGAAAATTACGGGTATAGTTCTTGGCGGAAACTGTTACTTGGGGTCAGGGGCGTGTATGTTTCTGTTAGGCCTTGCAGGTGAAACCCAAAACTGCCCACCCTTATTTTTGAGACCACCACAACTAGTCATCCAGTTGCACATTCTACTTACACTTTTTATTTGCAATAAGACTGTCATTGAAATGTTGGCATTTGGATCAAAAATGTTTTTAAATAAATGTTTCAGAATTGTGTCATTTTCATCCTGCTTGAAGTCTTAACCACCTTCCTCAAAATTTTATACCTGTCAAATTTTATTGTGCATGGTATGTCCAATTTGATAACAAATCACTGTGAGACTTACTTAAACTGAACCCATGCATATAGAACAAGCTGACCTGCTAGCCAAAATTCACCCCCAACACACACTCTCAAAAAGCGGTACAGCTAGAATACTTCTGTTCTTTGCAGAACATATATTTAACTGTGCTTTTACAAGTACAGTAATAATCAGAATAACTTCATTTATACAGTGATTACTCATTACAGTACTTTCCCAACCAGTTCCGTTGTTGATTCTATACCTAAAAGTACAGTAGATATATCTTACAGGACTACTGCCCGGTGACAAGCAGCTCTACTCCTGTACATGCAATATGCCAGCAGTACAGCAGCATGTGATGACAGGACAGGCCAAGGGGGAGGGAAGAAGAAGGGAAGAAGGAGCAGAACAAGAGAAAGGGTAAGTGAGGGAATGGGGTGGGGTTGGGGTTGGGGGGGGTGTGTGTTTCATTTCATTGAATTTTCTTGCTTTTATTGCAGTTTCCCAGAACTCTCAGGTTGCTATGTATAAATACATTGCAGCAATGTGCTGTGGTTTGAGAGGAGGGGATTATGGGTGAATTAAATTCTGATGTTGACCCCACCTCATGTGTATGTGCGCGTGCATGTGCGTGTATTTTAGCAGGGGATGGTCTGAAGCATGGATGGGAAACCTGTATGTGGCCTGCAGACCCCAATAAAGTGTTTGGACAACATCTAATTTAACAATAAAAATGTATTCCAAAAGGCAGATCATGTATGAAATACATAAAACCACAAGTGGACATTGTGTGGTGTACAGACAGAAGTGAAAAAACCTTAGCTTCATTAGATAAATGTAGTACCATTTATTTATTCCACCAGGCCGTAACCAAATTCCCTTTATTAGCTTCTATACCTGGCTGAGGAGCGCTTCTAATTAGATTCAGCTGCTTTCATGGATGATCTTTTACATTCTGAAGCTGTGGGTTTTCCACCTCTGGCCATACAGAAGTACAAGCGTTGCACATGGCAAAATATAGGGTGCTGACCCCTGATCTGAAGGTTATAGAGGGAGTTATGCTTGTATAGTGAAATGCAGTCCAGTGGCTCGGGTAAGTGGTGTGTATTTGTCAGCATCACTTGTGAATGCTTTCAGTGTGCTATCACAGAAAAACTGTGGTAAGTGGTAAGTATAGTGGTGTATGTATATATGTATATATACAGCCTATATGTTTGAGTAAGAACATAGCTGACGGATTTCTGTGGAAAGTGATATAAATGTATGTGTTTGCGCAGTAAGTGCTAAAAAATGTGCCAGAAGCGTGCAGTCTGAGGGCTGTGGTAAGTGGTGTTAAATTTGCAGGAAGTGTTCGGTGCAGAAATCAGCTTTCAAGAATATGCGTGAGACTACTCTCCACAAACCCGCATCGCTCCTGACGTCATTTCAAATGTGTCATTTTTACAGTTCCTCTCAAATGTGTTCCTCTTATGATTTACTGCAGGACTAGGTCACTGTATGACCTTATTAGACATGCTAAAGTGAGTCATGTCCTATGCACCATTTGGATGACAAAGGTCTACAAAATATGTTACCAAGTGACTCATGGGGTAGAATCTGAAGTTTGTCAATCAAACTTAAAAATGTCAAAATGTCTGGAGATTCATCCTTGGTTTTCCTGACATGTCTCACATTTAAGAATTGGCTGAGTATATTGAACAATGTTAACAAGTTGTGAGGCCATTTAGCTTGAAAATTTTTCCTCTCCATCTTGTTTTGTCATTCTATAAAGCAGTGTTACTTCAGCTTTCACTTGTTTGACATACGCAAAACGATGTGTGGAGTGTGCCTCTCAGGACTGAGGGAAGAAGGGGAGGAAGCTTACACCTGGCCAATTGTTTCTCTTCCTTGGGCTGGTTTTCAGCTGAAATGCTGGAGGCCTGGAACATCCCATAATGCTGTGGGTCATGTCACTTTCCACTCTCTAAATGACTATGCGTGTGTTTGTTTGATTGCATGTGGTTTGCCGGAGTCTGCCAAGCTGATAAACAGCAATTATTCCACTCAATTCATAGCACCACCCCCCCAGCTCTTCTTCTGTGCTGGTTTCATTAACACTAACAATCTTTGCAGCAGCAGGCCTTTGTGAGTCTTGGAGCACTTCATGGCCTGTTGACCTTCCAAAGAAAGCATATCTGTGAGGCAGGGAGCAGAGCAGAGGAGGCTGGGAATAATGACAGCTCATGTCCTGTAACTCCTCATTTCCACGTGTGTGTGTGTGTGTGTGTGTGTGTGTGTGTGTGTGTGTGTGTGTGTGAGTGTATGTGTGCATGCATGTGCTACTTTACAAGAGTTTGTATGGGGGAAAGTGCATGTGTGAGTGTGAAAGTGTGTGTGGATACATGTGAGTTCATGTGAATTTTGGAGGAATAAGTATTACCCTCTCCAGTGAATAATGTCTTGTTATGGCTCAGAAGTCCTGCCTGTCTGCATGTTGTGCAAGTTCACAGGACTGAAATGTTCTCTTGACTGGGCAGCCCTGGTGGTCATGTGTGCAATAGAGGCTGATGGGGGTGAGCAGATAACAAGAGTGGAAATCTCCGGAATCCAGGGCCCTCAGATTTGGCCAGGGCCCCCACCCCCTTTCTCCTTTCCCTGCCCCTCTTTTTCTCCCTCCTCCCCCTCTGCCTCTCAGTTCTCTCACACAGAGGAAGAGGTTTAGTTCTTTTTTTCATTATCATTTTCAACTGAATAGTATGTATAATTGATTGTATTCATTAGTAGTGGTGATAATGGTTGTGGTTATGATTATTTGTTCACTGTTCTATTAACAATAGCAGTGTTGTCAGTACTTTATCACCATGTTTTTATTAGTCTTTGACTGTGTTTGTGTAACTTATTTGTGCTGAGTGATTTTGGTTATCCTTTAGCAGAATAATAGACCAAAAGAATGTCATGCTAATATTCACATGAGCTGAAATAGAATGGGAGAGAGAGAGAGAAAGCGAAAGAGTGTACTCACTCATAACATATACGCACCCAATAAGTTTATATTATTGAATCAGCATCCAAAATCTGTGGAAAAGAGGACAAAACATAGTAATGGAGAGCACGAACCTTAACCTCAAAAGTGTTTTACAATACACTCATCTCTACCACCGCTTGCATGCAGCAACCACCTACGGTATATGATGGACAACAGCCAGTCATCAGCTTACAGCAACAGGGATCAATCATTAAAACCAATTAATTTGGCAAAAATGTAGGGCACCTGTGCACCCCCTACTACTTATCTGTGGTGCCACAGGATTCATTTTGACCTCTGTTTCTCTTTCAGAAGATGGCACTGACAGCACAGGGTCTCCATCTTCACATGGGCGTATTGATTTTCTGCTTCGTCAGGAGGGCAGAGTGGCCCAGTAGCAGTAACACTGTTTCCCCAGGAGGTACCCCATCTAAACAGTGACCAGGAAAAGGTCACAGCATGGGCCAATATGGCTGTCGGCTTCTTCCCCTAGGAGGGGCAGAGTAGACAGGTATGTGTGCGTGTGGCTCAGCTAAAAGAGTGGTGTTTGACCTGGTTCTCTATGGGCAGGGAGGTCATCATTACTGTTGTATTATGGGAATTTGGTTGACCCAGTCCTGTGGTTAAGGGATATTTTTTGCCTGGAGAGAGAAACTATATTTTATACCTTATTGTTGTCACCATTTTCTTTTACTATCATGCCAGTTAAAATGAATTTGACTTTAATGAGAATGTTAATTATAAAAAAAGAGAGCGAAAGAGTAAGAGAGGAGACAGATATAAGACATTTTGTGTTTGTCAGGTATAAAAGAATTATTTATTTCCATATCAAAGTCAGTATAACCCTAATTCTGACCCTAACCTAATTTATACTGGCTCTCTTAAACATCACTACACAATTAGCCATATCAAAATATGCATGCTATAGTGAAGTTCTGTTAATTAAATTGTGATATTTGTACACAAAACACACAAAACAATTTGCCTCCTACACTACAAAAACTTGTTCTCATAATGGAACGAGCAGTGTTACAAACAGTGTCTTTTATGGTCTCTGATTTATTGATGTAAGTGTAGATGGCTGAGTTCTGTTGTCACCCATGTGACCCGTGTCACCCATGCCTCTGCTAAAGCAGTACTGTCAAACCTGAGCCCCAGCAGTACCTACAAGAGAGACAAAATAATAATATTCACAAAAATGTTAATGTCATCTTGGGAAGATATTACACACAGCAATGCATAGATTTTATATATCTGGGTCTTACAAACCAGCAAAAATGTAAGTTTCAAACTGGCTGCAATTTATGTGAAAGAGAATATGGGAAGGGAATAGTTTACCAAAGAAAAGCAAAGATTTCATTTTGAAATCGCAATTAGAAGTTGACTTCTGTATTCAACAAATATAATTCCTCTGCATGACACTGAAACCGTAGTAATGCTTACTGAGAGTTTTTACTGCATGGCAAAGTACACTGAAAATCTGCATGCAGAAATCTTTAAAAATATCCCATGAGTACAAAAGCTTAATAAAGTGCACTAAGAGTCTGGAAATATAAAAAAAACAGTGATCCCCACTCCCTCGCCCCCACCTTCATGGTTCACCACAAGGCTTACCATGCCATTAAAAACCCTGCAATAAAAGTTGAGTCTACAAGAGCCCTCCACCAGCTGATTCTGAGTCTCACAGTAGTCACACCAGCTAACTGCTTATAGCCTCAGGACAGCTACTTACACTTTTAAGTAGCTGTCCTGAGGCTATAAGCAGTTAGCT
This sequence comes from Albula goreensis, assembly GCA_022829145.1. Lineage (NCBI taxonomy): Eukaryota > Metazoa > Chordata > Actinopteri > Albuliformes > Albulidae > Albula > Albula goreensis. Next base: position 13,035,275 of record CM040762.1, read on the forward strand.
GGTGTGACTACTGTGAGACTCAGAATCAGCTGGTGGAGGGCTCTTGTAGACTCAACTTTTATTGCAGGGTAAATAAATAAATAAAATACATTTTATAGAGAGCACAACTGAGAAATGAGGATACATCTATTTTACATGAACACAGGAACATAACAGACCTGAGTGCTATCAGGCCCTGATCGTTACTGTGGAAACACCTTGACAAATTATGCACTCTGCACTCTGCACAGTCTAGCCACTATTAAACACAGCCCAGCACAGGCTGCCCAGAGAGGACATATGCTCTATGCTCCCAACTGTGCTGTCAGCTTCAGGAGGCTGAGAAAGAGCTGCACTTTCTCACACACAAGAGAAACACAATGAACTCTGCTCCTTCCAAACGTTCTAAATTTGACCTAACATTGAAACATCCTCCCTGGGGAGGAGAGGAGTTCCATCTAAGCTAACAGTAAATGCTGAAAGAATGCTGGAGAAGACTACTGTTATATTCCCACTTGGTTGGCAGATAATGTTATGATGAGAATATTCCACAAATAGGCTTTTTAATATGATACTTAAGAACTACAAATTTATAGTTCAAAGCAAGTTATGTCAGTCATAGAAGGCTGCTCCAAGCATGTCACACGCAAACATGCTGGTGCTGGCGGCATCTCCCACTGGTTATCACCCACCCAAGAAAGACCCATCAGGGTCAGGGGAGGGACACCACACTGTGAGACCCCTTCACACACTAAAACAGTACCTTACAGGATAAGCCACTCAGCAGCTCCCAACGTATTTTTTAATTGGGATATCAAATCTGAATCATTTTCTAAGACTGTTTCTGCAACATTCCATGAAATAATAAATTAAATGCAAGGGACATCTTAGAAACGGATAAACAATTTTATACGCTAGAAATGTTTATCCTAACTTCACAGGAATGTTCTGGGAACGAAACCTTGTTGTTGAGATTTGTAAGAGTGCGCAGCTGTCTGTGATAGCCTGAGGGGCAGTGACCACAATTGTACCAGCCAAAAGGAATTCATGGAAACGATGCAAGGAGGTGTGTGGCAGAGAGAGATGTACAGGCGATATGAGGGTATGCTCCTCTTCCTAGCAAGTCAGAACAAGGTTAAACACACATCTCCCTCAGACTGAAACAACAGCACTTACTCACACACACACACACACACACACACACACACACACACACACACACACACACACACACACACACACACACACACACACACACACACACACACACACACACACACACACACTCACATGCTCATGTGCATACACTCACACAGAAACACAAATACACACATGCACACACTCACACATACACATTCATGTGCACACATTCATTCATACTTATATGTTTATATGCTGAGGACTTAACTCTTTATATGTTATATGCTGAGGGGTTAATTCTCATGTGTACAGATGACCTGAGGAATCAACCTGAAATGTATTGTCTGGGATTGTGTAGCCAGTTAACTGTGTTTACAAGACATAGTCTACTGTATTTTCTGCCTCTGTGAATTCATTCCTGTACTCTCTCTCTTCTCATGTTCTTTTTGACACAGCACAGTGAGTTTGGGCGGGGGTCTGGGGGTAAATGGTATGCAGTACCTTCCACTAATCTGCTGTCAGTCTGTAACCATGGAAACTGTATCATATCACAACACATGACATGCTTACAGTGTTTAGTTCCCTGTCCCCTGGCCTCTCTGTAGACTGGCTGGAATCTGTGCTTGTCTCGCCTGTCTGAACATCCTCCAGGCTGCATCCTGGCACCAGCAGGAGGCGCTAAGACAAATCCTCAGTCACATATAAACTCCAGCACACCAAATGTAGAGTGTCAAATGCAACATGTTAGATGCAACATCAAAATCATGCTGTCCCAATGTACTGTCTCTGGCAAACTGAATGAATGATGTCACGTGATCCCTCGGACGCAAAGAACTGACTGTGCTTGCTGGGTTCTGGTATTGAGTGCTGGTGCAGTGGTTCAATTTATGTAAGTTTTGCCTGTCTGCAGTGCCTGTCTGGACTCAAGAGGTTCTAGTGACTGTCTTCATGTGGAGGAGTGCTTCTGTCTGGCCCCCCTTGACTGAGGAATCTTTCAGCGCTTCTGTAAATCTCCAGTGGCCTGGACTGAGGGGGGCGTTGGGGGAGGAGGGGGGCCTCCATGGCCCAGCGACGAAACACAAGGGGATAATGTCCTGACCCTTCTCCTTCTCTCTGCTGCAGCTCAGCTTTCGGCCTACCTGCGCGCGTGCCATCCCTCTCTTGCTGTGGAACGCAGGGCTGTCCTGGGTTCCTGCCACGCTCAGGAGTGCAGTATGAAAGGCATGCAGTGGGGGACGATGCAACTGGGCCGTTCCGCCCCAGCCAAGCGATAAAGACAAGCCCTGGAGCAGGCCGAGACCTGAGGAAAGGAGTACCTCCACCGCAGACGAGACACGTACGGCCCGATCAGCACCACCCCCACCTGCCCCCGCCCCCGCCCCATCCTCCCTGGGCTGGCAGTCTGCCCCCATGTGGTGGAGGGTGGGGGTTAGGAAGGGTAATGTGGGTCGTTAAGGGCCAGGAATGGGGCAGTCAAGCTTGCACACGCCTGAAAAGCACACTCACTCATACAATCATAGCTCCATCACCACGCCAACAGTGCCAAGCCCCTCTCTCAAACACATACATTTACTTCAACACTGCACTCTGCCAGTGCTAACAGTCAATAAGTAGACTAACACTGGACTCTGCCAGGGCATACAGTCAATAAATACACTAATATTGCACGCTGCTGGTGCATACAGGCTATAAATACATTAGTATTACAGCCTGCTACTGTGCCCAAACTCTGTTACACACTCACACTCACACACATATGATGATGGGAAGATCCCTGACCACCGTTACATGTAGGTAGCTCTGTTTTGACTTCTTGTGGCACAATGGTAAAATTGGTTATGTCAATTATTGGTGTCAGGGCGTAGTTATTTTTTACAACAGTTTGAGACATGACCATTGCAGCCACATGGCTGCCACATTATACTTGAGTGAAATTGATGCCACATGCAGGTAGTTTTTAAGTAAACACTCCAGCAATTGCTGAGTCGATGCACTGTAATACGCTATATTTTTACTGTTGAGTTTGGACCTTTAAAATAGAGTCATTTACACACAGGCTGGAAGACCCATGACAGGGGCTACATACATGGTCAAGGTGTACTCCTCTGTGTAGGCAGTGGTCAGATGGAGGACACAGACAGGTGGGGTCCGGCTGGAGAATGTAATGATCTGGATGGTTTGAGTTTTTGCTGCCATTGTTTTAAACATACACGCTGTGTGGTTTCTGCTTTATGAAAAGGAGCATTCATCAGTAGCAGCAGACAAAAACACAGACAGAGGTCCTTCTAGCTGTGTTTGACAACATTTCTTTCAGTGTTCAATGACTCTGAAGGCCTACAAGCAAGACTGAGACGGTATTAGCTGTGTGAAATGCATATGCTTATACTGCCATCTAGTGCATGTGTGTGTGCATATTATACAATAGATATGGGTCACCAATATGAAGGTAAGTAACACAAAATATTAACATCTTTTGTGTTACTTAACTCAACACATGGAGGAGAGGGACTTTCCATTTTGGCCATTTTAGGCCTTGATATTTATAGCCATTTTAGCCACTGATTATTCCATCGCTGGTGGAGAAATGTATATAAACACTATGAAAAGTTCATACTGACAAAAGTAAATACAAAAGGTAAAAGCCTTTCAAAAGAAAAAAAAATTAATCAATTTCAGACTGACTCAACATTTAACCAAGTTCCTTTCTATGTTAATGAGTCTATGAAACATATGCCCACCCATCAGAAATGTGAAAACTGTCATGTTTGAGTTCTAATACCAAAGGTTACATGTAAACATAATCACAACTTTGGGTACAAGCTTACTTCTCCTACTTTTCCCTTTTTTACCTGCTTTGATATATTTTAAATTGCCTTTTTTTTCAAGGCACCTCTGAGCCACTGTAGTTTTTTGTCAAAGCGGTTGACGTACAGTAGTTGTTATTACACAATGCATGAACTCATACAAACAGGAAATACTCATACACAGCACTTAGAGAGAGTGCAGGGAAAGACGGAAGAGAGACAAGATGCGATTTAAACATATATTTGCCTTTATACTGATCATTATTCAAGTCTTTGGTTACGGTAAGAGGCATTTGAAACTGTTTTTAAAGTGTTTATCTTGTATTTTGGTTGATAAAACTCATAGCTAATTTAAAGTGCTGTTATCCGCTGTGCGTTCCACTTGGGCATGTGGGATTGTGGCTGTTTCTGATGCTTTTGAGATTAGCAGCAGAGCCATAAATCATTTAACAATCACTTAAGGCTCAATGACAATATGAGGAAGTGTGGGGACAATTTTGTGCGGAAAGACTGATGGTTCCAGACTGGGCCTCTACCGCCATCTTTGAGCTGCGAACATTGATTACGCTACCATAAACATTTCTGCCCCATCCCAGCCTTCACACCTAAAAATGGTATTTAAGGAGCAGACATGCCCTCTCTTGAACTTTGCGGTTGTTTTTATGAACTGCAAAGCATTAACCTGTGTGTACTTGTTTCAATGTTGCGCTGTAATCTGGAGTTCTGCTATATGAAAGTGAAAGCACCTAAATGCCGACACAAAGACAACATAGAGGGGGAGGGGAGGAGAAAGGGAAAACTGGGTTAACCAATGATAACTAAATTTCTGTTTTCCAAAAAGAGAATAAACATTTATAGGACAATATTGTCATCAGTGAATAGCATAGGACAGTTGGCTTCCTCCCTTTTTTAACGGTTTGAAATTTCATAGACCATACATACAGCACTCCAACTTGCAATGCCCCCCCAACAGAATATTCAATGAAAAAACCTGAAAGATCTGACCATTTCTGAACTCAACAAAATTCTGCAGCTGTGTTGAGTCTTATTCCAGAAACAAAGCATTGCAACAAATAATTCAGTATCAGTACATAAATTCCTGACAGAATTAACCATGTCTATGGAGCAAACAGGGATGCTCTCCTGAAGTGGTCTGAACTGAGATAAAGGGTTCTCAGTGTGTTGTGAGTCTGCTGAATGATGTCTTCTCTCTCCCCATCCTCTCCCATCATCTCCTCTTCCAGACTGCTCTCGTGGAGAGACTGCAGCCATCCAGAGCCAAGACATCTGCATTTATTCAGCTTCAGAAATTGTAGGATCCAGACTTAAACAGAATAAGACCATAAATAGTGAAACGTGGACTCATGAGGTAATTAACTCCTCCAAAACTGTGGATCTTAAAAGACAGACGGGGGATGGTTGTGAAGTTGGGCGTGTTTGTGAGTCGTGTGTGTGTGCATGGAGGGGCGGTGGAGTAGAGGTCGGGGGTTGAGGTTGTGTGCTTAAGTATGACAGAGGAGTACAGCCTCCTCCAGTTCACAAGACTAGGGAGAGCTCATGGCCCACATAAACCATATCCTACTCTCACTACAACAGCACAGCCACTATTTAATTGCGTTCAGTTATTTTATGTAATTCCTTCCCAAATCATAGCAACAATGTAAACAATGCACCCATTCTACATTACCCCCTTCATTGGGAAGATCAGCCTGTAGCCTACACTGACCATTCATTGCTATGGAGTCTGTCTACAGATGAAAGTGGAGGATCTGTGTGAAGCCTCATCATGATCATAGGATTCTGTAAATTGAATTTGCAGTTAGGGTTAGGGTTAGGGGTAGGGGTAGGGCTAGGGTTAGGATTAGGGTTAGGGGTAGGGCTAGGGTTAGGGTTAGGATTAGGGTTAGGGGTAGAGCTAGGGTTAGGGTTAGGATATAGAATACAGGTTATATTTAGAGTTGATTGGTTTATGATTAAGATTATGGTTGGAGTTAGGGTTAGGGTTAGGGTTAGTAGTTGAATACAGGTTATATTTAGAGTTTATTGGTTTATGATTAAGATTATGGTTGGAGTCAGGGCACTGCTGTCATATCTTTAAACTTGACTTAAATGGCTTCTTTAATAGCTTCTCTATTTAACAGTCATTCTGTTGCTGTTGCTGTTTTGACAGAAAACAAATATTGGCATTTTGGAAAGTAATTATACGAACTCGATGGATGTGGTTGTGAACCTGTCCCCTGGAAACATCACCCTCCTCAAGCCAATGAATCTCACCTATAGAGTCTCTTTTGTGAACTCTGATCAAAAACTAGAGGTAAGTCTATCCATCCAGTCAAATCCTACCCAGTCCCAGTAAATTACTCATCAAATCACATTTGCAACACTATTACAATCTCCATCTCAGATTATATGGATACTTTAATAACACCAACATCTGCTGATACAATTATGCCATGAATAACAATATTGGGTCATTCTTATTAAACGACAAAATCTGATTCTTGAACAAATTTGGGAAACAGAAAATACAGTCAGATATCAATGTAAATTTGATGGAACATAAAAGATATGTCATTACATTCACAGGGATACAGTAGTAGTAGTAGCTCGTCATATTTCTTAATGCACATACAGAAATAATAACATTCAGTTTTTATTTTAGGAGGTGACAAAGGAGTTCAAGACCTCAGGTATGTAAATAAAAATGTTATTTTGTGGTATGTAGGGGGTAGGGGAAGTGGACATCAAGTGGAAATTAAATGACCATTTCCACACTGAATATCCTTTTAGATTGTCGTCGTGGAGACGTCCCAGAGCACTCCGATATGGACTGGATTGTTCCTGGTAAGTACCATTTGATTTTCTAGGGAAGCAACACCCTCAGTGTTTGTGCAGAATCATTTGACCTCATTGGCTGATGTAACTTTTATTCCTAAATGTTCTCCACAGCTTGATGTTAACTGGAACAGTTCAACACTGTGTTTGATTCAACAATCAGTTCATTTTTAGTACATTAACTGTACTGGATATTGTACTTTTCACATATTAGTACAAAAGCAAAAGAAAGTTTATGCATTTTACTGAGGTTCAAGACTATGGATGCAAAACCATGCCAGAACAGGGTCATACCATAGTCATTATATGACAAAATTTATCATGAGGCTAACATTTATGCACCCAGTCATCCACCAGCAACACCATATGGTTCTGTGTGGCTGAGCTCTTCACCTTAGAAAACCTATAAGCCACAGTAGTTTATGAAGAAGTAAAACTTGGGTGGGACACGGAGCACAGCCAAACTGCAGATCGGATGTGTGGCAATGTGTTGTGTCCCTCAGAGATGAACTGAAGTTTATTTATAGCATTGTGAGATACATGTAAAAAAGTCAAGAGTAAAATAGTCAAGCCAAGAGCCAAGGCAATGTGCCACAGGCAGTGGATGCCTGAACGATAAATTACAAAAGAAATGTAATATAATTTCACAGAGCGAATGCTCAGGGGCATATGTATAAATATAAAGGTTCATAGAAGTGCTGCAGTTCTGGTGCTCATTGATCATGTTCCCACAATGCAGCATATGGTTACTTATTAGAAAAACATATTTGTACTGTGTAACTGTTGTACAGCAGTATATTGATTTACCCATAGCTGTTTCTGTTTTGATTGGCTGCATAGATTCTTCCCCTCCCAATCAGGCAACTGCTGTGAGTGATCTGGTGCAGCATGTCGGATATTTACAGTGGTGGTTGAGGTTTCTTATTATCATTTCTGTGATCTGAGATATATGATAGTTACATAAATGTAATATTATTCTTGATTGTGTTTCAGTATCAGTGATACTTGCTGTCTTTGCTGCTGCTCTAATTGGAGTTGTCTTGTTCATGTGGAGCAGGATGCGAAGGTGAGTGTGACCCTTACAGGGACATTATGCTAGTTAGATCTTTGGAGGGGATTGAGCAGGAGTTCAGAGCAAAAACAGGGCCTCTGCCAAGAACATGCTTAAAAACAGCAATATAAACTCATGCTAATGTATTTTTCTGTCCAGCCCAGGACAGAAATCACCTTGACTCGGTGAAATCACCTTATCTAGTAATGTGAAGGCAAACTAATATGAACAGATTAAAAATGACAGCTTTAAAATGATTTTTTTTCATTTATCAATGGAAGAAACTGATAAGCCAATCTTTATGGGATGTTAAAATGCACACAGAGATGTGCCTTGCTTATTCCAACATCAGGAACAGAACTGCATGGTGTCCATTTATTACAAACATACAGTACCAGTCAAAAGTTTGGACACACTTTCTCCTTGAAGTGAATGGGAAAGCGTGTCCAAACTTTTGACTGGTACTGTATATCTGGGGAAATATTGAGTGCTATAGGAGTCTAAAATAGGCACTTCCTGTTATTGTACTGTAAGTTACTTTGCTTTTCCACTGTATAGGACCTGGAGATGGCAGTATGCCAGGATTCTAGGGGAACATTCATCTTAAATTTTTAATGGCAGCAAAAACTTATATTGAACAGTGTTTCCAGTGTTTTGTTGCATAAAATATTAGTTAGACGATAGTTAGCAGAGATTTAGCTTGTATAGCGCATTAGTTGTAAAGTACATGGCTGAAATAGGGGTAATTTGAAATGCAGCCTCTTTAGCAGAGATCTGAGAAAATTTGAACTTGGTGAGTTTAATGCTGTTAGTTATCTGTCTCATCATCACTCCATGGTTATGTACCTGTAATTTACTGGCTAGATCAATGGCTTGACAGCAACACGTCAAAAATTTTGATTGATTATGATTGCTTACCAGTGCTCAGTCAGCTAGAGCTATAATTTAACTATGCTTCACAAACAATGCATCAAAGTTTGTAGTTAGCTCCGCTTAGCTAAATCAATGAACTGATATGCCAAGTGCTACTGATTTCTTGCAACAATGATGCTTATATGGCTGACTGTCTGTGACTGAAGAAAGGTGGAGTGGGAGATCAAGTTGGGGTCACATCATGGACACAAGCATGGTAGTTCCTTGGTAACTGCCTGAGTCAGGGCTCATACTTAAGATTAAGTCTTTTGATAAAATTTTAAAGGTGTCTCACAATGATGTCACAAAAATGCACAGCCTTACCAGCTCAGGTTTAGTCGTGATGGTTTGAGCTACTTTGAGTATACAAGTGAAATCAATTCTGTCCTACCTTCAGATATGAATTAGGGAGGACAGAATTTGTCAGGTGCAGACTGGCTTGTGCCGTCTGTTGTTATAATCCATTTTCAATCCTTTTGTAATGAAAAATGCAGAGATTTTCTCGAGGGATGTTGTTGCTTGTGGAAAGTATTTAATTAAAGACACCTTGCTGAGCAAGTTCTCACCAAGCTAGTGAATGGCTACTGCCACAGACTTGGTTGCTACTGCCATAGGGTTGGCTAGCTAGCTTTCTGTCAGTGCATTGTGTGCAACAACATTAAAAATATGACACATTTTAAATTATTGCATGGACTATTATAGGATAAGGACAATATGCACTTTCAGTTTATCATGCCCTGCCCTCATCAACAAAAAAATATCTGATTTATCAGTATATTTGGGTAGAAATGGCCCATATATAGTCTATACATAGCCATAAATATATACTCAGGAACCTTTAACTCTAAAATGTCACTCTTCAATCCGAGGTCCACTCACAAGCCCAGAGATCCTGAGCTTCTAAAGGTGGAGCTGACAGAACAGGACAATCGACTGGTCCAGAACCCACAACAGTACCACAGGACTGGATGCATCCTCACCTGTGCCACCAGGTGAGTTATGTGTCTTGTGTGAGTGGATGATTGTTCCAGATCCCTGTTTGTCAATGTCAGTGTTTCTATCACTCTATCTACCTCCAGTATTTGACTTTTCACCTTCTTCCTACTTAGACATTTTTCCTACTCTGTTATATGCCCTGTTTCTTCTTGTTACAGTGTCAATTTCCCTTGCCAAGGTGAAAGCATATAATACAATACAAGCACATAATATATAAACTCTCTTTTGCACAACCATAACTGCTTTAAATTAATTCAGTATGCTAAAATACAAAATATTCAAGGTAAATATTGCCAAAAATGTAATTTCACCCTCTCTGCCAATCTCTCCCTCTTTCTCTGTTCAGGATGTGAGAAGCCTCAGACTAGGAGATGACGTGGAGTCTCTTCAGGACTGATAGTTTCCATAGAAATAAAACTTATTTCTTTACTAAGAACTATTTTATATGTTATAATATATTTAAAAATGTCTATAGTATATTCAGTGGAGAATATACCCTTTTCACACAATGTTCTTTTGATGCAACCACAGTTGAAATGCAACTTCTGTCTTCCTATAACAAGACTCAACTATAAGACCAGATACACCTTTAATGACAGGAGTCACTTATAACAAAAGATACACCATCCATTACAGGTGTGATCTGTAACAAGTATACCTTCAGTTGCAGAAGTACCTCACACAAGGGGCTTTTTCCACACACAGACAGACAGAGACAAAAGCACATGCTCTCAGGATGAGCACAATCGAACAGCAGTTCACTTCTGTCTACCCACAATCATTTTCTCCAGTGTATGGATAGTGAATGATGTGGCATCTTAAAACATTGTGTTTGTAAGTACAGTTTGTATTAAAATCTCTTCAAGACATATCATGTCTGTTGCCTCTTTTTACTTCTGTTTACCTTTAATTATCTCTGTGTAATGGCCAAACCAAACCAAAAAAAGCATAAACCAGAGATGTGTATAATGCTTTATTTTGTCTTATTTCTGTGCTTTTCTGTTAATCATGTAGACACATTTTGTTAGAGCTTTGCGACATATAATTTGGTGAGTGTCCAATAAAATTTTGAAAGTCTTAAGAAGTCGGTTGACTGTCTTTTTTGATTGGCTAAGGATATGCATAGATTGGGAGAGTCCTGGGTTATGTAGTTTCTCTCCAAACACTTGATCTGTAAGCACAGTCCAGCCAGCTGAGCCCCACCATAGAGAGCAGTACAGACAACAGGCACTCTGAATGAAAAGTGCTTTGTCCATAAAGAGAGACAAAAATGTTAATGCTAGTGTCCCCCTGAACCCATTGGAGATTCCAAATTTGGCCCTTTTTTAGGCCATGAAATGTAGTACAGCCATTTTAGCCACCCTAAGAAACATTTGTGTACACTTGATACAATGGCCAGAATATTCAAAGATCTTATTTTGGCATGCTGTCATATATGTGGGTATGCAACTAATCAGCACTGAAATTACGGTGTGAGACTGTACACACACACACAAACATACACTTGACAAAGGTCTTACCCAGTTTCACTTTCGAGTGAGCTCATCTGTGACGTGACAGAAGGAGGAACCGGGAGAACTCTAAAGAGGAAGATGGTGATGTTCCTGCTGAGGAACAGCATGGCTTCTCTCATATGCCTTTCAGTAATTGTCTGTCTTCAAACACAAATCAGGGGTAAGTCAACATTCCCTTATCTAAAAAGTACGATAATGATTGAATGTTTGGTGGAGACAGGTGGAGGTAGGTTTGCAAATTCCTGTACGAATTTTTCTGTGTATTGAATGGAGAATTATTCACCGTTTGACTTAATGGGTGTTGCTTAGAAAATGGTCGACATGCATATCAATGTTGTATGCAAATGTAAACATAGTGAAAACACAATATTTATCTCTCGATGAGTAATTTGGGGATTCTTTGAAAAGTGCAAAGTGAAAGTTGTTTGGTTATGCAGAGATCGCTAAGTATTGTTATGTTTTCCTGAAATCTTGGGTGGGGCACCATTCTTTTATGGCCGATTAGTCCTTAGCCTCAAAATGGCGACTATTGTAATATTATGTGATCAATGTTTTGCTGCTCAACCACGAAAAATATGACCTCAAAATCTGAAAAACATATCTCTTTTGCACTCATAGCAACATTTTTTAGGTAGTGATTTTTCCTGTGGTGCAAGTTTGTTTGTCAAGATTGACATGCCGTGGTTGTGGAAGACAAAATGATCTTTAGGGAAGTAGTTTGCGCACGTGTTTCCAGGCTGATTGTGTGTCTTCTGCAGGTTGTGCAGGCCTGGAACGATACATGCACATGTCTTGTAATGATTTAAGGACAGACAGTGGCTTTCGATACTCCTATGAAATTACCCAACAATTGGAAACGGAGGAGTGGAACTCAGTAAGTTGAAAAAGCCTGTTGTTATTGCACCATGAATAGATTTTTCTGGCTGGGAGATTGTGAAAATGCATTTTGTTTTGCTGGCTAATGTAAAAACTGTGGAACAGAGGAAGGGGAGGTATGTTTGGTTGAAGATAGGGGGTGGGTGGGTGGGGAATTTGGTGGCGAGGGGAATGGGTTCAGTATGAGACATTTGGCATTTAGACGCTTAAATAATTTAGAACAATAGCTTACATGGCAAAATGAACGAACAGGACATTTTTGCACACCCACTGCAGAGTTCGATCTACAGTTTGCTAAAAAGCAGACATGCAATTAACAAGGAATTAACATGGGGCAAAACTGCACTGGGATGTGGCTAATGTACTCAAAGTCAGTTTTCAGAGGGAAGTCCCTCTAAAATGTTTGTTTTTAATGAGATGAAAGCTGAATGTGATTTTCATGTCACCCCAAACTCATAAAATCATATGGTAGTCAAGTAGAACAATTGATCCCGAAAGATTACTAGATCCTACGACAGAGTGAGGCATCTTTAAATTAATGTTTAACTTTCTATAATTCATATGCCTTGAATAACTATAGCTCCTCGACTATCTGGCATGACTGATCGACTAGACTGTCTTCTGTCTAACTTCTTTAAATAGTTCAGCAGACTATTCTACTCAGCAGACTATTCTACTATGTAGTGTAGGATTGCTTAGTTGGTGAACCAACTATTCTATGTAATCATGCATAAATTGATCCTGTTCTTATATTTGCTAGGAAAAGAGTTTGCAAATTAACATTACTGATTAGAGAATAAAAATAAGTTAAACTATAGCCACCAAGTGATCCATAATAACACCAATGCCCTGGCTTACCATCATGAGAAAACATTCTCAAAATTGGAATGTGGGGACATTGTAATTCCAGAGCTCAGGGAGATGGCAGACCATCCAAATATATTTTCAATAATATTACTACATATTAAAAAAATGATATGAGAGTTTCAGTGTCTAAGAGTGAAAACTGAGACTGAACGCATGAGGTTCACGCTGGGTGAGCAAAAGGTTTGCTTTTTAACCTGTTTGTAACTCTGTTCAAAAGGAAACTAGTTATGGGGATCTGACAGTCTGGAAACACCTCTTAATATACTTTTTGCCTTTCCCACAGGTAGCTATGGCAAATCTTGCCCAAATATTTTGGGGGACATGGGAGTAACAGCTGTTTTAGTGTGCAGTGTCTCTCTCTGTGTTCTCTCTTTCTCTCTCAGACTCAGGTCCTTGCACGCTGGGTGCATGGCTGTGATCCGGAGTTCCTGCCGGTGGTTAAGGAATTCTCCCATGGCTCAATCACACTCCAGAGCTGCATGAACGTCTCCTACTGGTCCTTCGACTTCACTGGCAGGGTAGCTCTCGTCATTCAGAAAAGCATACATGCAGACACACTGATCTTTCCCCTTCACTGGTATGGGAAGTCCCATGAGTCAGACTGACATGCATGCATGAACATGCACATTGACACATCCATGCATACAGTAGTGGTGAATGATTTAATGAAATGAGATACAATGTTACCTGTAACTGACTCATTTTGACTAATCATTATGTTTGCCAAACCTTTTGAACACATGCACACATCAAATATATATTGTAAATATTCCTAAAATCAATATCTAGTTATGCATGTATCTTTTTTTAGGAAACCCTGATCCACTTCATCATTGCAGGTAAAGGCAATTTTTTTGTACCCATCACATTTTTAACTGATTAAATTAAGAAAATTTTTCTGATTGAAATGTACAATGCTGGTCTTTTATTTATCTCCACCATACAGAGGAGTCTGTGAGAGTGGACGACAATAGCAATCCCATTCTGCTTGTGGGTGAGTGGACCAGCGATGCCAGATCACACATGCATCTCCTGCAACCTCACCATAACACTGGCAGCATGTTGCAGAAATGTTTTTCACAGCGCATTTCCACTCAAAGCCATAGTGTCAGATCTCCTGTTTCGCATGGACGTCAGTTTGTTTTAAAAAGTGCTGGGGACAACAATGGGTTCAACTAACTAAAGGCTTTCAGAAAGTGCTGGGGACAACAATGGGACATTGCAAAAAGTGGTGAGGACATGTCCCCAGCATAAATGACACATGATATATGCTGTTATGTGTCTGTCTATTCCTATCAGTGAAGTTCAACTTGTGACCACTGTTCCTCCCCCCTGTGCAGTCTTGGTTTGGTATATGCTGTCATGATTTTTGACAGGCCTGGAAAGAAAGACATAAACATCCTATATTTCATTTTATGTTCTTTTATTGTTACAGTTCAGTTTTTCTCAGTTTTAGATTTATATGACTGTACGTTTAGAGAAAAATAATGTTACATGTTAAAAAACATTTTTAAGGGCAGTTGCATTGATAGAAGGATACATTTTCTTCAGACATTTTGGAAATAAAGGAAAAAAAAATTAGCATATAATTTTGATACTTCTCCTTAGTGACACATTTGATTACAAGGAAGAAATTGACACTAATGGGTTGTCTAATGAATTGTACTAACTGTGTTAGCTGGCCTTGTTTTTCTGGGAGGCTAGTGTTTACATTCAAATATATAAGCTGGGTGAACATTTTTACCAGCAATTATAGAAACGCTTCTTCAAAAACGATTTCACCAGGTGCCTAACAGTTGTTGTCATGTGCGTGTGCGTGTTGATGTGCATGAGCAGATGCAGATTTGTGCACAAGTGCAGGTGTAGGTGTATGTGAGAGACACAGCCCCTATTTCAAATAGTGGGCAACAAAGGGAATGACTCTGTTGATCAGTTAAGTGTGTGGGAAAACAACTTTGAAAATGGCTTCCCTTTTTTTTTTACAGTGCCCATCTGTATTGTTTCTGTGTTCATCGTCCTGCTGCTTATGTTCTATTTTTGGAATAGGGAGACCAAGCGGTGAGTGTTCTGCTTTTGTTGTGCTTAGGGGCCCTCTGACTGTTTGATTCTAGATTGTGTTCTAAAGAGCCTAGTAAAAGACGTATGGGTAGTTTTAGGCACAAATGAATGTGAATGCACACCTAAGTGGCTGTACACCTTGGGAGCTGCTTTTTACCTTTTATATAACAAACTTACTGCCTTAAGCATGAAGTTCTGTGCCCAGGACAGAGAGCTAAAGCTAATTATGCCTCTGACAGATCTAATGTAGCACATCTAAAGACAGAACCACCCCAGGCTGCATTAAAAACAGCTATGTAAAATTACAATCCACCCCATGGACATGGATGAAAATTAACACTGTACATAAATCACATACACTAACACTGCCTCAGAGTAATGGATAGTAAAGTCTCTCATTTGATTATGAAACAGCTTCATGCTAATTTTCACAGTTTTTTCCCCATGATTATTAGTATCTCCCAGCAGCCCTTGGGTATTGGTGAACAAAGAGATGCCCTCCTTCAGTAGTAAACAGGATGTATTGAACACACATAAGAAGTATTGTCAAGTGTGTTGTGATGAGCTGGTGTTGGGCAGAAAAGACGACAGGAAAATGGGTGTAGATTAATCTGACGGTCTGTGCTGTCCCAGCTTTACCTGCGGTCTGGTGTGTGCCAGAGGGGACCCTGAGCACCCTGCAGCTGGGCCTGTGTCCTACACTCCTGCCCAGGCGGATGGTCATAACCCTGATGAGTGACAACTCTCTCGCCCGCTCTCTCCTCTCTGATTTGGGCTTATGTGCTTAGGGAGGACTGTACATTCATTTCATTTTTTAATTTCACTTTTCTTAAAGCGCTGTGACTTGCTTGCTATGTAACAAAGTTATAATTGTTATAATTGTAATAACTCATTGGCTCAACCTGTAAAAACTAATGTTGTTAAGCTTAACTGTAGTCTAATTAACTGGCAAGACAGCTAACTGCTTTATGTTTTATATTTAACTGTCTAGACACTTGGTACAGAAAAAAATCTACAAAACTTTTTACCTTTGTAAACATTACATTGTGGCATGAGAAAGTAAGGCATGCTGAACTCCATGGCAGGCTGAGCCATCGGGCCTTATCAGTGGTTTATGCATCTCTGGCCTGTGCCTGAAATCAAAGAGGACAGACAGGTTACTGCACACATGAGGTGGCTGGAATGATTTTATGGCTCTTTACAGTCAGCCATCTTTAGAAAGCAGACAGGCTAAGCATATCAGCTGTTGTTTTGAAAAGAGTGACACAAAATTCATATATTTTATCTAAGCATTTTTTTTTGCTTTTCCCTGACAGCAGCTCAGGATGTTCACTGATCGGTAGTATTGATAATCATGGTATTTATGCTGTGGAAGCATACCTACATTTTTCTCACAATCACACAACAGTGCTTCAGATACACTTACCACTAAAGAAGCATGATAAATACAGGTTTATGGAAGCTCATATATGCTCATAGACTGATATGACATACAGCTGAAAGCCGACATTGTGCCTGCTTGAGTTTAAACTGAAATTGGCTGAAATATTGGAATTCCACACAGCTGCATGCGACACCTGCAAGACTGTGAGCCACATGAACACACCTACTGGTTCACTTATGCCAATGACAGCACCTGAGGCTCAACCTATTATGGTGTTCATGAAGCCTGTATCAAGTGCATTAATAATAGCTTACTGCTACTAATAACAAATACGGCTATCATATTTTGTCATTGTATGCAGACATTCTGTGCAACCTTGAGATACTACTTGAGTTCTACATTCTTGGTTGCTAACTTATCATGTGACTGGTCTGAACACGGCTGACCCGAGTCACAGGTACCTCATGCAGGCGCAGTATGACAGGGAGACAGCAGTGCAGAGATTAGAGACAGGTATTGTTTGTGTTGAGAAAGAGAGACAAGTGTATACCGTGCAAACCTAGTTATTTTGTATTAGTCTTATAATGATGGGGAAAGCAGTGTATGAAAGCAGTAGGCTCCTTGTGGAAAGACAGCCTTCGTAATATACACACAAGTGAACCCATGTACATCCATGTCCACACTCACACACACACACACACACACACACATGCAGATACACACTGCCCATGCGACAGAGTAGTAGGTATAGAACTCTGGTTCATTCCCAGCTCTGCAGTAAATGTGCACCTGAAAGTGTGAACAGAAATGTTCAGATGCAGCTTAAAGCATAAATTCTGCCTTTGAACTGAATAGAAATAGGACTTGTCGCTCAGTGCAATGAGTGCGTGTAATTTAAAGCTTCTGAGAGGAGACACTTCCCAGCCTCTTACCGAAAATGGATTTCTGCTAGCTGTATGTGAATAAAAGCAGAGCAGTCGCTAATCAGCCTATGTACAGAGAAGGGCCACGTAAACCTTTTGTGTTTAATCTCGCCTTTCCTTGATATTTTCCGGAATGCCAGATTTCCACATCAGAAAATGTTAAATGGTGGCAGATTCGGCTGGTTTTGTGTCCTTAAATCCCTTGGTGATTTTAAATTACTGACAATTTGAGTTAAGCCACATCCAGGGGAATGAATTAAAGCGTGTGTTATTTATTTAAAATGCACAACGCACACATATAACATAACTACATATATTATATGCATGTAGCTACATGTAATTATACATTAACATGGATGAGCCTATTGACTGATAGATAGATAAATAGATAGATTATATAATAGACAATATAATACTTTATGATTCCAATATAAAATGTAAGTAAAATGTAAAAACAACCATATTACATATTAATTTGTTTATATATAATATGCTATTATATATAATAAACAAAATATAAATTATATGTATGTATATATATATATTTTTTTAAATCTATGATTAGTGTCAGAAAGAACTTAAATATATTCTATATTTGAATATTAATACCTTTATTCAAGGGCACCTGAATGTACACATACACATACACACACACACTCACACACACACACATTTGGATTCTTTATGTTCAAATTTAACAAAGCAACACAAATAGGATATACATTTCTTACATGCAGATGTTAAAATAGCATATTTGTCAGTTTGGCAATGAGGGCTGTATATTATATTTGCACATTCAAAACAAAAATATAAATAGGCAGTATTCTTTTGTGTGCAAAAAGCAGCACCTTCTCCATGTACAGTACATACCAAAAATAGCTGAAACAGAGCAGTATTTCAATTTTTTTTTACAGTTGTCATTTTTAGTCCTCTTACAACTAACAATATGAAGCATTTACAGCCTAGCTGCGTGATGATCTATTCATTGATTTTCATATCTATTCATTGCACACTCATACATGCACATGCACACACTCACACACACAAGTTCTGTTTGAGTAACGACCTGCTTTCTCCTGACTTTATAATATATTATGAATAGAACATCAAACCTGTTTGATGACCCTACGCAAAGAACTGAGCTTTCCACTTTCCACTCTCTCAGTTTTGACTAAACCAACAGCAATCTTGATCATTTTGCCCAGAGCAAAGATGAGCAGTTGGATGAAATGTAAACATTCACTCTTTGGAATGTTGGTTTATTAAATGTTAAAAAATGACATTATGTATTAATTATCACTAATATTTTTGCAAAAAGTAAAAATAATCAGCGATATTTAAAAAAGGACAATTTATACTGAAGCCACAAATCAAAGAAATTCACATCATTATGCAGTGTGCAGAAAACTGAACAATTGCTCATGTCAAATATGGCAATGATTCTCTGATATGGATTTTGAAATAAGAGCGTGCACTGTCTGACTGGAAACTAAACTGTCAACATGTCATCTGAAAAGAATAGAAACGTCAGACTGAAACCAATCAAAGAGCAAACAAAAAAGGAAACCAATATTGCAATATTGCAGGCTATGTTTGTGTCTGTTTCCCTCTTCTCTTTCACATCAGCCAGAATGGGCTCTGCATGAGAAGCTGGACAGTGGCTCGCCCTGCTATCTGCCATCATTTGGCCCAGAACTTCACACTCAAGCCTGCATTTAGGATTGCCCAGTCAGAAGGTACAATGGTGGCAGAGATTCAAAGATACTCATTTGCCAGCATTGATACAGCTGCTTGTGAATTTGCTGGCTTCCTATAGCTTTGTAGTTAAAACCACTCTGCTATGAACATGCTCCAGCGTTCCAAGCTTATATATTATCATTGTTATTATTGTACACCTTCATGTATTACAATATACTATTCAAATGTGAATATAAGTATATTATGAACATATTATGAATCATGTTCAGTTTATGTTTACTGTAATTAGTTTAATATTTACCTTTGTCCACCCTGTCCTCGGTCTATACAATCCAATTTTTGTAAGTGATGTCAGGTTATTATGTCTCATTTTCTAAAATATGTCTGCTTTGCTATTAATACACTTAATAAATGTTTGTATCAAACCAAGCACACTTTTGTCCTCTTTTCCAGGAAGAAATTGCTGTGTGTTATTTATTTCTTGTGATTCAGATCTGGGTCCTACGCAATTCACTTGCTCCCAGCACTACAATTTCCATGGTGATTCTGGAACACCATCACATTTAAGGGTGTTTTGCGCCCAAAGTCATCATACATGATTGAGATGCTGGAGGGTAGTTAGGCTCTTCAGTAAGTCCTCAGGCAATCCAGCAACCTCACAGGCTTCAAGTCAGGAAACCATTTCCCATGAGCCTTTTCGACATGCCAAAAGACAGCTTTTCACTGGTTGTTTTTGTGACTCTTGCTTGTTTTATAACCTCTGGCTTATTGCTTTGTTCTGAGTGGTCATCATTCTCGCACTTCACAGTGAGTGTCACTTCCAGTTAAAGGCTTGGGGAAGCCCCACGTCTGTATTCACTCTTTTTATGTCCTGTGCACAATAATGTCTCTCTTTAATGACATTTGTGCATTCCGCCTGAGTTTGTGGTCATAATCATGACTGGTTGTACTGTGAAAACATGGTGTGATGAAGAGGAAAATTACTCATGTCAGCTTTCACTAAAGAGCACTGAGATACAGTAGTTTACCAAAAGGGCACCTGGGTGAGATGAAAGGTCAAATTACAGGTACATCTAAATCCTTTAGTTGCTGTACAGGGAGACCGGTAGAGTAAGGCACCATCTTTACTTATGGCTGCAGCCACTGGCCTTGGTCAGGGAGCTTTGCATAGCTGGCATTTTTACAGGTAATTCATCATGGAGTGAGATTATTTCCACTGCAGGTTATTTTAGTGATGTCGCTCAGTCATGCTTAAGGGCAGGATGCATGCTCGCCCTCCTGGAAACACCCCAAAACAGGGGAGGAAAAGAAAGAGAGAGGACACCCCATCTGTTTAGGGGAGGAGAGGGAATGTTGGATACGAGTGGTGGAGTTTCTTAACTGCCAGATATTTCCTCAGGGATTGACACGGAACAGCAATTCATTATATCATTTATTTGTTTTTGTATCCATTTGTTAATCATTTAAACATAAATGTTGGGATGTATAAATGTCTATATTATGTGTGGATGTGTGCTTGCACAAATGTATAATTTTTCCATTTACTGTAAAATTATTATTTCATAATTTTTAAAATAAATTATATATATATTTTATGATATAAATTATACACACATATTGTTCTTTACCATTGTTATAGTATGCTTCTTTAAACCAAAAAAAAAAAAAAAAAAAAAAAAAAATAAAAGATTGTACTATATAGTGTCCACTAGAGGGCATTTAAAAATGAAATATATTGCAAGAACATAAGTGTCCACTAGGGGCAGTGAAAGACTGTGATACACCGAGAGATGGCTGAAGTCATGGAGACGGAGGGGTTCTGTGCTGAAATGTAGAGATGCTGCAGCGGGAAGAGCAGTGGGCAATTTACAGATGCAAATATCATGGTCTGTGTTTGTGTATGTGCGCATGTACGTCTGTTTAAATGTCAAATGTATTTTCCTCCTCGTATGTGTGTGTGCGTTTTTATGAGAATGCATGTAGCAGTGCATTGTGTGGAGTATATGTGTGGAGTGGTGTGGGGTGAATGGAAATGTGTGTGTGTGGGCTTGAGCGAGAGATCACCCGTGTGTCTGTGTATGTGTGTGCATGCGCACGTGTGTGTGTGTGTGTGTGTGTGTCTGTGTGTGTGTGAGTGTGTATGCGCACGTTTGTGTGTACTGGGGAAGTGTGAGGTGAGTAAGAGGTCATGTCCAGATTGCCTCCCACAGAGGGACTGTCTGTGACAGGGCAGGCATATGAAAAAGAGAGAGACAGAGAGAGAAGAAAAGACAGAAAGAGAGATACAGTGTGTGAGAGAGAGAGAGAAATGAATGAGTGGCCTTGTTTTTGAATGAATGGTTTGTTTGGTTCATGTTACTGTTCATTCATTTTTATTGCACCATCATTTTTGTTTGTTTATGTTACAAGGTATAGTCATGCTAATTAGGCATATTTGAATTACAATCTGAGATTCAGAGAGTGCTTTCAACACTTCAGCTCTAAACGAAGCCCTGCCTGTGTTTCACATTTGCACTTATTGCTGCTCATTCATTCTATTTTCTTTTTTCCTCCAGCATATCACTTTGCTTGCCTTTTATACCTGAGGTGGCTTCATAATGAAACCTCTTAATCCATCATAACTTACCTACCACCACTTTAAATTGTGAGTGAGATACTTTTTTCTCTTGTTTACTGTGCCCATATTCTCCCTGTCTGGGATGCTGAAATATACTGTGCTCATGCTCATTGCTGCAAAACCCCCCTCTGTCAATTTGGGAGAGCAGAGACAAGCCCAAAACACATGATGGGAGTTGCTGCTTATTTCCCGCTCCACAGAGCACCAATTAAGCTCTCATAGCCATTGAGTTGGGAGACTTATATACGTACACACACTTCTATGTACAGCTTAAACAAGCACACTGTAGGTCCCCCCAAATGACCAGAGGGCTGCCCTGGTGCCTGATGAGAAAGTGACATCCTGCCAACTGAACTCCCTCCCACCCTGGACAAGGCTACAGCCAAATATGGCCCTTTAAGCTACGCTCCTGGCCATTGGTGACACTGACACAGTCCAGGTTTACTACCAAATCCGGGCCTTTTTTCTTTCTTTGTTTTTCTTTCATATTCTGTGATATATATTATTCAATTTTATGATATTAGGTTGTGCCTTCAAGTTACATTTTTAAGCATGAGCCACACTAATGAATGTTTGCCATGCCAATAAAATACATTGAAATTGAAAAATTGAAAACTGAGAGAGAGAGAGAAGGGCTCCAAGTCATGCAAAGAAAATCTTGTCCTGGGATGCTCCTTAGACAAATCCGCCATGGAAATGTGCAACTACATAAAACAGTTAACAGCGAATAATAAGGTTGACGCAAGGGCAGAGTATGCTAGATTCAACGAAAAGGAGTTAGTCTCTTTATGGGAATATGGTATTCTTTTTTTAAAATTAAAAGAACACATATCAAAGGACATGTTTGTGCTTGTTAGCAATAAAATATAACATGGTCATAAAATAAAATGATATTATAATGTAAAGTTTATTTGACTGAATTGCTTGCTTATGTCTTTACAGAGACTTAATGCATTTTATTGAATTTAGCCCCCAGTCCTTTTCAAGAAATCATTGAATCCTTGGATCTTATGTGCATCAAAAGCCTCTCCTCACTACAATGCAACACAAATATATATAACCAGACCCAGTGTGACTGTGCTGTGACCCAGTGTTGTGAACTCACAAATGCTTGAAGACAAACCCTGGAAAACGCACATTTGTACGCTGTTCCATGCAGTGCGGCTGAGGTAGGCCTCATGATCAAAGGCATAATTTGTCATGAAGCATTTTAGAGGCAGGTTAAGCTCGACGTACCTGATCAGGTAATGCTGCTTATATCTCCACCAGTGTTTCGGTGCTCTGTTGTTATTTTGTGTGATTACAATGTGTTGTTTGGATTTTAGGTTCAGTGAATGCATTTGTTTTGCACTGTGTTTTAATGAACCCAGGAAGAACAGTTCAATCTAACTAATGGGCTTCTAAATAAACAAAACAGATGAAGAGGAAGGAAGGATTGCTCAGGATTGCTCAGTGGGGACCCGGCTCTGTCTGTGGAGCAGCGGGGGGAGGAGGTCAACCAGCCCTCTTCCATTTAAGCATCACCAACCAAGGAGAGGAGGGTCAGGGGTCAAATGAGAGCTCACCATTCTATCCTCATTCTAAACCTCCCAGGGACCTCCACTCTGCCTCTATGTCTCATCCCGGAGTCTCTCAATTAAATCAAATTTATTTCAAATAGGCTTTATTAGCCTTATTTCTAATGCACTCAGACACAATACATTTTACATTAGACACAGACATACATAATGTATAACCATACTGCCACAAAATGACAGAGATATGCATTGTTAATTGCTAAAAAAACAACACTAGCCGCAAAACAAACAACAAAAACATGTGCCCCCAATTCGGAATTTATTATAGACAGTCCCGCAGCTTGTGGTGTTCGAAGGGGAACTTAGCAAGTTATTGCACATCCCTGAGTCACTAGGGAGGATTGGTGGAGTGTCTGTATTTTAAAGGGTGTGGAAACGGAGGAGGACTGGTGTTATTTTTGGAAATACCTGCTCCTCATTTCTCTAAATGTGTCAGATTTGAGGACAGCGTGTGGCTCTGTCCCAGCCTCCTGTTGATCGCAGTGGGAACGCAGCCTGTCTTCTCTGGGCAGCGAGGTCTGCCCGCGGAGGCCAGTCTCCGCGGCGCGGCTGGTATCTCCAGGTCCGCATTTAGTCATTATTTTCCTCTGTTTCTTTCACAGCGGACAGATCGTTTTTCACGGTGCACTGATTTCATATGGCCTGCTACCACTCCATTATGCTTTCTGCTTTTGTGTGTGTCCTGAAAAAGGGTGTAATTTGGTTTATGTTGTTATAATTTGGTTTACTGATTGCTTTTGTAAAGCACTATCCTGAGGCTGCGCGGACTTCTGTAGGCTCTGTATAATTTTTATTGGGATTTCCAGGCGTATTACTTCCTTAATGGTGTAGAATTCACTTTGTAATTTCTTTCTTAGTTCATTCACACTCAGGTGGAAAGACCTGACTTTGAAAGATAAATATGAAGTGTGCACAGTCTTAAACAGTATTTGGTCTTCGAGTGAAGTTTTTTGCTAAATTGTATATCTTTATAATTTTGTCACAATTGTGTTTGTCATTGTTAGGCCTGACATTGTTATTATCAGGACCCAGTTGTAGCAGCTCTAGACCCTGGTTTTTTCTGCCTGTCTGTCTCTCTCTTTCTTTCTCTCTCACTCTCTCTGAATCTTTATGTTTGCAGTTTCTTGTCAAATGTATTCATAAGCAATTGTATTTCTTTATCGTGTAGTTTGAGACAAGGGTTACAGATTATTTCCACTCCTTGACTCAATGGTGTTATTAAGTGTTGCATTTCAGATCCTACACCAATCTCCACATGCCCTTGACTGAAATATAATGATTTCCATTGTGTTCCCAGTCTACACAAACAATGTCTACACGCCGTTAAGGTCCCACTTTACTATCCCTGTGCTTTTAAAAAGGTGTTGTGAACACATTTTAAATTCACGATATGCTTCATGTCTTACTTAACACCGAAGAAGCTTGTCAAATAAAAATGTGGCATAAAATCTCAGTAAATACTCATTACAGGTCTATGAATGATGCATTTTGGTAGACATGTTTATCCATAAAGGCACAGAGGCTTGCCTATGAATATGGCCATTTGATTAAAACATTGGAGAGTGTCTTTAAAGTCATTCTGGGATATTCTGCCATTTCTGCAGCTACATATCACACGCTACAGAAGTGTGACAGAGCGAAAAAACAGAGCGGCACAATGACCCACATCTGAAACCTGATGTCATTAAAAGAATGAGCATTTTATGCATAAAAGTGAATTTTCTGACTTCCTCCTACAGTGAAACAATTTCCCATGTGTCATGATGTGATCTTGTCGCTGATACATACAAGAAATTACTACTGTTTGTAAAGTAACTTCTTCCAATTCGTTCTCTGAAATCCAGAATTACTCTCCCTACAGGGTAAAATCAGGAGATGCTTTTGTCTGGAGTGAGGCTTTGCTTTCTGTTTTTACAGTCGTGACTTTTTCTCTCATCATTTATTTGTCAGTATGTTTTCTGCATGCATTGTTTTTCAAGTTACTAAGGCACACAGTATATTCCCATTTTTACTGGAGGTTTTTAGTCTCCCAAAAACTAATTTAATATTACAGTCTATAATCCACTGGTGTTTTTAAATTTTGAGTGTATCTGTGCAGTAACATTCTAGTATTTCTTCCTGTGTTTTTTTAAGCTGCACTCTCTCAGATGCAGATATTACTGGGCTTGGTGAGGCTGTTGTTGAATTTAATTTATGCCCTTTTTTCCGGTGCACAGAATTTTTGCTGATATTAGACACAGAGTGGCTCAAATACTTAGAGAACATGGATGTAGATCTGTAACAGCAGAGACTACAGTACTGCTGCCAGACTCTGAGCTGGAGATAGATTCTCCTACAGTGTTTCTGGGACTGAATCTCTCTCCTCGTCATTGATGGTGTCTAATTATTTTGGTGGGAATGGGGAAGGGGAAACGGTGAGGGCTGGGTGGGAGGGGCGTGGGGGAGTTGTGTGAAGTGGTGCTAGTGGTGAAGTTGATTTCCTTCTGGATCTGCATATCAGATCCTTACACATCAGTATATTTCACTTCTCTCTCTGGGAAAAAATAATTACATTCAAAATGATTTACTGCCATGATATAGGCTATTTGAAAATACCACTGATGCTTTGCATTCTTCAAAGCTAAAAACCCCTATCAATGGCAATTTTTTGGGGTTACACTTGCAAAACGAATACAATAATTTTAGGTTCAGTCATGAAATCAGTATGCACATGGTTTTACAAAAATGGATATGTAAATATCACTTAATGCAATGTTCAGCATACCCATAGGTTTGTATCAGTGTCTAGCTAATTGTATTCACTGTCCTTTAAATAAATAAATACACCACTGTCACTTCTGTTTCTCTGTCTCTCTCTCAAAGCTATCCTTTCAGCCCCATAAATGGAAATGCATGCAATGTGTGCCAGGTTTGTTTTCCTATCAGTCTATATAAATAGCATAGGTACACTGACAATGTGTGGCCACTGAAGTTCCTCAGAAAGTGATTGTAATTAACAGAAACTACTAAAGCAGAGGAAAAGAGAGAAAAAAGAGAACAACAGTGGGAAAACACTAAAAGGAGGGAGGCTGGGGGCCAGTGCTGAATCAATTGAATGTTCTCACCATCCATCATGGCAATGGCAGACAGGAGTGAGTTTAATCACAAAAATGGCAACTTTCCATCATGGATTCTTAGCTGAATTTTGTGCTCCCTTTGAATATTTTCTTTATTTTTGTGAAAAAGGAAAAAAATATACATTTTATTCCTTTTGGAATATAAATAAATTAAAATTTCAATTTATGCACAATTTTCACAAATACACCCTGCAAACCCACCATACATCAGCTTTAATTCTCCTACAATGAAATGAACAAATATGAACTATTGAACTCCACTTCATGCTTTTTCCATTTTTTTACTTTATTTCAGATAGTAGAAAAAAATACTTTTTGTCTCTGAAAATTTCCACTCATCCTGGCCCCCCTTCATCACCCCCACTCCCTCCACCCTGCTGGGTAAGAGTGGGAGGACTACCCAATCACAGCTCTTCATTCCCTCAGCTCAACTAAGGGCTACCCAATCGCAGCTCTTCATTCCCTCAGCTCAACTAAAGGGCAGTAGAAAAAGAGAAGGCTTCTGCTGAAATGCATTAGCATGGGTGAATATGCACACAGGAGTTTGGAAACCTTTCCCTACATTAGAGGATCCCTCTTCACTTCTGTTTTTCAGCTATTCCCCTTCATAACACAGCCTTCACGGCTGCTGTCACCACATGAATAAATCATCACAAAACACACACGTGCACCCATGCACGCATGCTAGACATATACACACACGCACACGCACACACACACACACACACACATACATGCATACACTTACAACAGTTAGGTTTTTCATACTTTTTTATCAATAGGCTTGGATAGTGGACACTCTCTAACTCCCCCTGGAAAGTGGATACTGTCTAATTCCCCAGTCTCACTCCCTTCTCAAAGTGCTCACTCTCTAATTTCCCTCTCCTAGTGAACACTCCTTATTCGCCTCTCAAAATGAGACCTCTCTGACTCCCCTCCATAAGTAAACAGTCAATACTTCCCCTCTCACATGGAAAGATCCAGAAAGACGGCCAGGCAATGCCTTTATTTATATGCACATATTGTTTTTAGTTCACCAGAGGAAATTATTGTAGACTCAATTTTCTCTCATGTTTCCTCAACTGCAAAGTCTCATTTGTTTAAATTATTGACTTTTTAATGCTTTGCTAGCCAAGTGCTTCTACCCACTTTTAGGACAAAGCACATTTAATGATATCTAGATAGTTAGATAAGTGTGGCCAGTGCGCACATCATTTATTACAGCAGAACCACCAGAGAATTTTATGGCTCTCTTAATTGAAGTCCCGCCTACATAAGATGGTGATTCATCACAAGTTGTGACTGACCATTGGTTAATTAGAGAACAACATCCCTGGGGTTGGACAGCTTTATTCAACAACAGAGAGAGGAAGAGAGAATTCTTAGCCTTATAGCTATAAGTCTAACAAACAGAAGTATCAACGCCCCATCTCCAGATGCCCCCTCAATGTAAACAAGACCCCTGAAAAAAGGAGAGGCCAAGGTCAGCAGGGCTAGCTGTATATCAATCAGCTGTAAAAAACAAAGTTAAACAAAACAATTTTCAATAAATAAACACATCAGCCACAAGAATATTTGAATTATTTATTTGAATAAATAAATGAGTAAACAGACAGTGATAAAAACGGACGCCGGCGTGTTCTCCCACACAGTTAAAATAAGGACCAGTTTCAGGGGGGACAAGCGCTCCCCCATTGCTGCTGTCAGTCCATGTGTTTATTTTTTTTAAATCTAAAGTCGTTTGCATAACGAGGGCCTCTCTAGAGGAGTCAGGGTTTCAGTGGTGTCTGCTGCTCTTGCATTCGAACCTTCGAATCGTCCTTGTTGCTGTCAATCAAATATAAATCGCTTAACTGAAGTCTCTGCTCACATTTTTTTTTTTTTTTTGTGAGGAAACTGAACACAAAATGTCCGCTGTGTCAATGAGCTGAAAGCTGCAGATTGGGCGCTCCCTCACATAGATATAGAACTACTAGATTGGATGCGGCACTCTGCGTGTTGTGCGTTGACCTCACCTGTCCAAAGTGGCGTTCTGCAGGAGCAGACACAGTGAAGAGCCACCTGACTCTAGAAACAGCAGTATCTACCACAGATTTACATTTGAAACGTAAATGAACAAAGACTCGTTGATGAATGGTTTCTGTCCAATATGGCCACCACTGACTCACATCCATTTAAACGTTACACTCTACGGGCTTAGCCAATCTATTAATTTTATATCTGTGGTTTCCCTCCTCCCAACATACACAAACACCCTCCCAATATGGCTGCCATCCTTTGACCCATAATGCATCCCTGTGGCAGCTTGAACTCCCCTATGTACCCATCCCTCCACCCTTCCTGCTGGGAATGTCAAAGGTCAAACATTAACAACATGTAATGGATTATATTACATAAAAATTGTGCCAGGAATATTTTTTTTGTTATTTTTATTTTGTATGCAAAATCTTTCTTGCCTCTTATTCTCTTTCACCCTCTCTTTACCCAGGGGTGAGAGGACACAGGAAAAAGTCAGAGATGGGGATAAACACAGAAAGGAAAAGAAACAGACAGAGAGTGAGAGAGAGAGAGAGACAGAGAGAGAAAGGGAAAAAGAGTAAAGCAGAGAAAGAACAGGGAAAGGAGGGAAGGAAAGAGAGAGTGATAGAGAGTGTGTGTCATTCAGGTCACAAACTCCTATACATTTTTTTCTTTTGTAGTTTTGTTGCGATACAAGAAATTATTTTTCATATCTTTGTTTCTTTTTTGTTGCTTTTCTTTTTTCTTTTGGTTCCTATTTACAAGGTAGAAGTAGAATAATAGCTGGAGTAGTAAGTTGCAACAGTTAGAATCCTTGTTGCCGCGACAACACACAGGCGACAGGTGTCCAGGTTTCACCCAGAAATGTCCGTAGATGGGGCAGGGCGGGGTGGTGGGGGGCTGGGTCCTGGTGCCACATTGTCCTCAGTTTGTGAAATGGGGGGTGGTCATGTGCCATGTTTCCCACCCCCCAGAGGGGTCATCTCTGCTCAACCATGTGTCCAGAGCAGGCCATGATACGTTTCACCCCCCAAAAGTGTTTCACTCCAAGAGCACCCTGTGACCCTTTGACCTCCCTCCCAGCCACCAGAGGGTGGGACCCTCAGTGTTCTGTACATGAAGGTGGGGTCTGAAAAAGGCGAGAGACCCCTCTGCTCTGTCCACATGCCTGTGGCACGTTGGGTCCTTCTCGTGCTCCTTTTTATGCTTGTGTGTTCTTTGTGTTGCATGTGTCGTACTGTTTGTTCTGTCGAGTATGGAGCGCGGTCGTTTGGTCTCTGTGGTGCGCCCCTGTGGTCTCTGCACTGACTGAGCGGGCTTTTCTTTTTGGCAAAACTGTCGAGCTGATGGGGGGGGGGTGGGGGGCAGGGGGCAGGGCGGTTCTACCCTAAACCAGCATGTCTCTGTAAACGTTGGAGCGGCAGATAAGGAGAAATGAAATAATACAGAAAGAGAAGGAAATGGGGGATAAATTATGAGGAAGCAGGAAATAATGCAGGGAACTGTTGGGATTTAATAATGTGAGTTCTGAGCATAGGAAATGTGTGCATGGGGGAAGTCGGGGGTGGGGGGGGGGCTTGCCATGATAGGAGGAGTAAGTGAGTGGGGGTAGAGAAAATATACCAGTTCAGTGATGCAGGAATATGGAATAAGCTCCTACGTATCTCCTACCAGAGGGAGAGAGAGAAGGGGGGCTGGAGAGTGACAGAAAGGGGGGGAGAACATTCTTTGTAACTGTGGGTGGTTTTTCCCATCTTTCAGATAAAAAACAAAAATTAAAAATGGTGGGGGTTTGGGGGTGGGGGGAACAGGATGTGCTGGCCGAACGCGAGGTCATCCTCACCCTAAGCCTCGTCGCCACGGTCACCACCGTCCTAGTCACAGGCTGGTGACCAGCTGCATCTGTCCGTCACCCTCGCTGAGCGCCGGCTCGGGCCCGCCCTGGCTCAGGTAGCCCTCCCCGCTGGGGCGTCTGGCGGGCGCCTGGTAGAAGGTCTGCATTGGGGCGCCACGGGAGCCCAGAGCGGGGCGTCCCGAGCTGTAGTACAGCTCCTCAGGAGGCTGGGCGGAGCGGGGCACCACCTCCAGGGGCTCAGGGCTGCTGTCGGGGTACGGGGAGTCCCGTAGGTTGGTCACGCTGGTGTAGAGGGAGTCGCGGGCAGGTGAGTTGGGGCCGCCGCCCCCTCCCGTCCCCCCTGCCCCGCCCCCGGTCTCCAGGCTCTCGGTGAGGTCGGGGGTGTAGCTTTCGGACTCGTCAGGGTCGCTGTGGTACAGGACGGACTGGGCGCGCTGCAGCAGGAGGGGCTGCTCTAGGGCCTTGTACAGCAGCTCCACATCCTGCGCCGGGGGGCGGGGCTCCCCTGACAGGAAGTCCTCATCCTCGTCCGCACCTGGGTCCGCCCCACCACGCATCCCGGCCACTCCACGGCCTCTCCTCGCCAGGCTGCCTGCTCTGTCGCCCCCGGCCCCACCTCCAGCCCCACCCCCGCGCAGGTTGTTGTGGACCAGCTCGGAGATAATCATCTTCTCAAAGGCCGCTGCATCTGACAGGTTCCTCCGGACACCGCCCCCGCCCAGGGTCTCTGCACCCCGGGGGTTGAGCAAGGGTGGGGGGCTGTCCGTTCCTCCACCAAGGAAGTCGCAGGCTCCACCCACACCGGCACCCACACTGCGCAGAGAGTAGCTGTTGTTGAAGTTGCCATTCAGGGGGAGGGTCTCCATCCCACACGTGTCACGTGACTTAGACAGAGTGCTCTCTGAGGAGAAAAAGAGAAGGACAGAGGGGAAAAGAGGGAGAGAGATGGAGGAGAAGAGAGAAAGAGAGAAGGATAGAGGGGGATTAAGGTGAAAGAGATATGATGTGAGGGGGGAGAATGGAGAAGGGGGAGAGAAAGAGAGTGAGAAAGGAGAAGAGGTTTGTTACTACTTACATTATTATATTACAACTGTGAAATACAATATTGAAACTGGAATGGAGTTATGAAACAGGTCATAGAAACAGACATACTTGGGTCTCGGAAGGTCCCTGCAGGTCCATGGAAACAGCATAATAAAGGATGGAAACAAAAACAGAGATAAGTGAGTCTGTCTGACCCTCTTCTCCATCCCTCCATCCATCCTTACATAACCCCCAACACACACACACACACACACACACACACACACACACACACACACACACACACACACACACACACACACACACACACACACACACACACACACACACACTCCACAGTTTCCAGATTCTTTTATTTGGGTAATATTCTTCTGTGTAATAGATGTTCCATTTTTTTCCCTTTTTTCATCTGTGCAGAAACTTACATTCAAAAGCAGATAAATCAAACAGCTTTCCTCAGTGGTACCTGACTCAGAATATTTATTTCAACAACATGATTTAATATTCTTTCATCAGTTAATAGTTTATTTATCCAGTTGCACATTACAAAAGAGAGCCTTTTTGGTAATGCTGAGACCCTGGAGGGGTGAGTGGGGAGGGAACAGAAGGGGGGATGGGGGAGCTTGTTTGAAGCACTGTAAGTTAAAGCAGCTTCTTTGTTCTGCCAGTGCATCTTGTTTCAGATGAAATTAAAACTAACCAGTGCGGGAAGAGCTGATGCCCACCGCAGCAGAGACATGGGTAAAATGACTTATACTGTCGCCCGGGAAACAGCTGCACTTGGAGAAGCACGGGCTTTGCTGACAGGAAACAGAGCTGCTAGCCCGCCATGTAGCAATGATATCACCAGCACAGCTAGCCCTGCATGATAAACCGATGATGTCACCAGCAATGCTAATCTAGCCCATAGCGATGATTTCACTTCTAGCCCTGCATGTAGCGATGATGCCTGTGCCAATGGCCTGGTGTGTGGTGACAATGTGACCGGCAATGGTAACCCAGCCTGTAGTGATGATTGACACCAGCACACACAAACACACACGTTACAGCATTGACTTACACCCATTGGCACAGATACACGCAGCAAAGACAAGCACCCTTGCAGCTTGATCCAAATCCTTGCTTTCAAACTATGTAAATTACTGGTGAAAACACACAATATGGGTTGTGCATTGTCAAGCCATTTGACTAGTTAAATTTCACTGATAAAAATCGACAGACATTTTCCCCTTGAATCTGCCGTGTGGAAAAAGTTATGTAATTCAAGTAATAGTGCCAAATGAAATTAATTTTCACGGTGGGCACTAAGATTTGGCATTCAGTGGTAAAAATTCACTTTTGATAGGACTGAGTGCAAGATGTAGAGTGTTACAGGTCAAGAACATTTATCAAGTCATTTTATAAGACCTCTTTCTATGAAAGACAGGTATGAGCTACTGTACACTAAAGAAGATAAAAATCTGTAACTTTTCAAAAAATCCTGAAACTTTAGAAGGAATGGACAACAGACAAAAAATGATTTCATTGGATTGAATGCCAGGCCCTGAAGAGTTCATGTA
Organism: Albula goreensis; assembly: GCA_022829145.1. Taxonomy (NCBI): domain Eukaryota; kingdom Metazoa; phylum Chordata; class Actinopteri; order Albuliformes; family Albulidae; genus Albula; species Albula goreensis. Next base: position 13,068,099 of record CM040762.1, read on the forward strand.
AAGCTAGTTTAAACATTGCTCAGATGGGCTATGCCCACGCAATTGGCCAGATTCTTGTTTCTTCAGTCCATGCTGAAAAAGCAGGTCCTCTTAAAAGCCGACCTCTTGCAATAGCTTTAAACCCTCAAAACTGCGATGCTGAATTCTGCAAATCCACATGACCAATAGATGAAATTACAAAAGCAAGGAAAGCAGGGTTCCTTTGCAACAATTAGAAAAGGTTAGCAGTGGTCTTTGCCATTACAGGAGGAAACTGAAATTTCTAATGATAAAAAAATAATGAATCACATTTGTGGAGGAAAGACAGGCCGTGGGGGTGACACTTCGGCCATTGCCAATGTGTGGCCCCCACGTGGGTGACAGAAAGCAGCACTCCACACATCCACTGCGGCCTTGTCTATTAATTCACTTCCTCCCGCCATATATTTATGGAAGGAGCAGCTTGTCGTATTGTTGTTACACAACCATACTGTGCTGTAATTGGGACTGATTACCAAAGAGCCATGGCTGTTCTGAAAGAAAGAAAAATTTCTTTGTCATACTGCCTGAGCCCCCAAAAAAAAAAGGAAACTGGACATAAGCCACAAATGACCAGCTTTGTGGAGATTTTACAGTGCAATCAAAATGAAAATAATAAACACTAATGATGATGAATTCCAGAGATGATTGAAAACCACATGCAGTGTATATTTTCCTTTATTATTTTTTAGCGATACATATATATTCACTGGCTGAGACCCGGTTCAGACTAGCAGAGCTACGGTGTTATAAAGGGCAATGGAAAATAAAGACTATTTTTAGCGGATCTTGACACGGCAGCCTTCGCAACCCCAGAGTGTGCGCTGAATACAAATATCACGCTCTGCATATTCATTACCCTGCACCCTCGTCTCGTTGCTTTGGTTGTTTTATGCTAATAGCTCGATTTAATCGAAGCGCAATTTCCACGGCGCGGGGTCTATCTGAAAACATTTGGGGAGTTTTTTTGAGTGAGCGGTCGCATCAAGTGGCACTCAAGATTACTCAGCTCTGAATTGGGCCCGTATGCAAGTTTGTTAAACAGTTCGACATTTGTGTTGAATCGGCTTTTGCTAAACTGCTTAAACAGCACAAAAACATGAGGATACAGGAATCTTGAGCTCAAGAATAAGTTTGGCGTGTTGGAAAGGCCCAAGGCATCAACGGTATGGAGAAAGAACGTGGACTTGGGAGGAAAATCAAGAGGGTTTTATTCGGATGTGCGCCGAGAATCCTAATTTAACGGCGATTACGGCAGTGCTGTGACCTGCCTGATCATGAGACCGCGCTATAAACACAGGTGCAGAGATGTAGCCTTCATTTGGGATTCTGGGAAGAGCCGGAATATGCTGTGTTTTATGCTTTTCTCTGGCTACAAACGCAACACCTGGGGTGCAGTCAGCATAGGCGAGCATCTTCATTTCTTCATTTTGGAGATTTTTTTCTCCCTGGACCCCTCCTGTGCCAGCGGCTTAGGCACTGTGCAGACCCACACACATTTGGGTTATCTTTTATGTGTGTGGAGAAGCATACTGAAATAGGGGAAGATGTGGTGTGTATTTACTTTTACGTTCAGGCTGTTACGATCCCTCCTCTCTTCGCTCTGTGTCCAGACACAAAGAGGCGCTAATGGCCACTGAGCCTGTAGTAATGTGTTAAATGAATTGCCAACAGACGTAAATCACTATTCTCAGTCCGCAGTGAGCCCTGTGATGTATAACCATGAGGAGCAAACACAGGCCTGAGTGGAGCTTATGCATACACACGTACACACACACGCACACCAGCATGCTCTCTCTCTCTCATACACTCTTTCACACACATACACACATATGCACCAGCACTCTCACAGATGCCTCACATATAAGCACACACAGACAATCTCTCTCTGTCATACACACTCTCAAACACAATCTCTCACACACTTTCTTGCTTGCATGCAAACACAATTACAGTCTGTCTCTCTCAGATAAAGGAACATGCTCTTTCACACATATAGACACAGATTCTTTCTCACACACGAACATACAAAGTCTCTCTCTTACACACAACCACACTGCCTCTAACTCATACACGCTCATACACAAAGTCATTCACTGTCTCTCTCTCTTATAGACACACACTCTGTCTCATACACACACACACACACACACATACGCACACGTGACCCACGGGTTGGATGCCATTACCCATCAGTGCTTCCAGCCGACACCCTGAAGGCAGTAAGATATTCATTTCTGTCAGCGAGCTGATGAAATCCACTTTACATAATTTATGTCCCCTCTCATAAAGCGCTGCCGATGTTTATTTTACGCCGCGTCTTCAGCGCAGAGGGTGTGGGGGTTTCTCCACATTGTTTGGAGGTGCGTTGGGCTGAGAGCAGGAGCAGCGCTGATTGAAATTTTAATGCGTAATGTGATTTTAATCACCGTTCTTCACCGGTGAGCGGAGCAATTAGACATTCTAATGAAGGCCGCTTCCCGCTTCCTCCCTGACGCGCTTCTAAAAACGGCCCTTCTGTGGACACAGGCAGCTGACGCATTATGCTGAGGTCTTTAAAATATTTAAACCTGTCCCACCCTGTGGCCGCTCGCTCTCACAGCACCCAGGCCCCTGTGCAATTTCCACCACCCCGCCTCCTCTCATTAAAGCAGAGGATCCAATGTGAGCACGAGCATTCAATCCTCACAGCAAACACCCCTCAGCTCATTTTCACACTGGTGGAGAAGAGCGAGAAGTGGAAAAAAAAAACAACAAAAAAGGTAATTTGCTGAAATTTGTGGAGGGCGGCTGAGGGACAGTCACACTGCAGTTACATGTGAAGGGGTCTCAGGCATTGGACAGACAAGGCTAGAAAAAAGCTGAGATCGACGGACAGAGGGATGGATGGACTGACCGGTGGAGTTGAACACGCCTGGGGAGGGGGGGTTGAAGGTTTCGGCCAGCAGGGTGTTGTAGGGCGAGGTGCCGGAGCGAGTCTGCAAGACTGGATTTGTCAAGAGGTGGTTCCCCATGGTGGCTGGAGAGATAGATAGAGAGGGAGAGAGAGAGAGAGAGAGAGAGAGAGAGAGAGAGGGACAAAGCGGAAAGGGGGAAGAGAGATCAATAAATCTAATTTGTCAAATTTGATTTAAGACAGCCTCAAGGAGTTTGACACAACACATCACCTAGGAGCAAACAGGATTTATAACACACAACAGGAAGTGTGTTGTACAGGAAGACTGAAGCCCAGTGTAAGTGTTATAACTGGCCTGGAAATTGAAATGTCATATTGAAACCCATGTAAAATAATTACACTTCAAAAGCAACATATAATTTTCCCAAAATACATATCTTTATGAGATGATTGTGAAAACATATTTCATGTTTTCACCAGTTTTATGCAGGGTTGCCTGCTTTGTAGCTAAGATCCAACCAGCTCAAATTGAGTATCTGAATGAAAAACATCTTGTCAAGGTTGACAAGTAAAACCATAGATTTTATGATATTTATTTATTTATGGCACAAAAATATAATATTAAACTGAGTGAAGTGATGTCACTGTCAAAGGAAAGCCTGTCACATTTGATAAATATTAAAGAATCTCTTCCTGAGATCATAGATGAAGCATGCCTTTGTGATGCTGGGTGAAACTGCGCTAAGAAAGCTACACAATTTCAGTGATTGAAAATCTCTGCTCAGAAGCACTATATGCATAGTTGATGTAAATATATATTTCTAGCCTACATCCTGGACTTCTGTGTCTTGCTCGGTGAGAAAACTGAACCAAATAAATGCCAGGACATTCTCAAAACTTGGGGTGAATGTTCTCAGGATGTTCATTTTGTCCAGTTCCTTTGATGTCCCTTGAGTGCTATTTACCGAGAATGTTTTCTTGTAACCTTGACAGAACTTGTTTGGAACAATACAATGCTCTCAGATACTCAGATCTCAGATGTTCAGATGACAACATTAGGTCAAAACCCAATGATGATAATCTTCCCTACATTGTGTTGTTTGGGTTAATATGCTAATGAAGACATCATTTAGTATAACCATACCATAACCATAACCAACTTACAATATTAACACATCATCACCTATGTTGCTAGCTAACCAGGTAATAACTTATGGCGTACTTCGCCAATTTTTATTATCATTACTTTTTAATTATTTTTATTTTGTTATTTATTGTTAGTAGAAGTATTTTACATGAACTAATATTTTACAAACCTAACATGGTATTTTACAAAAAAAATCACAAAATAATACAAAGTATGGCATCACTAAAATATAAATTATACCCTTACCGCTAGTTAGGTTTTTCATAAATAATACACTATGAGTTAAAAAGAAATCCTTCTGCCAGAGACCTGAGACTGGAAAGGCCAATTGACCAATAACTGAGATCAAGCTGTGCGGAACAATTGCTTCCCGAGCGTGTGCCGTGTGGGGAGTGGAGGACATATATAGGGCCAAAAGCCTGTCATTAGAGCTCCACTGGGTTTCTGTTCAGGAATAAATAAATACATTTAAACATTTTATCAAAAATAATCACATTTATTTTGGGAAAAAAACATATGCCACATATTGTTGCATTTAAGAAAGGTTGTAGCTGCAGATGAAAATGCGACCGGCAAGGTTTTATCTGATTTTCAAAGCAACATGGGTTTCCATGGACAGAAATAATTTTCTGCCCTCAACACGTGTACCCATTTTAGCAATAGCGAGATGTGATCACACTGTGCCGATCTAGACGCAGAGATGTAAAAAACGGGAGTGGAAGAGAATGAGTGAGGGAGAAGGAAAATGGACCGGCTTGATTCTGCTTTTATACGTGTCATGGGGAGGGGGCGGGGATTTGACAGATTTTTGCTTCCTACCTATAATTTAATTAAGTTGTGTAATTGTGGCACTTCCTTGGCAGGTGGCACTCCAAAAAACAGACCAGTCCATCAAAATGAGTGTAATGACACTGTCAATAAACACTTGCACCAAATACATGAGTTTTCCTGATTGAGCTACTACAAAAATAGGCACCCCAGTATAATAAAGCATGGATTGTGATGCACTGTTCGACACATTAATGGATACACATATTCATCAACAGTGCTGTAAGCTGCTTCAGTAGAGCAGGATAGCCAAAAGCCAGCTGATCATTAGCCGAAAGGCGGCTCCCCTTTCAGTGATCCTTTATCAATGCTGTTTGTCCTATGACACTGCAAGCACCATCCTACACCAGCTTCCAGACTCTTCCCTCTGTTGTAAACTGATATCAAGAAAATGATTTGCTCCTGTCCTGCTTTTGGGTCTTGTTAGGATGGAACACAGCTGCTTTTAAAACCGAGGGGGGTGATCATGAACTGCCACCACTACACAGTGGGGGGGGGGGGGGCTGTATCCTCTCACGGTCTGGAGAAAGTTTATAAGAAAAGTGAAGTGCAGGATTAGAATGAGAGATGTGAGATCAGATGGATAGCAGCAGTGAGTCTTGCAGATAACACACAGTCCAATTACCGCGCCTTGGAGAGAATATCTCTTTCACTCAAATCTATGCTTCCTCTCTTTCTGCTCTGTGTTTTATTATTTATTTATTATTTATTATCAGGAGTAAGATTGAATTCTTGTCTGTCTGCTCCTCTTTCTGGTTTGATATCTCTTCCCAGTGTCTGTACTGCTCTCTCCCCCCCACCCCCTTATCAAACTCCTCGGAAACGCAGACGTTCCTGTCACTCTTCGCCATTAGGCTAATTACCCCCTGCTCGCGCGCGCCCTAATCAGTTCATTAAAACAAAATGAGTGAAATTAGCATAAAGAGAGTCTGATGATTGAGATTCTGCTTCTCCAGACTCTCTCTTCCCCTACATATCCCGACCCAGCAATGGTCATTACTGTGACCGCAGCTACAGCTGTGAATGTGTATGTGTGTGAGTCTGTGTATGTGTGTGTGTGTGAGCATAAGACAATGTCAGACAATTTTATTTCCTAAGAGAATGTAAGAGTTTGTGACTAAAAGAGAATGCATATATGAGAAAGTGTATGGGAGCGTGTGTGTGTACATGTGTTTGTGTTTTTTCCTGTGGTTGGATGTGCCAGTGAGAGAGAGTTTATGCATGACATAGAGTGTGTGCCTGAGTATGTGTATGCAGTTATGTGTGTGTGCAAGAGAATGTATTTGAGAAAGTAAGTTAGTATATGGATGTGTGTGTATGTGTACAGAGTGGGCTTACCGCGGTTAAGTGTGGGGGTGTTGTTCATGTCTCCGGCCATGAAGGAAGACTCGGTCTGCTTGCGCACGGTGTCATTCCACATCCTGCGGATGCGACTCTGAAACATACAGATCACAGCCAGAGAGAGGGTCATACTGGAGCCAGAGTTCACTCATCTACAGACAACAGAACACATCTAAATGTGTGGAAAATGGCAGAAATGTACCTGTATGTGTAGTGGGAGGTGTCATCTGTTAGCATCTGACAGTGGATGACGAGGTGCCTTAGTGGTTAGCAATGTGGCCAGTGGCCTTGCTGATCCTGTATGGAGTTTGTGTCTGTGTGTTTTCTTTGGGCTGTCTGTCATTGTGTGAAAATTAGTATGGTTTCCTGGCTGTGTGCAGATGGTAGCAGGGGTTTACCTGTCTGTGGGCAGAGGCGTGACGTGCCTGGCTGCCGGTGTAGTAGCGGTTGTTGGCCCGCAGGGCAGAGGTCTTTAGTGAGCCGTGGGAGCTGGTGGTGGAAGTGCGGCTGCAGCAGTAGGAGTGGCGCAGACACTTACTGTACTCCTTATGAACCTGCATTAGAGAGAGTACTGCATTACACACACTCCTTATGAACCTGCATTAGAGAGAGTACTGCATTACATACACTCCTTACGAACCTGCATTAGAGAGAGCACTGCATTACATACACTCCTTATGAACCTGCATTAGAGAGAGTACTGCATTACACACACTCCTTATGAACCTGCATTAGAGAGAGTACTGCATTACACACACTCCTTACGAACCTGCATTAGAAAGAGTACTGCACCACACACACTCCTTACGAACCTGCATTAGAGGGAATATTGCATCACACACACTTCTGATAAACCAGAATTTGTGGGACTACTGCATTTCACACACATCTTACAAACCTGTAGGAGGGACTACTGTATTACACAGACTTCTTATTAGAGGGCCTATTGTATTACAATCTCTACTTATGAACCTGCTGAAGTGGAAGTATTATATTGCACACATTTCTTACACATGTCTTCATTAGGGAGATTATTGTACTACATAAGTGACATTAGATTTGTGGCATCTCTGTGGAGCAAGTGCCAGCTCTGTGCTCCCAACAAGTCATAAGGCATGTAAGTAATCTGAGCATTGTGCCATTCTGTGTCTGCAGCATTACCTCCGTCATGTGTGAAAATGAGTGTGAAATTAGGACATATAAAAGGAACCTGTTTCCTTGTATGGTTTAAATTCTGGTACAGCTACTCATGGAGTGTACTGTAAAACAATATTAGCAGAGGAGATATAGAGGTAGAATTCAGTTTTGATAAGGGAAATTATGACTTTTTTGCCAATGGCCTGTTTTTGACGGTAATGATGAAGAAACATGATGAAAATGCTCTAAATGGGGGAATGACAATGACTAATATGCTTTAGCATTGTAACAATGAAAGAGGGTGAGACGAAAATGCCTGGAAAATGTGCAGATTCAATATCTGTGGTAGCACCAATCTTCTTTTTCAAAGGAGCTCTTTTTTGATAGGCAAATACACCAATCTTTTGATCCAGTAATAAACATGCATGAAACTGCAGCAGGCTGTTTTCATCTTGCCATATTTTCATCATTAAAACTCTTTGTCATCATTTTTTGTCGCTGTCTGATTAAATACTGTTTGTCATGTTATCACCTTTATCATCATGATTACAAAATAAGTCATTGCCACATATTTTTGTCATAATTTATGCCAACAAAATCACTGCTGGGAAACACAGGGGGCGTCAAGAACAAAGGACCAGCACAACCTAGCGTTTTTTTGTGCTGATACTTCTATCTCAAAATGAATTCATGGGGGGTTACACTAATTCCATCTTGCAAAGCAGCATCCGAATATTATTTTATTAACAGTCTCTGTGAATGTATTTCTGTTAATGCTACACACACACACACACACACACACACACACATGCACACATGTCTGACCTTCTTCTGCAGGGCGCAGTGGAAGATGAAGATGAACATTCCCTGGAAGGCGTTGAAGGTGGTGAAGAGATACGCCATGATGAGCGTTTTCTCATTGATGAAGAGGAGGCCCAATGCCCAGGTCAGGCCGAGGAGGAAGAGCAGGGTGATGGCCCCCAGAGCCCAGGACCTGCACAATGACACACCCATCTCAGACCAGCTTCATTTCGACCAGGAGAGTGACAAAGTAAACCGACCTTTGGCATTACAGTACCCTGATTCATCATGTGGCTTCCCTGTTTCTCTCTATCTCTACCAACCAAATCCTTGACTCTAGCTACATCCCCTTTCCTGCAACCCTTGACCCCTTGGTGGACGTGACTCACTTGATGTTGTCAAGGCGACTGGAGTCAGGTTTGAGGGCGGAGGAGTTGCGTATCATCTTGTGCAGCGTGATCATGAGGAACACCAGGTTCAGCTGGGGACAGGAGAGTCAGACAGAGGAACGGGCTTTCAGTCCTCTGTTTGATTTGCGCTAACTCACAGCAAAACCATGCCAGTTTAGTGTGCTTATTTTACAGAATAGACAGAGAATGTAGCACATGGAAAGATAAGTGCTATAAAATGATGCTCGATCTCTCAGATTCCTTGGTTAAAATGTATCCTGGATTTATTACACTGCTTATAGGTATGTTAAATTTTGTTGAATGCTCTGTCTGCAATGAATGGCAGTAAAGCATGCTGGTTTTAGCTGAGGGAGTCTGACCATGATGACGCAGGATACGGGACCGATGAAGCTCCAGATGAAGTAGTTATCCACCCGCAGCCAGCACCTGCGCAGGATACAGGACACCTGATCACTCAGCCGCACACGCTAAAACACACACACACACACACACACACACACACACACACACACACACACACACACACACACAACACACACACACAAACACACACACACACACACACACACACACACACACACACACACACACACACGCACAAACGCACACATGCAAACACACACACACACACACACACACACGCACAAACGCACAAATGCACACAGATGCTGATGTGCTCAGGACGTACGCTTTCTTTGTGCCGTAGCTGCGGTAATCGATGGCGGCTGAGATTCCCACCACCAGCGCGGGGAAGCAGTATCCACACAGGTAGTAGTACTTCTTCCGGGAATACTCGCTCTCAAACACCTCCACCAGCATCAGGTACAGCTGCACGCCCTCCAGGCACATCCAGCAGAACGCCGCCAGGAAGCAGAAGTGAAGCAGACCCGCAAATATCGGACATGCAATCTGAGGAGCGGGGAGTTGGAAGCAGGGAGAGAGGAGGAAGGAGAAAGGGGGAGGGAAGGGTAGAGGGGATAGAATATGATCACTGTCATAGTGCTTCTACATGCTGTGCTGTGCTGTGCTGGTTTATTTTAGGTGTGCTGCACCTGTCTGTAACAGAGTTATTATAGTTGGGAATTTTTCATTCGTTTTTTATTTTTGTTCAGTTTTCAATTCAGACCACAATTTCAGTTTAGTTTTAGTTTTTAGGTTTGCTTGTTTTATTTTAGGTCACATTTTTTTTCAAAAACATTATTTTTGTTTTATTTTGCAATATTGTTTTTTCACATCTAGTTTTCATCTTAGTTGTAATTTATAGGAACATCCTTGGACACATTCATATTCAGATTCCAAACAGGGGTGTTTTCTCTGTATTATTTCCAGCATGTTCTAAAGCTACCAAGGCAGTTAGTGGATAATAAGGTTATACATACAAATTATCAAGAAGATGAGAAAAAAACATTAAATCAATATTTTTATTTTATGTTAGTTTTAAAAGTGGGTACTTTTTGTTTTATTTGGAAACAGTCATTTTTCATTTTATTTAAGTTTAAGATAATGTTTGTCTTAGTTTAATAATTTTGGATGCTAAACTTGGTCTGTAGTAGTTTGATGTGAATATTCTTGTCTACTATACTCTACTATGGTGTAATCTGTACCCGGAATGTGGAGTACTCACGCGGTCCTGTATTTTGTCGATGCCAATGAGGAAGAGCAGTTCCACGATGAAGAGGTTGATGCAGAAGTTCTTGTGGATAGTGTTGCGGTCAGTCTGGAGGCCGCGCAGAAAGCAGAAGGTAGAAATGCAGATCGCCAGACACACCAGGGAGATAACGATCCCCACCCAGGTGATCATGATCAGGATCAACTCAGACACCTGCCCAGGGTACTGAGAGAGAGCGACAGAGACCATTATTCCCATCGTAGCCTCCTGAAGTGTGGTGAATGATCAGAGATTGCATTTTCAGGGGTTATTGACTGTCGTTTGCTATTGAGTATGCATTCGCGTGTGTGTTTGGGTTACGTACTGCTGGCTCATGGTGGGCCATCAGCACCGCAAAGTTGGTGAGGTGGCTGCAGGAGCAGGTGGTGTGGGTGTGGTTTGTTTCCAGGAGACGGCAGCCCTGTGAGGACCACTGGCCCATCATGGAACGTTCAGAGTAGTTCCAGAACGAGCAGTTTGGGCTGAAATGGTTCTCCAGCTGTAAGGGGAGACAAAGGGTTAGGGACACAGTGTGAGTGTGTGTGTGTGTATGTGTGTTAAATAGATAGAGAGAGCATGTGCTTGTGAGTCTGATACCTGCAGGTGTTTCAGAGTAAAGACCACTGGCTCAGTGAGGAACACACGGCTGGACTCCTTGTTGATGGAGGCAGCAATGACATGGGAATTGACAGCCAGGCCACGCCCACCCGAGCCCGGCTCTAGCTCCATCTTAACCGTGGCATTTTCCGTGGACAGGAAGGAGCCCAGGTTCTTGTAGAGGACAAAGACCACCTTAACTTGACCTGCAGACGAAGAGAGGGAAATGTTCTCATCTCTGTTATTTAGCCAAAGGACATTGCAATCTGTTGATTAGGCCACAAAATCTTATCTGTTTTAGTGGCAAAGCAATTTACTACTAACTCAAGTCAATTAAAAAATTTGCAAAGAATAAAGGAAAAAAAATAAACCAGACTAAATAAAGACTGGAATAAATTCAAAGGTTAAATAAGGTAAATTAATTAACATTAATTATTGAATTAATTCATTAAATGATAAATCAAATTAAAAGGGTAAACAAAACACACAATTTGTACCATTCAAATCCTGCAGCGCAAAAATAAAGTTAACAAAAAAGTTAAAGCCATCATTGTCTGCAATAAAAGAAAAAATATTTCAATTGTACATCATGTGTTGTGCAGACTGCTGATACCATATGCCAGTTTGAAATGTAGAAAACTGCATTGTAAAGAGCGAGAGTGGATGAGTGAGGCTCGGAGGAGGTGGGGGTGACGCAGAATACGCGCTCACATAATCCCCATGAATATTTCTCTGGCGTTTGTTTAGAGAGAGCCCTTATCTCCGTTTGACTGGAAAAGGGGGTGAGGAAGCTGAAAGCAGGAGAGGTAGGACGAGCGAGGGATGTGGAAAGGAAGCGAGGGAGATGAGGGGAGGCGATAAGAAGATGGCGAGACGTGAGCGAGGGAGCGGAAGACAGAGGGAAAGACGAGAGACGGATGTTATTGCTTTGTCGGCGTAAGAGCGAAGGAAAGGCAGAACGTGTCAGGGAGATGGGAATCTAATGGCATCTCCAAACAGCTGCCCCAGTTAAACTCCACTCACTCTATCCACTGCTCCCTGGAACAATTAAACCCCACAGTATGGCCAGGCCTCAACTGAGCTATGGGCCACTATGGGCCAGTGCAGGGATACTCAACACAGGTCCTGGAGGGCCACAGCATTCAACCACCAGTTTAGACCCAAGGAACAAGGTAATGTGAGTTAGCTGTGGAAGCAGCCACTTTAATAGATAAATTAAGTGCTGGATAACAAAAAAAAAAAAAACGTGGATGGCAGCACTGTAGGACCAGGGATAAGAATTCCTGTGTTAGCTGGTTAAGACACTAGATCTGCAGGGAGAGAGAGAATATTTTAGACACTAACCGTTCCGGCTGTACTGTTTGACTGTAGAGGCAGAGAGCTGGATGGTGCTGTCACTGGAGTAGGACTGGGGGAAAGACAGGTCCTGCAGGTCCATCTCCGTGTTCAACACGTACACCTCCAGATCTGGGATACAGACACAGACACAGACACACACACGTACAGTAATCAGAATGTACTATTACATCAGAACCCTATCTGTCTAACACATACATGAAAACACAATTTAAGACCATATTTACAAAAACACACATGCACACGCACACACACACACACACACACACACACACACACACACACACACACTTAGCTCCCTGAGTGTTCTCACCGATGTTGGCGGCTCTGTCGGTGAAGCGGTTGTCATACAGGTTGTTGGCCAGCAGGAAGGCGCCCTTCTCCATGACGTCCAGCAGCATGGTGGCAGTATGGGCCTGCTCCGTGCCATTCATGTCCTGCCAGGACTCCAAAGCCTCCGGCCGGAGGAGATTATCTACTGTCTGCACCACCGCCTGGAGAAACACAGCACAGTCAGCAGCCATGCACACACACACACACACACACACACACACACACACACACACCACTCTCTCTCACACATGCGCGCACACACACACACACACACACACACACACACACACACACACACACACACACACACACACACACACCACTCTCTCTCACACATGCGCGCACACACACACACACACACACACACACACACACCACTCTCTCTCACACATGCGCACACACACACACACACACACACACACATCCGCACACATTGTGGGCATGTGATTTATGCCACCCAAATTGCACACGTATCTGTCTCCTGTATCACCCCCTGCAGCGGGGAGTTTGTGAAGATGGAGTGGATGTAAGAGGAGGGGGGAGTGAGGGGAGAGATATGCTGAAGGTGGCATGCTGCGGATAAGGCTGTCAGTTACCTGGATATACGCCCGACAGGTGCGCTCCCTCTTCTGTAGCTGAAAACAAGAAACCACAGTTACAATTCCACACTGTGTATGTGTGAAAATAAACATGTGTTTGTGCTGGTGCCATGACTTTGTCAATTGCATCAATTGTCCTGTACATTTTTGTTGTTTTGTTTTTCTGTCCTGATTGTGAGTGTGTGTGTATGTGAGTGTGTGTATCAGTGGCCCTGCACCTTGTTGTAGTTGCGTGCGGCAGACTCCTTGTTGCCAGGACGCAGGGCCTGCAGCTGGGCATCCAGGATGTCCAGCAGCTGCTCCATTAGGCGCACTGACGAGCTGACGTCCCCGGCATGGATCCGCCCCCGCGTGTGGTTCACTAGCTCCCCTGCGATGTTTGCTGCGTTCTCCCCACTCTTAATCTGAGCAGAAATGGAGAGGTACAGGGGTTTTGGTCCATGGTGGTGGGTGGACTATTATGTTTCATATCGTCTAAATATCATTATGCTTCAGCAACACAAGTGTCTCTTGTCATTCCAATAAAAGCACATTTGAATTTGACTTTGAATTTAAGGGAGAGGTTATTTGCATGGTGATAAGGTTGGTCTTGTGGTCACACAGAGGAGAACTGCAGGTGGGGTGTGGGGTCAGGGGGTTGGGGCTGATACCTTCTGGGCCACCTGGTTGACCCAGGGCGAGGTGCAGTTGCTCAGGTCAGGCCCGCGGGGGTTCCACATCACTGGGCTGGTGAGGCACTGGAAGGAGGCAATACCTGCAGAGCGAGAGAGTCGTTACAAAGGAACACGGCTGGAGAAGAAACAAAAAAAGAGCCCTTGGATAACTTTTTAAAAATGGGCTGGCATAAAAAAAATAAAATAATAAAAAATACACAGACCAGGAGAGCAGTTTCATTATGTTCAGTTTTATAGCAGTGTCAGCACCAGATTACCTTCCACATCTATATCCAATATAGCCCCACCTATTTCATACTTGTGTTCAAATTCTGCCATTTCATTACTAAATTCACAAAATGCATGGTCAAGTCTCAGCACTGATACTACCATAGAACGAGGGAACAGTACAGCCTTGTTTCCCTGTAGGTCCACATTAGTGAAAGCCTAAAGGGGCTGCCAGTTCAGCTTTGCCAAACATGAAAGTGATCAGCATGCACCAGTATTTCTTCTGTGCAGTCCTTTCTACAGACAAATCACACACCAGGGGAAAACTACTGGCCTGGCATTGCCACACAGTTGCTTAAAACCTGCAGCAAAGGTTGTAACCTTGAGCGCTCATTAAAGAAGTGGGAAATGTGGTCTTTAACATGGCAGACTGGCACTCCCTTCTTCAATGTGGCATCAGCGCTGCCTGTAGCTACGGTCTCATGGGGGCCCCTCCATTTGAGGTCAGCAGCATGTTGGGAGGGTGGCTTTTGTCGAGGAGTAACCATTAGGGCTGGACCTCTGTGTCAGTCCCACCACAATCTCCACTTAACATCAACCAAGGCTGAGTAACCGGGCAAAATGCACAGATTTAACGCATAGCGAGAGAGAGAGAGAGAAAGGAGAGATGAACAAGAGCGAAAGCAGATGACAGAGTGAGAGAGGAAGCAGGAAAACGACATGAGATAGTGGTAGTGGGAGACTGAATATAGGTAAGAAGATGGAGTAGGACGAGGGAGGGAGGGATGGAGGGACGATAGGAGAGAAGTGGGTAGTGAGATAGGGGATGGGGGTCAATGGGGAATGGAGGGGTGGGGAGGGGGAGATGAGGATGCTGGCAGTAAGTGCAGAATTTAAAGTGGTAATAAAGGCATGTGGCGCTGGCAAACAGAGAGAACAGAAATGCAAGGGAGCCACTGAGGGCCACCTCTCATTCTCACAAAACTTCTCTATTTACCGAGGAGAGTTCAAACAGAGGACAACAGACTCAGCATCCAAACCAGGAGAAACTGAGACAGAAACATCACAGAGCAGCCAGAGAGAGAGAGGCGCTAATGAAGTCTTATAGAAATGATCCAGAAAGCTTCGGTATCAACCCACAAAGCCAGGTGTAAATCTGCCAATAATTGATTCAGACAAAAAAGCAAGTCTCAAAATCAAAGATAAAAATAACACACTTGAAGAAATCAAAAAAATGGATTTTGAGAGAGACTGCAAAACCATTAAAAACACAGAAAAGGTATTGAACCCAAAACCATAAAAATCCTAATAAACAAGATGCATACTTAAAACAGTGGGAAACAGTCAGACAGCAACAACACACAAGCAAAAATTGGAAAGCAAAAGCAAACCAACACACGGCCTAAACCAGCTGAAGATTTAATACACCAAAATCATTTCAGAGAAAATACAGCAAAAATACAACACAAACATACAGCACTAAAAAAAAAACATCAAAATGTACAAAAGGCCTTTGTAAAAAGCTGAATGATGTTTTTTGTGAAGACCAACTAGAACAGCCCAGATAATCCAGTTATATCTGAAGAGTACTGCAGTGCCATATTCAGACTGTCAGATTGGAGAATCTGTCTTTCCTAGTTTCAGGTCATTGGGATCTAGACTTTCTCGATGACTCTGCTAATTTTATTCTCTCAAGTCAAGTGTGATTCGGACATCGGGGATCAGCAAGTGGGGTGCTTTAGGATCGGTCCAGACGGAGGAGAGACAGACAGGCAGACAAACATTTGAAACAATCTTCTGCTGAACTCTAAATGCTAAATCTCTAAATACTAGTTGTCATGTATGTGCTTCATGTTTACACCTTCAGATTTTACATCTGAAACACAAGTTTGTAGCTACTTCTATTTTTAACAAGTATTTTTGACCATGTTAACAAAATGACTAATATAATAATATAATGAGGACCAAAAATTACTGGAATGATGATAGATAAAGGATGGATTTGGATAACTTTTGTACTTCAATTTAAGGGCTATTTTTAATAAAATATTTTTAAATAAAAGTTGAATTAAATTAATCTTTGAATGACCTTGATCTTGCAGAGAATGTTTTTGAGAATTAATTACTCTAAATAATATACAGAGGGAGCTGGTTACATCTTCTTCAGACAGCTCCAAAAATGCCATAAATAATTTTACCCCTGCTCATTTATCTGACAAAATTGTGCTGGCACAGTTTTTAACTGACAAACAGCCATGATTATTTGACAGAAAAAATTAAATTCATCACTTATTTTGACTGACAAGAAAATTAATCATGACAAATGACAAGATCATGAGTTGTAACCAATAATAAAAACAAAATGCTGGCTGTCGGCTGACACCTGCCTGAGAGCTCTTTACAGACATTTTGGCAAACATATTGGTATAGAAAATTGGTGACAGGCATTTACCATAGTGGTCTAATTTTACGACAAATGTAATTATAGGATGGCCACCCCTTTTTAAACAGAAATGCTCACTTAAAACTTTAAAAAATATATATTTTTAAATGTTCACTTAAAAAGTAAAAACATAAAACTACACATTGCTGCATGACATCATGTTCTTATATAAATGTGTTTTTGAAAATTTCACATGATTCTTTCATAAGGGGTTATTCCAGTATTTGCAGTACCACCTCCCAGCTGAAAAGACAGATCATATGTTCATACCCTGGTGCAGTGTCTTTATCACGCGCTCACGGGGTCTGCTGTCCATCTCTTGAAAGTGGCTCTGTTAGTTCCATGACATGATTCTCTCTAACCATAATCTGATGCAGTCCTTGTTGTTGCAATTGTCTCATGTTTTTCCTGTAACACTGAATTTCATGGCACTACCTTGGCTGTTTATTGCCTTTGCCTCATTGACTATCATTATCTTAAAATCTTCTTTGTAACTTCTTCTCAACATCCTTTACTTACATGCCCAACTTTAAATCTGTCTTTTTGACATGTTCACAGAGTTGAAAAATGATTGTCCACGTTTAGCTGCTCTGTTGGCCAGTCCATTTGTACCATAAAAATGTATGGAATTCACAGGCATATTCACCGCAACTACCATTGCTCTGCATAGTATTATAACAATTAGTTTTCTAGTCAGTGAATAGAAGTTACCATTTGTTTTCTGTATTATTTTTAGTCCAGAAAATGGCATCTTAAATTTGAGTCTAGTTCACACAAATACTATACCTGTTCCCTAGCCTTGTGTATGAGCCTGTGGGCCTATAAGCTTCTATCTGATCTGATCTGTGCTAAAATCTGGATATTTTCTGAAATCTTGAATGAATAATTAATACAACCAAGATACAAAACGGGAGACAAATTTTTACCCCAACAACTTCTCTGTTTGAACCTTAATCGAGGAAAGATTTCTCCAGTGTTGGAAAGCTGAATCACTTTCGTTAATGTACACATTGACCTTCCTTACAGAAAAACAACGCGTTCAGGAACAGTTCGATTGGCTTTTCCCCAAACCACCATTCATCTGACCATTACCCCTGCACACCACAACAAACAAATATGTCCATGACAAACTATTAAAGGAGGAGTATTCACTTGCTTTATAGATTTTTTTAAAAGAAGCATTTGATTCAATTTGGCATGAAAGACTATTTCTCAAACTTCTTCAAAGTGGTGTAGGGGGTAAAGTATATGACATCATAAAATCAATGTACTCAGAAAATAAATGTGGTGTGAAAATTGGAAATAAAAGAATTGAGCTCTTCACTCAAGGGCATGGAGTGAGACTGGGCTAAATGAATTGGTCAAAGTGTTGGAACAGTCTGCAGCCTCTGTACTCACTCCCAAGTCAATGAAGTCATACTAAATCCAATGAGGCAATAAGGAAGTCGAATTCCTGCTCTATGCAGATGACCTGGTCCTGCATTCACCCACAGGTGAGGGGTTTCAGCAGAACTTAGCTCTGTTAGAGCAGTACTGCCAGGCCTGGGCCATGGCAAAAAAATGAATAATATCCAAACCTCTCTAGAGGAAAGTCATGATTCAGGAACATCTTTTGCTATTTACCTTTTCTTAACATAACACTCGCTTCCCTTTCTCTTAAATATATGAATTATACTTTCTGATAAAGAATGTCTGTGCATATGTCATCATGTCAGCTGTCATCGTGTAATTTGAACTCTGCAGAAAAAATTGCTTTGGTTTATCCCGCCCAGCACAACTGAGTGTTGGACAGAGGGAGGGAGAAGAGTGAGAAAGACAGACAGAGAGAAGGGGAACAGGAGAATAAAGAAGGAATGCATCAGGTCTTCATGGCAGCACTTCAGAGCAGCCATGGGATGAAATGAGAATGTTTCATGTGAGCATTCTGTCTTCTGAGAGAAAAAGAGAGAGGGGGAGAAAGAGGTAGAGAAAGAGAGAGAGAGAGAGCTCTGCCAGCAGATGCCAATTAAAACAGCTCTGGCTTATCTTGGAGAATCACTCAATAGGAAAAAATTATATGGAGAAAGGAGAGATGTTGGAGTGATAGAGAAAGTGACACGACAGCCATTAAATTTATCCTGGTGTGTTTTGGTATATGTTCTCATATCGAAGTACTGTAGATTGTCTGAGGGAGACTGCGTTATGCCAGCTATTTACACACACTCTCTGATGAGCACATATGCAGCCGCTTGGCCCTCTTACCCAGAGATCCTTTGGGGCATGGTCGGTCCACAGTCTCGCCCCGCTGGGTGGGGGGCCACTGCACTCCCCTGACTGCCCTGCTCTCGCACATGTGCAGCTCTGGGCCCTGCGGGGGGCGTGGCGGGCGGCGGGTCACTGGCACGGTGGCAGTGATGGGACGCAGGTCTGGCCCCTTGTTGATGGCCCCAATAGGGTGAGAGGTCGGGGGCAGTGGACGGGGTGTGGAGGGGCTGGAGCTCCGGGGAACAGTGGGGGTGAAGATCCTGACGGGCGTGGTGCTGGACACCTGAGTCGTAGTGAGTGGCTCTGAGAAATGGAAGAGAGGGAGGAATAGAGGATGAGTGCAGAGGCCTCTAGAACTCTCTCTCTGTTACACACACATACACACACACACTTTCTTATGATCACTCACACAAACACACACCTGTTGTGGGATCAGGAGGCCCGAACTCCAGTGGGTAGCGCAGCACATTGTAGTTGTTCCAGACATAGAGCTGGTTGTCTCTGGGGTTGTAGTCGATGGAGGAGACATACTGGTAGGGATTGGGGAAGGCGATGTTGACGTGCTCCTCGCGGTTGCGGTTAGTGTTGTAGGCATAAAGAACCAGGTCTCCCCCGGCCTCGCTGTCGTCGTCCTGGTACACGGAGCGCACGGCGTAAAGCACCCCGCATGCCATGAAGGCATTGGATGCTAAGCGCTTGTCAAAAGTCGTCTCCCAGGTTCCCTCAAATCGCAGGGTGTATGGGTTCACCTGGCGAGGTAAGGAAGAAACTAGCA